>WBMV01008979.1:82359-465831 GCA_013396655.1 Campylorhamphus procurvoides | reverse complement strand
CAGAACAGTAGAGGAAGGTGGACTGAGTGCCATGGGCCAGAAATTGAAACCAGGTAAGTAAAAAATGGAAGTGGGACTTTTTTTTCCCATTTATTTAATTGTGCAACCCCTGTAATAATTAGCTTTGAGTGCAGGAACACAGAACTGGGTGGGCTCACACAGAATCATGGAATGGTTTGGGGTGGAAGGGACCTTAAAGATCATCCAGTCCCACCCCCTGCCACGGGCAGGGACACCTTCCACTAGCCCAGGTTGCTCCAAGCTCCATCCAACCCGGCCTTGGACACTTCCAGGGATACAGGGGATATGCTCTCTTTCAGTTTAAAGCCTTTTTTTCCTTGTCCTATCACTCCATAAAATATGTCCTTAATTCTTGAGAGGAAGGGTGGGGTTTCATTTACCCTCTCAGCACGGGAGGACAACTCTGAGCCAGCCACAGCAGGAGGTTTCATCAGTGCAGAAGGATGGCCATGCTGACACAGGCCAGACGAAACTGGAGGATCCTCCTTTTCTCTGTCAGCTGGAAAGGGAACTAACCTGGACTGAGATGTCTGAAACCTTTATTCTTCTCTAGCCACTGTTCCTGTCTTGCTTCTTTCCCACTGGGCTACTCCCAAGCAGTATTTAACCACAAAATACCTTTCTCCTTTGTTTTTGAGGTGCAAACAGAAATTGGCCGGAGGTGGCACGGTAAGAGGTATGGATTTGTGCCCGTGTGGAGGAGGACAAGATGGACTGTGCCATCTAGTTCTGGGGTAAAAATGACCACATCTGTGTGCTGAAGGTGGCCTCAGGATGTGGAGTAATCACATATAAAAGCCTGGTTACGGGAAAACAAAAACAAACCACCAAAAACCAAATAAACAAAATCCCCAATAAACATAATGATTGTATAGGAGGAGGTTCATTTTCTACAGCAGTTCTGCACATGGGGCATCTTTTGCAGGACAATAAACACTGGCTGGCCTTCTAAACCCAAAATAACCCTCTCAAGAACACACTCTGCATCACAGCAAACAAAAAAAGCATCTATTCTGCTTCACCTCTGTGCTTTCACTGATAGACGTATAGGATAAAGTGCCCAGGGAAGGGACACCAGGAGTACCCTTCAGCTCTGGAAACTGGAATTCAATCCTCATGCAATGGGAGCTGGACTCTTTTCAGCTTATTCAAGCTTTGCTCCTTGTTTTGGTTCAGCAAGCATGGAAATAACATGCCAAACTTCTTGTTGAACTGCAACACAGTGACTAAAATCGTCCTCTTAAGTTGTCTTTTTGTATTGCCTCTTTAGCAGCAAAAAAGATTCAAAGTTCGCAAAAAGCCCCAAACCGCTCTCATGTTCTGATGTTATTTCAGTATAGAATATTTCTGACAAGCAAGAAGCCAAAGTGGAGACACTGGGAAGGTCAAGGCTCCATGTGATGATCATTAAGGAATAACTGCTCTTTGCAAGGAAATTAATAAGGGAAACTAACTTTTGCAAAGAAAGAGACTGAGACATTTGATATGTGGACAAAGAGACTTCTGGAGATATTGCTAAGTGCGTCCTTACCTGTGGCTGGTTTTGCTCTCCAGTGTTGTAAAACATTCAGAAGCTTGAAAATAAACTTGTGTTCCCAGTGTTTGTATTTGAAGGGAGTTTATTTTTGTTTGTTTAGTTGGTTTTGGTTTTTTTTCCCCAGTGGTTGCCATAACCTGTAGATTAATGGATCAACAAACCTCTTTGATGAGAACGTCAGGGTTTGGAAAGGAGTGAAGAAAGCTAAACTGTACTAATTAGTGAGGGCCATTACATTTTACCCTGTTCTTCTGAACACTTCAGGGAACTGCCAAGACTAATTAAATAATAGAAATTATAGTAGAGAAAAATGGACTTGCTTTCATTTTTCCTTTCCTTTTACATAAAAAACCTAGATGGCATAACTTCTTTAAGTTGTCTGTAATTTCCTAGATGTAAATGGAATGTTATGTCTCCTATTTTTGTGTAAAATCTGACTGCCAAGGAGGTATATTCCTCTTCCAAACAATAATAATAATAAAAAAGTGGGTTTCTCCTTGTTATTCTTCTACCTGTGAAAATTACAGCAACGTCTGAATTCAGACCTGAGTGTGGGAGAGGAATCTGAGGGAGCACAAGGAGGAATTTGAAAATATGGTGCCCAAGATGTTGTTCATACTGGTTTCCTTCCTTCATCCAGAAGAATTCAAAGAGAGCTGGGTGAAAAGTAAGAGTTGAGAGCCTTCACATGGCTCTCAATGTCACAGAGCATCCAAATGACATGGAAAAGTGGCATCATCAGTAAACACAAGTGTTGGATGAGCCTTCTTTCCTTGAGATGGATGTTTTTCAGCCTCCAAAAGACCATAATCTCTATCAAAGTGGAGCCCAGAGTAACAACTCAAGAAAGATCAAAATTTTACTCCTCTCTACCCATATATGTTGAGATTGAAAACTTCCTACAGCTGCTGCGTTTCCATTGGTGTATAATTAATTGTGAATATTGCCCAATTTATGGTGTTCATAAGTGGAAGATAAAAGAAAAAGCAATAAAACCCAAAGGAAGTTATTTCTTCTGCTGACCAAATTGTCTGTCTGGATGTGTGATGGTGTTTTCTGATCTCCATGTCTCAAGCAGTGATATAAGGTGTCATAAGAGGACTCTTAGAAGTGCTGACTGTATCAAATGGATTTTCTGTCTTGTAATTAAATCTTGGAGTTTGGAAATGGTGTTTCCATGATGACTCTGATATTAAATGGATGGGTTAGTAACAGATGTGAAGGCACATGGACTTCTCAGGGCTCTTGTTTTCTGCTTTTGTAGAAGCAGAAAGGGACTGACTCCAAATCCCTCTGCAAGAATACCAGTGGTCTGTCCAAATAATTTCCATTGACTCTCTATAAACATAATAGGCACAATTATTTGGCTGCATTATAGTACCTGTGGCATCCATTGTCACCTACATAGGGCTATACCTCCCTGGCTCTTTGTCCTTTTCTTGTCTTCTCTGTTTCTTCTAACATGAACAGAGACAGGAATCTTCATTTCTTTCCTTCCTGAAAGAAATAGCTACTCCAGGGAGAATAGATTCCTGTGAGAGAGCTGAAACTGGAAACAGAAATGGCTAAAATCAGAAGAAATTACTCTAATTATTTAATTAGAATATTAGTATCAGTTATGACAATG
Organism: Campylorhamphus procurvoides; assembly: GCA_013396655.1. Classification (NCBI taxonomy): domain Eukaryota; kingdom Metazoa; phylum Chordata; class Aves; order Passeriformes; family Dendrocolaptidae; genus Campylorhamphus; species Campylorhamphus procurvoides. Next base: position 462,646 of record WBMV01008979.1, on the reverse strand, counting down.
TGTGGCACTGGTGTTCAGGTTACATTACATTTTCAGCAAATTGAATTTTAGTATAAAGTGTGAAACAGAATTTAAAAACTTAAACAATTTAGTTTTTCAGGATTGAATTTAGATAATTTATACTGAGCTTAACAGAAGGAGCACATGCACACTGATTGCATAAGATTATTTCTCTGCAAATTCTTGCCTGTCACATGCAACGTTTGATAAAACAAGTACAAAAAGTGTGAGCAGCAGAAACTCCTTAACCTTTGAAGAATAAATGTGGCCAAGTGTGATTTACTTTCACTTGGAGAAGGGCCAGAGCAATGAAAATCTGAGCTTAAATAGAGAATCATTCCCAGGGTGTGCAAATTGCTGCAGGGTTTACGGTGCAATGAGTGGAGAGAGAAGTAAAATGCAGCTTCCAGGCACGAGGGCTTGAGCTGATCTCACTGCAGGCTGCAGAAGGAAAAAAAAAGATCATTCTGAGGTGTTACTGGCAGGTTTGTGCCAGCTTAAGTGCTAATTAAGTCACTTGGTCTTGGCTTTAGTGTTGTATCACAATTAATTGTATGATATTGGTTAACTTTTCTCCTACTGTCCCCAAAGACACCTGGCAGATGCCTAAAAATAAGCAATATATTTGACAGAGTGGCACAACCCCATCTTCCAATTATCTTTTTGAATGGAAATATTTCATGTATTTCTGGAATTATTTGGGTACTTTATTCTACATCACACATTCAGGTAACATTTTTGTTAGGCTTTTTTCTACTTTTTTCCCCATTTTTTAATCTTTCTTCAGTCAGCCAGTCACCTTTTTAAAAAGATTTTTCCCTGTCTAGCTGAGTGCCTTACAAGCTTCATGTTAGAACTATTAATAACTTCACTGGCACTTGATAGCAAGGGTGAAGTGTCTCTTACTGAAAGTATAAATTTTATATTTTATGTGAACAAAATGAAATGGTGCATCATATAATGACTATCAGTGAACCTTGTGGTTCTTCTATCAAGCTCACTACTATTGTTTTTACATCATAATTTCAGCTTTCAGTGAAACAAGGGCAGCTTCTCAGTGTTTTGCTTTATTTGAATTATGATTCAAGCTCTAATACAATAAACACTTGGTATCTCTACCAAGGGATGTCCCACAGTGATAATGACATTGACCTCATAGAGAAGACAACATAAAAATATTGAAAGTGGCCCAAAGTGTTTAGCAAGTTCTAGACTGATTATTCTAATAAAAACTCTACTGGCAAAGTTTGTTTTCTGAACCAATTTGTACCTGAAATCCTTCCATGTGAGGTCCCAAATCTTCTGTGTTGCCTGTTTGTATCTTCAGGAAAAGAGGGATGTTGCTGTCTCTATAATGGATTGGGAACAAGCCTGGAACATATTTTAATTATAATTGTGCTGTTCCCTGCTAACAGGGAGAGGTCTGGAAATTGAAGCTGAGATCAGACACACATAATCCACCTCAGCTTTGGTGGCAAGAGAGACAATTGCAGCTAAACCATCACTGTCTGGCCTGAACTGTGCTCTTGTACTATCAAAGTAAGATATTAATATGATATCCTCAAGGTGTAAGTCCTGCAATTATCCCTAAAGAAAAAAGGTTTCAATCAGATCCTGCCTACAGCAAAATACATCAGAATGGTGGGGAGATTTTTGGTTAGTGAAAATGATTGTATAGAACATTATGGAAATCCTATAACTAAAGAGCTTAAATAAAGAATTGCAGTTCGTATGAATATTTCATGATTTTTGTGCTTTCAGAACAAAATACTGTTTAGTTGCAAATAAAAACAAATCATGTTTATAATTCATGACATAAATTAAATGACTGGAATGTTTACTTCTACTATATTTTGGTTCAAATGCCATCAATTTTTAATATATGTTAAAATTTAACAGTTTGAGAAAAGACTACTAAAATATTATTTGCAATTTTATGGAGCAATAAGATTTTTCTATCACTTCATATGTGATTGAACAAAACCGCTGTGCCAAAGAGCACAAGAAATGCTTTACTTGAAGCGACAGGAATACACAATAAATCCTTAATATTTCAGTGTGCACACAAATGTCTGTACTGAATCTGTGTTTCTTTATTTCCCTCAGTTAAATTGCCAGAACATTTTATCTGGACCATAGCTGGGCACGTACAGAGCTGGTGGAAAGTGTCTCTGCCCATGGCAGGGGGTTTGGAACTAGATCATCTTGAAGATTCCTTCTAACCCAAACCATTCTGTGGTTCCCACTTGATCAGGACAAACAGCTAAAACCACCCCATTAAACTGGGAATGGGATTCACCTCTAGCTGTTGTAGTTAAATCAAGTTTTGGAAGTGATGAGCAGGTGAGGAGGTGCCTGCCCTCCTCTGCTCAAGAACAAGCTTTATTTTAATAACTCAGATGGATTTCCAGCCAGATAAATCCTCTTGATCCAAAGGACTATGTGTACAGGGAATTGTAGAAACCCCCCTTTTTTTGTAAAAGCATTTATTTCTGATGATTTGAAGTGATTTTAGAAACTAGAGAAATATCCTAACATAATCCACACCAAGTGCATCAACAGGCTAAGGATTTTCTCCATCTCCTTACAAAACAGGTAACAGTGTGTAAAATACAACATCGAGTCCAAATCAGCTTGATAGTAAAAAATCCCACTTGATATTCTGTTTATACTGTGCTAAATGTGCTTTCTCACCCAGTGGGATCTACAAAGACAAGGTAATATCTCCTAAGGGAAAATGAAAGCATGTTAAAGGAAAAGGAGCAGTGTCAGTGTGGAAGTGAGAGGTTTCTTCCTTGAAAAGTTCCCTGTACAACACTGAGCGCCTTCCCAGGAATGAAAAGTTTGTGTGGGTTGAAGATAAGGCTGAAGAAAAGAATGGAAAATGTGGAACCCACAAGTGGTTAAGGAGGTTCTCAGGGAAGCAGAGGATGTTCCTGCCCTAAGCTCGTGCTCTTCTCTAGGTGTGAGATTTGACCCTCCATCAGTGACGGGCAGGATGAACAAAGTATTGAAAAGAAAGTTGTAAAGTGAATTTTCAATGAAAACATCTGTCACCTTTCCTAGCAAAAAAAGTACAGTTGTGCTGCGAAGTGCACATGCTAGAAAAAAAGTTGGGTGGGGGAATTAACTACCATCTGATTATTAGCCCGGATTTCCTTTTATTTGGTGTGAAAACCCATGTGTGGTTTCCCACTGATGTGAGAGAGAGGTCCCAAACTGTTCAAGAAAGAGTGGCAAGAGCTTTCTTTACCCCCTGTTCATTTTTTTACCCCTGTTCCTTTACCCCCTGTTCCTTTAACCCCTGCTCCTTTTTTACCCCTGTTCCTTTACCCCCTGTTCCTTTACCCCTTGTTCCTTTCCCCCTGTTTCTTTCCCCCTGGTCTTTATCCCCTGTACCTTTATTCCCTGTTCTTTTACCCCCTGTTCCTTTCCCCCTTGTTCCTTTACCTCCTGTTCCTTTCGCTTGTGTTCCTTTCCCCCTATTCCTTTATCCCTTCTTTCCTGTGGTTCCAAAGTGGTTCTGTCCCCACTTTCAGTGCTGTCTAGGCTACTTTATTTTTTATGTCTTTTTCTCAAGCGAGGAAGCTATTTCACCCACAGGTTGGGGGTTAGCTCTCCTTTATTCTCAAATAGACTCTTTATTTATTTATTTATCTAGTTATTTATTTATTTATTTTCGTCTAAAGACACATCCCGACTCCACTAGATGGCAGCCGGGACCTTCTCACATCCCATCCTTCTCACGGGTTCCCTTGGCAGACACCAATTAAGATGTTCCATTCAGTGGAGGAATTATTGCACCCCCTTTCCAACGAGACCCTCAGCATTCCATCCAGCACCAAAAGACTCCACTCTCCATCCTACTGCCAGGACATGACATCTTCCTTTCTCTTGCTTCTTTCCTGGGTTGGACTTGATGATTTAAATGTCTTTTCCAGCTTTGATGATGCCATCCATGATTCTGTGATCATAAAGGCACCAGGGTCGTGCCATGCATTTACACTGGATGTCCCTTGGCAAAGGAAATCCGTCATGCCCTTTGCTGTTTGTAGGGCCTCAAGTGTGGATTCAGGCATGGCTGAGGCTCATCCTCATCCCTGAGTATGACCTAAAATCTCCTGGACCACCCCACAGGACTGGAGAGCAGCCTGAGAACTGTTTTCCAGGCCACTGTTGACTGACATCTGAGAGGAAAATGTATCACTTTGCTTTTCCAGCCACACCAGACACCACTCGGGATCACAATGACTTCCCATGGCAAAATACAGACAAACCCAAGCGTGGTGGGAATACACTGCACTCCCTGTGGGAGTGTTTGGGAGGAGATGGTGTTCTGGAGGGCTATGCCTTCAATTTGGACAGATCACAGAGAAACAGGCAGATGGCAAAGTTGACAAAGCAAAGGCTGAATCATTGGGATGGATTAATCAGTGCCTCAGAGCTGGTGTTTGAGTGACACCAGCTCCTGCCAGCAAGCAGGGCTGTCTTAGGCTGTATCCATCATGCAGCAAATGTGGATTTGGTACAAAAACCTGGCCCTCTGGTGCAGGCAGCAGGGTTACCCTGGTTGTATAGAGCTCAATTCAAGCTTTAAATCCACCTGAGATGCCAATAAAAAAAATAAAAAAGAATTAACAGCTGACCTGGGCTCAGTGCCACAGCTGCCAGGCTGCTCAGCTGTAGGAATCTCATCCATGGGTATCCCGTGGTGGCTTTGTCACTTGGTCACCTGGCTGGGACAGTCGTGAATACGTTTGTGAAGTCAGCTCTAAAAATCACACAGTGACAGGTTAGTGTTGTGTCAAACCCTCAGCAGTTGCCTGTTTTATTAGAGCGTTTATGTTGTTTAAATACATTGCAATGGATTTTTGAGAGAAAGCCTTGTAGGTTTGTAGGGACTTCCTTGAGGATCAGTTTTGGTGAAAGCTTGACATGGAATTCAGATGGATTCTGGTTCTGGCAGGTGATTGTANAGGAAAGGAAAGGAAAGGAAAGGAAAGGAAAGGAAAGGAAAGGAAAGGCTAAATGAATGCTAATGGAAATATTTTCCACGTGCCATCATCACAAACTACAGAGCTGTCATATTTCATGCAGGGGAATAAAAAAAAAATAGCATCCCAGTTCTGACTGAAAATGGCTTTTGCACTTTCCTCCTGATAAAGAAATGGCTGCATTAATGAAGGTATTGGAAACATTACCTTAACTATTACTTTCATACTCAGGGTTAGATGAAATATTTTGAAAATATCAATGATTTATTGAAAAAATTAGCTTTTTTTTACTGATTTTAGAATCTCTGGAATGTTTCTGAAGGGCTGTTACATCGTTGGGCAACAATCCACACCAGCTGTGGGAACCAGATTGACCAACTCATATGTTTGATGCTGCACACATGCTTAATTCTCTTTCTGGAACTGGCACTATATTATTCCAAAGCAGAGGCTTTATTTCATTTTTATTAATGCAAAATTTGCTCTAGTTTTTAAGCAGTAAATGCAGAAAACCATCACCATTAAAAACCAAAATATCCTACTTCTGTACTGCAGAAAAATATCATGTGGTTCCCTTTTATTGGCCACCTTTTCTTTCCTGCTGAAGAGGTGTCATCTGTAGGAATTCTGTGTCTCATGGTTTTTTGATAGGAGAATAAAGCTTTTACCATTTTTACCATCTAGGAATGTATAAAAAGATGAGATTCATAGGACATTATTTAGTAGTGTAACAGGTAGGTATCTAAAATTCAGTCCAGGCAACCCATTCTCCTTTTATAGACAGAAGAGAGGAATAGATAATTTTGAGATGTGATTTACCTGATTCGTTTTAGACACTCGGGATTGAAATGAAATGAATTTCACTGCAGGCTCCCCTTCCTGGCTCTCCATGGCTTATAAAGGAATCCCACCTTGGTCAGCTGTAGAAATACTGATGTTCTGGCGTGGTTTTCTCCAGGTGGCAGGAAGGGTAACCACTGTCTGCAATCGCTGTGCTGACCCTGCAGCAGGGCTGGAGTGGCAGGACGAGGGGGAATGGCTTTAAACTTGGAGAGGGCAGGGTTAGATGGGATATTGGGAAGAGATTCTCCACTGTGGGAGTGGTGTGTCCCTGGCACAGGTTGGGCTCTGAGCAGCCTGGGATAATTGAACGTGTCCTTACCCATAGCAGGGGATGGAATGAGATGGGCTTTAAGGTGCCCTGCAAACCAAAGCATTCTGTGCTTCTCTGAAAATTACAGCTTTCAAGACCACTCTGGAGACTCTTCAAACCTGGTTCTCCACAGGCATGACCAGTTTTACCAGTTAGAGGTTTTGTTTGGCACCCACAGGGCGCTTTCTGCACTCACAAGTCCTTCTGCTGTCCTGCACCAGGGTGTGCCAGGACCTCACAAGATGCTTCAGGAGACTCTCAGAGACCTGCATGGACATGCAGACCCTGGACACATCCTAATCTCCTTGCCCTGGGTCCATTGCTGCTCAAGAATCACCTTTTTTGGCAGCCCATTTTGTTTCAGATCAGCAGAGTGTTATCCCAGCTTCCCCTGTTGCCTGCTCTGTGTGATGGAGAAGGTTCTCTGACCAGGCTAAGAATGAAGTTACAGCCAAGTTTCTGTTCCCCGTGCTAATTAGCAGAGTTAATTCACCCAATGTGTTTACATATCCTGATTTCCCTCACTTAACTACTCAGAAAATGAGGATTTTTTTTTTGTCAGCACTGAGTCAAACATGCACATACTCATTTTCCTGGCACTTGGCATTTGCTTTGCTGTCCATGGCATTGGCATGGGCACAGGACAGAATATACTGAAGTGACCAGGTGCAAGTGCTTGTCCTCCTCCCTCAGCTTTTAATGCATCTGTTTGCTGAGTGCCCTCTCAGAAGCTCAGGAATGAAAGTAGCTTTTAACTACTGGTTGTATTTTAATCTCCGTCAGTCCTTGCTTTAAAAGCTTTGGGAAAAAATAGAGTGGCTTTTAATAAAGTAGCAACTATTGGAACACCAGTAATTTTCTTTCCTGCCAGAGACACAGTGGAGAATATAATTTAATTAAATTCATTCACAGTTCACATTTAAAATGTTGGGTTCTTTTTTTTTTGTTTTTCGTTTTCCTTTTGCTATTTCCCTTACTTTCCTTTATGGCACTTGTATTTATCAGCCATTCGAAAACAATTCAGATGCTTTTAGAAGGAAGTTGTTACCTCTGTACCCAGCAAGAACATTTGTACCTCAAATTCTGATATGTGATGGACAGGAATATTTGGTGAGTCATATAATGACAGACTGAGACAGCAGGAAGTGAAATTTCTCTAATTTTTTTTCTGCTTTTCGCTTCACAGGTGACTGCTTAGCTTTTGGTGATGTGCTACATTTCCATGAGTGCTCCACTTGTCTTTCTTTAAAGCTCTTTCTTTCTAAAGAGCAATGAAATGTGAAAGTAAAAGAAAGGAAAATGAAGAATGTTTTTCCATTACAGCTGGCTGGAACATTCTTTTAATGATTTCTTAGTTGATTTTAGAGTCTGGTATGTGTGTCAAAAATCCTTCCTCCATGAAAACAAGAAGTTTTTCATAGATTATTGATTTTGAAGAAGGATTATCAAGTTCACACTGAAATATTTGATCTAACAATAAAAATGCAGAGCAGATATCAGACCTGGTCATATCAATACAATTTCATTCCATTAAATAATTTTGAATATGTTACTTTTTCATTTTCCTTAGGGCTCCTATGAGCAGTTGGAATGGGCATTGGCCTAATAATACTTTTATTTAGGATGTAAGGCAAGAGTGGACAGGGCTGGAGCAACCTGGTCTGGTGGGAGGTATCCCTGGCCATGCCGGGGGGAGTTGGAACAAGGTGAGGTTTAATGTCCCTTCCAACCCAAACCATGGTGATTCTATGATTTCTATAATTCCACATTGCTTTCCCCCTTCATAGCTATTTATCTGAACACTTATCAAATAACTCCATGAATTGTAACCACTGGAAATATCTCAATAAAGTCCCTACCAGTCTGTGCCAGTGCCAGTCTGTGTGGCATCAGCAAGAGGGGATAAAGGCAATGACGGAAGAGATTCTAATAAAAGATTCTCATAAAAAACACACCTCCTCTTACAGGTGCTTGAGAATTGCAGTGCTGAAAAGCTTTTTTTGAGGAGAAACACAAGGCTTTTAGCAGCCAAACTGGACAAACAGCAAGTAGATGGTTTCCCATGGGGGTAAACACATGCAGGGGAAAGGGCAGCAGGGGAGTCCAGGGCTCACCTTGGGAGTGAGGGAGCTGCAGGGAGTGACATGTGCTGGGTGAAAATACAGTGTGAGAGCCTGTTATGTTATAGGGGAGCCCAAATAAACACCCAAACACGGTGAGATTTACTGTGAGGGCTCATCTGGACAGGAGGTATCAGCTATGGCAGCAGAGGAGCAAGAGGATGCTGGCAGGGGGCACAGGGGCTGGGCTCAGCCCAGGGGAGCTTGGTGGTGCTGGGGATGAGCTCCCTTCTGCCTGAGGGAGAAGTCATCAAAGCCAGCGGGAAAAAAATCCCAGTCTGAGCAAAGCTGCCTTCCCAGTTCCAGTCCAGGTGTGCCAGGAATTAAGTGCTGAGGTTCAGGTTTGAGCTTTGAGCTGATGTATGAAATTTAAATGAGACTAAGCCTAAGAAGCTTTTACCTCTTCCTGGTGAAAGTCAGCACGACAAGGCAGCTGAGAAACACTGGCTGTTCTTCCTTTTGCAGGGGGGTAAAGTTTGAAAATTACCATCTAAGACCTTCTGACTCACACGTTCTCCATTCTGATTGTCTTGACAGTATTCTGGCAAAACTAAACTGGAAGAGCTAAGCTTTGATAACCTTTAATAATAAGGGTTAAAAAAAATATTTTGGATCAGAAATACTGTTCCATACTGTTGGCCTTTATCTGATCCATAGCAAGGTGTGTGTCACAAGCTTCCTATGCAGCCAATGGGGTATACAGGCACCTCTGGGGGCTGATTATGTTTTCCTAAGCAAAATGTGTAAGACAGTGAGATGGACAATGCTGCAGATGTGTTATCACTCACCTCTGACTTTTAAAGGGTTCTATAGCTAATTTAGGAATCTGATTTTTAGGCATCTGCATTTAAGTGGCTAAATTACAGCATATGAATCCCAATTCAAGAATCTCAGTTGAATTCTGTCTCTACTCTGTGTATGTGCGAGTGTGCTTTTTGTAACTGAATTGCAGCTGAAAGTGAGACGAATCTTTTCCATAAAATCGTTTAAGTGGAAAAAGACCTCTGATATGATCAAGCCNGTGTGCTTTTTGTAACTGAATTGCGGCACTTAAAATCATTTCAGTAAAAACAAAGACCTCTGAGATCATCAAGTTCAATCACTAACCCAGCTCTGCCAAGCCCACCACTAAAACACATCCCCAGGTGCCACACTTACATGTCTCTTAAATACCTCCATGAATGGTGGCTCCACCACTGCCCTGGGCAGCCTGTTCCAATGCTTGACCAGCCTTTCTGTGAAGAAATTTTCCCTAATATCCAATCTAAACCTCCCCAGCTGGAACTCGAGGCCATTTCCTCTTGTCCTATTGCTTGTGACTTGGGAGAAGAGACCAATCTCCACCTGGCTAGAACTTCCTTTCAGATAATTGTAGGGAGCACTAAGGTCTCCCCATGTCCTCTTTTACTCCAGTCTAAACATCCCCAGCTCCCTCAGCTACTCCTCATCAGGTTTGTGCTCCAGACCCTCCACCCTTTCAATATCCTGCTGCTTTCTAAAGAAACAAGGCATTTAGGATAGCGAGAGTGAGAAGGAAAGTTAAAGGAGAAAGAATGAAGAACAGAGGTGCTCTGTGATCCATTGAACACACAGAAGATGAAATAACATGGCAAGTGGAAATGCTTGCAAAAGAAAACCAGAAGGGGCGTATTGCACACATTAGACAGAAAATCAGGGCAATTTCTCTGTAGCAGGAGAAACAAAGTGAACTTGCTGGAAAGCCTCAGAGCCTGTTCCATTGCCTACCTTGTTTGCTGCACTGCTTCTTTCAGAGTCCTCTGCAGGAGGCTCAGGAGACACCCCTGGACATGTTCAACAGGTGAAAGGTTTAATTTATTCCCCTCACTTCTCAGATGGTAGAGCTCTGAAGAGGAGAACCCTGCTGCTGCATGCTCTGACTCTTTCCAGCGAGCAAACTGAAAATATCAAACAGGTCTGCAATATGGCCCTTAGAACTGACTTTTCCAATCTGCTTTTCTCTCCGACTCTGCTTCATCAGTGTTCATGAAGAAAGGTTTTACATTTAAAAACAATCAATTAGACAAAGAAAACCTTATGTTTTATGATTTCAGGAGTTCAACTCTATGCTTTCGGCTGTTCTCTAAATAGAATGTGCCCTAGGGCAAGTTTTTCCATACACATTTCCCTGAATATTTCACATAGGAACTGTATCGACATGTAGTCACCTAATTTTCATATGCAATTATATTTATTGGGCTTGTAAGGCAGGGTTTTAGTAGTGGGAGGCTACAGGGGTGGCTTCTGGGAAAAGCTGCTAGCAGCTTCTCCCCTGTCCAATGGATTCAAGTGGCTCCAGTATGGACCTGCCACTGTACAAGTGCCATAGGAAGTGACTCTGGGATAACAGAGTTAAGAAGTGGAAAAAATATCACCTGCAATTTCAGCTACATAAAGGAGTGAGAATCTGTGAGATGATAAACTCTGCAGACCCCAAGATCAGAGCAGAAGGAGGCCTAGGAGGTGCTCCAGCTGACAGAGCTCAGGTTCCCCTGCTGCCCTTGGGGGTCCAAGGGGGAGCAGAGATCCACCTGCAGGTCCATGGGGGAACAGAGATCCACCTGCAGCCCCTGGGAGACCCAGTTCTGGAGCAGATGGATGTGCACAGCAGGGTGTGACCTGAACAGAAGGCTGTGCTGGAGCAAGCTCCTGGTAGGACCTGTGGCCCTGTGGCCAGAGGAACCCAGCTTAAAGCTCAGGTCTAACTATCATTACTATTCACTAATTTAGGTGTTGGGTTTTACTTGGTATCCTGGTTATTTTTGGCAAAGGCACCCTAAGGGAGGCTGAGTTGGTGGCCGGGACCACTGACCATTGCTGTGTGACAAATTAGATGCTTCTAATCCCAGCCATGCTCTATGGCAAAGCAAGGCTCTCCCAAGCCAGTAGAGTGGGATCCATGAGGACTGATGGCAGCATTTATCTGGTGACACTGTTGTGACCATGGCTACATGCTCTTGGCATTACAGTTGAGGAAAAGTTTATTTTATTTTTAATGCCTGTCTGGAGGTTAGAAGCCATGGGCAAGACTTCATTGCAGTCTCTCTTGAGTGTCTGCTCAAGAGAATGGAAATGAAATTGTGGCGACTTCAAGCATTTCAGGGTCTCAGGAAAAACAAAGACTGAAAGAACGGGAGCAGCAGAAATTGAAGAAGCAGTACCTTCTTTCCTGAAGTATTTCTTTTCAGGTTTATGCAAAAAAATGCAGCTCTTAAAGGGAAGTGAACATGATCCCAAACACCGGTGGCAGTGCTCAGATGCTGAAGGAAGGATGTTTAGTCAGGTATGCAAATTGCAGAAGAATTAATCAAAATTCATAGCCCCACAGAGCATCCCTGTAGTGTTTAGTCCTCTTGGATGCTTAAAGGTCTGAAAGCAGAAACGAGTCTTTGTACAAAGTTATTGCATAGGTGGAGGGAAAGATTTTTCAGAGATGCATAACAGATGATGCATAAATCTGACTGCATGGCAATTAAACCTACATGGCTAATTGCTGGGGCAGGCTTTAAATCTTTACTTTAGACAGCACTGGAACTTTAAGACGTTGCTCAGGGGAGGCTGTGGGAAATGGTGGCAGGAATGTGTTCAGAAAGCCTTCACAGAGACAAAAGAAAATTCAGTGAGTGATGAAAATAAATTAGTCCAAACAAAACAAGAAGTAGGTGAAGGTCATTTAGCTTCTATTAACTAGTCTGAAGTTAGGAATCAAATCTAATCTGGTTGTGTAGAGCATCTCTATAGTCAATCAAATGAAATCCAATGAAATGGAATTCAGAACTTCACACCTCTAGTTCATCCAATCTCTGTTAGCCATACCTTAAGGGAGATTCAATTGGAATTTAGGGGAGACCACCTACAAATTTAGCTTCAAAAATAGACTGGATTGGAATAGACTAAAATAACGTCCATCGGAAGGGACCTACTATGCTTATCTAGCACAGCTGCTTGACCAATTCAGGTCAAAATGCTCCTTGCTTTTAGATAAAATTAATCCAGTTTCATCTGTCTGCCCAAAACAGTGTACTCTTTCAAAAAAAATGATTGTTCATTCACATGTGCAGTGGAGTGGGAGAGTGGCACATACAGAGAATTTGATTCCCTCTAGGTACTAAAGAATGTGAAAGCAGAGATGAACACACAACTATATTACCTTGATTGACATTTTCCTTCTGAGCTTTCACAGACTTTAAATTTCTATTCCTCTTAATAAAGAAACCCTCCCTCTGTGTCTGGAGTGAGAGTCCTTTAGAAGCCAGGAAATTCTGCCTGCAAAGGACAACCAAAGGAAGACACATACATAATTTATCTTCCCCTGGCTAAGGGTATGAACCAGATTAATTACTTCTCATGAGCCGCTGCTGGCAGATTGACCCCAGCTATTATTATTACCGTTAAGTATCGAGGAGGAAGACAATCAATCAGTCATTCTGTTACACTTGTAATCTTGGCATCTGAAACAATCAAGGAGCAGCAGATCTATTCATCTGCTGGCCTGTCTGTCTGTTTTTCCACCTGTTCATATCTTTTAGACAGCAGTATCTATCTACCATCTGGCAGTCACCTCTCTGTAAGACACATTTTCAGCTGGTAGCAAAGGAGAACTGTTCAAACCAGTTGAACATCAGAAATTTTCTTTCCCTGACAGTCCAGCCCAGTTATTATTTCATCTCTGTAGAGTGAAAGCTGGTTGAAAATGAAAATAATTCACATTCAGGTGAGTGGAATCAGGGACAGCCGAATCAAAGATGCACAACACAAACCCAGCATGGGAAAAGTGTTATCTTTTTTTCCATGTCCAGATTTCCCCTGTTAGAGATAAAAACTTTATTTTTATTGTGATCAGGACTTAGCTGCAGATGCAGTCACTAAAAATACCATTGTGAACAGCTGTTCCTGTTAATATGTTGCATTAATCACCTCTCTACCCATTAATCAAGTGGATGGAGCTCTGCTCACGAGGGACCCTTCCTACCACCTTTCTCCTGCCCCTCCTCTAAGACCTTGTGTCTTGCAGAATGCTCTTTGTGGAATAAGGCTGTCCTCAGGGTAAGGGTGGCCAAGGAGCAGAAAGAAAAGCTTGAGGGCTGTTGACAGTCTGGATTGCCAGCAAAGCTCTTCCCTCTGCAATTAATTCATGAGAGAAAGGAGCCATTTACATGCCTGTTTATCTGCAGCACTTACTGCTCCAGGAAATCAAGCATTTCTGTCGAGCATCTTCCAAGTAGCCTAAAAAGAGCCAATTTATTTGTTCCGTGCTGTTCAGTGATTGAAGAGGCTAATGGAGGAACAACAACATGAGCTTGGTAGCTCATATAAACATGAAATTTCGAGCTGTAATGAACCTCCAAAATTATCATTGTGCATTTTTGAGTCATGTAACACTAACAAGTAGCTCAGCTGGATGTTTGGAAGCTCTCTGTGCAGCCTGTGTCCTGATTGTCTTCAATTTCCCCTCAATGAAATCCATGTCCTGACAGACACGCTCTCCAGTTTTTCATTGCAGCTTAGCATAAAACCAAAAGATCACTGAAAAACAGCTGGAAAGCCCAAGGGAGGTCCTGCTTGCCTAAAGAATTATTTTATATATTTACCCAGTCTGCTCCTGCTGAAATCTAAAAGCAGAAAAGGCAAATAAAAATATTTGTGTTATGCTCTTCTTTGTTAATTGACCACATAAATGATAGAAAACAAAGTTGACAAAACCCAAGACTCTCATATTTGTGGTTTTTTTCCTTTTTCTTCTCAGTTTTATTGCCAAATACAAACCACACTTTATCTTCCTCAGCCTTTAGAGTATGTTTTATGCTCATATGCTAATTGATCACAATTAATTTTATCATAAGAGTTCTCCATTTAGGCCACTCAAATGAGCAACATACTGAAAGGAGTTTTTTTGCCTGAGGTCCTACTTACAAAACATGCAATTCACATCTCCTAATGATAAATATTTAAAAGTTGCATTTCTCAGTTTATGCTGCTCTTCCATTTTTTTGAGTTACCGGGGAAAAATAGGCACCTAAGAAGGTAATTTTATCTCACAGGTAACCTGGCTACCTTGCAGAAATAAATCTCACCTAAGAGCAGAAACAGAAATATGGACACAAACCGAATTAAATTTCATGAGAATTTTTAACCAACCAAGAAGAAATCCAAAGGGGATTTACTCAAAACCACACCACAGTTCAATGTCAGGGGCAAGAATCAAACCCAGTTCTCCAGAGAATCATCCTGTTGTAATACAGAGCCACAATGAATTTTAAATCCCTGCCACTGTGATTAGTTGCTATCCAGAGTACAGGAGCGAGGCAGGATGCTACGTGTAAGATTTCAGAAGCAGTTGCCAAAAAGAAAATCACCAAAATCAGAAAGGAAAAACTTGAAAGTGACTGGGGCAGTAGAATAAATGGTCTTTAAGTATGTTAGCATTTGAGACTAACATTTATCTAATTGGATGCTAAGAGGGCTGGAGCACCTCTCTTATGGGAACAGGCTGAGAGCTGGGTTTGTTCATCCTGGAGAAGAAAAAGCTCCAGGGAGACCTGAGAGCTCCTTCCAGTGCCTGAAGGGGGGCTGAGAGGGCTTTTGACACAGGCATGGAGTGAGAGGAGAAGGGGGAACGGATTCCAACTGAAATAGTGCAGGTTTAGATTAGACCTTAGGAGGAAATTGTTCCCTGGCACAGGTTGGGCAGAGAAGCTGTGGCTGCCCCTGGATCCTTGGAAGTGTCCAAGGCCAGGTTGGACAGGGCTTGCAGTAACCTGGGATGGTGGAAGTTGTCCCTGTCCTTGACAAGGGGTTGGAACTGGATGATGTTTAAGGTCCCTTCCAACTCAAACCATTTTTTGATTCTGTGATTTTTTCATCTCTTACATTGCCGTCCCTCCTTCACTGCTCATTAGAGAAGAGAAATCTTGTAGCCTTCGCCCTAATAGATTCTCAGAATAGTGTACCCTCCTGAATGCACAAAGCAAGACCCTCAGTGCTCTCATCCTGTCCCTCTTGTAGGTAACAGCAGCCATTGTCTCAAAATCAGAGTGACCTTTTCTCTCTGCTCTGTTAGAGAAGGAAATTGTCCAACTCCAAAGAGCCTGATGGTCTGCAAATATTTCCCCATCTGAAAGCAGGCAGGTTGCATTTCTGGTCTCTCTCTCTCCCTCTAAACAGCACCTTGTTTGTACACAGGGTCCTCTATGTGCACTCCTGATAACACAGGTCTCAAGTGGTGCTGGAGATGCCCATGTGTGACTCCCCCAGGCTGTGACTCACTGGTTGCCTCAAGGGATGAGCAGACCAACCCAACCTGCTGTGGGAGGCGCTGGAAGGTACATCCCAGTGCAGCATCTTCCAGCAGCTCTCGAGACTCCACAGGACTGACCAGACCTTCACTGGCCATGATGAACACTGAGATACTTTGCACACGTGTTTAGACAATTAAATTTATGTGTTTCAGTCCATAAAATGAAGTTCTAGTCTCACCATTGGACCCATGGGTGGTGATATTTTTCCACTCTACTATCTACTCTAGTGCTTTCCTTCCCTTTCATTATTTTCCTTATGCATCTTCTTCATGGGTTTTTTTTTTTCTAGAAAAGAGCCAAAACAGCCAAATACCTTCTTTCTGCTGCAATCAATTTGTTTTAAAATAAACCTGCCTTATATACACGCCAGTCACTTGTTGTCATTTCCCTCTAATTCACCCCAAGGGATCTATTAACAAGAACCTCAATTACCCTGCCTCAGAGGCAGGTCATAACAAGGTATTCCAGCCCTTGTTAGGTGTAAAACGTCCCTAATTTTGAGGGCTAAACCCTCCCACACAGAATAAACTTAATAATGCAAATAAAACTGGGTTTGGTTTTTTTTTTTTTTTGGCATTGCAAATAGCTACCTTTATTCCCACTGAAGGTTTGAGCCTTGTGGGAGGTCCTAATCTTCTCTTTCAAGCTTCAGGAACCAGAATGAAAAGTCCCTTGCATGTTATGTTTAAAAAAAAAAAAATGAAAGGCATAATTCCATTTTATTGAAAGTGAAAAATGTTTTAGGAAAACAATCTTTTCAAGTTGAAGTAGGAAAGAAGCCATCAACACCTCAAACAGGACAGTTAAGTTGCATTTCACATCACAAATTACCTGCCCAGGAACCATAAAATGAAAAATAATTGCCTTCGATCCCACAAATCAGAATTTGACCTGGGCAATATGTGCATGACTGAATTCTGAGACACTAAAATGTAACTGAAAAGCGTCTGGCTGTCAAAATATTCAGAATTTAAACCTTCAGAGGAAGGATAATCCAGTAGTTAAGATATTCCATTGATTCAGGGAACAGGTTCAGCCCTGCCATTCTCTACTAACTTCTTCTGTGAGAGTTAATAAATCACTTTGGGTCACATCTGTGATGGTGGATGATGTGCCACGGTGTTACCTCTGCCAGTGCCTTTGGGTGCCAAACTCCTGAGCAGAATCCACTGGCATCCAAGCTGGAGCTGCAGGAGAAGGAGAACTAAACCAGCCAGTTTTGTCCACAGGAAACTGGGCAGGCTGGGTGAGAAGTGATGCACAAGAGGGGTTGTGCCTTGAATTATGCAGCTGTGGGAGATTTCAGTATTTTATGCTGAACTGCAGGGAGCTGCCTTCTCTTTATTGGGAATTCGCAGCTTTATGTGAATTTATGCTCCTGGAATTTATGCTGGAATGAAATAACTTCATTTCTTGTTGACATTAAAAATCCAAACACAAAAACAAATAAAAAAAAAACCCTTCCAAAATACACAGGAATCTTTTCTTTTGTGGAGGAAGGGCTGCCACTGTTTACCTGAGAGGATGCTCACCGGGACATCCCTTTTGATAGAGAGAAACCTTGTTATAATTCCAGAGAAAATCCCTCTGTGTGTGCACAAGATCCTCCAGCCAGAAGCCTCCCAGCTCCTATGGACTTGTCCAGTGTGTGGGAAGCAGATGTTTTCACTCTCTCCTTAAGCTGCTGCACTTTGCATGAAATAATTTAGCATGAATTGGACCACTGAGAGAGAGAGAGATTAGTAAATGTAATTTTGAACCCCAGAGGCCAGTCAGTTACTGGAGGGAAGGGAGCAAAGCTTCAGTCCCACTTCCAATTAATATGTGTAATGTATGCACTCAGCAGAGCATGGTGAACATGCAGCTCCCTGTCTCCTGGGTGCATCAGCTAACCACAAATCCTATTCCTTTCTCCAGCCTGGGTAGCTGCTAATTAGCACGAATAACAAAAGAAAACAAAAAATAAAAATCAGGAGAATTATAGAACCCACCGGAGTGCAGCCTAATGGTTAGAACTGGTTGATGTGGGTTTAGCTCTCCTTGGCCGAGCCAAGCTCTAAGTCTCAGACCATGAGTTAAAAGGACAACAAGAAAATGCTTCTATTTGCTGACTTTAAAATGCCTGCAGAAGCTTTCTGTATGTCTGTTTACTGCATTCAGAGGAATGATTGGTTTTTAAATCCTGACAGCAGGTAAATATGAATTACACGCTTAGCTGCTCAGTGCCATCCAATTGTGTGTGGTTCTGGGCATTCCCAGAGGCAGCATTTATCTGTGCAAGGAGCTGGCTGGTGACAGGGCAGTCACTGAAGGAACTGTTTCTGGCAATGTGAAGGCTGATGTTGGTTGCTGCCTGCTGCTTTCCCCGTGCTGTAAAGCCTGGCTGTTTGGGAACCACAGGACTGGCTGATCTTCAAGGCAGGATATGGGTTTTATATGCAAAGTGTAGATATTTATAGCCTCAATATCTATATTTGACCCAGTGTCTTTGACTCCCTCTGACAGTGGAGATTTAATCCATGTAGTCTGTGGATTGTATGACCAGCTCACTCCTTGTCAAATAAATATCAAAAATAGTTTAAATAAAATATGTCTTGAAATAATTCCCTCTCTTTCTCTGTTAACAATGAAGAAAGATAAATAGGTCTTTTAGGAAAGAAAACACAGTTTTCACTGGAGTTCAGTGGAGGTGTAGGTTGGATATGAGGTTTTGATTGGATTATAGGAAGAGGTTCCTTACCCAGAGGGTGGTTGGGCACTCCCCAGTGTTCACAGCACTAAGGCTGCCAGAGCTCAAGAAGTTTGGACAATGTTCCCAGGCATGTGGTGTGATTCTTGGGGATGGTCCTGTGCAGGGCCAGGAGTTGAACTCGTTGACCTTTGTGGGTCCCTTCCACCTCAGGATATTCTCTGATTCTGTGATTCTGGCCACCACTTCCCAGCAAACCCTACCCCACATTTTGGCAGGTGGTGGTATCACCCACATCTCAGCATATAAGTTGCATAAAGTCCTTCGTTGAACTTGTAACTGCATTATGGAAACAGCAGGTGGTTGCCACTAACAAGTTTGGATGCTGTGAAGAGTTCCCATTGACCGTCAGGGAGCTGCTGCTTCTCAGGGGGGAGACTGCCAGGGACTCAGAAATTTTATTAACTCAACTGTTTCACTTCACCCCACACCTGATGTAGCCTGTGCATGGTCAGCCTCCACTTCAATGTCACTTATTCATCTTTGTGTTGCAGTCAGGAAAAAATAAAGGTTCATAAAGGATCAGGGAAACAGAATTTCACAGAGTCACAGAATGACAGAGATGGGAAAAGACCTCCAGGATCATCAAGCTGAACCTTTGACCCATGACCACCTTGTCAACCAGGCCATGGCACTGAGTGTCATGCCCTGTTGTTTCTTGGGCACCTCCAGGGATGGTGACTGCCCCACCTCCCTGGACAGCACTTTCCAATGTTTAAGAACCCCTTCCATGAACAAATTCCTCCTGGTGTCCTACCTGAACCTCTCCTGTCACAGCCTGAGGTCATGTCCTCTCTTCCTGTCACTGGAGAAGAGGCTGATGTGCTCCTTTCAGGGAGTTGTAGAGAGTGATAATTTAGACTTCCGTGCTACAAATTAGGAACTGTAATTTAGCCAAGTCTATTTCTTCATTATTATGCAGTCCTGCAGCATATCAAAAGTGGTTCAGAAGAGAGTTTAATGAGTATTAAGCCATCATGTGACGGTCTGATGCTCTCAGGTGTCAGGAAAATTAATATGGCCTTGTGGTTACTGTCAGACAGCTCTTCAAAATAGCCCAGCTACTACTGCCAAAGAGTTATTACATGTTATTCATTTTAAGAGTGAAGGAGCTCAATTAAACACCTTGATATATTCCTGCTCCTTTTCACACAGTCTGTCACCAGCATGTTTCTTCTCATTCATTTGCCTATTTTTTTTTAAAAAAAGGAGAGACCTTACCCTTGTGAGTCTGAGTGCATATTAAAATGTTCTGCTGTCTGGTTTCAAGCAGTCTCCCTGGACAAAAACTGCAGTGGGAGATGCAGTGTGGCTAAAAAAGCCACAGCATTAACACAATATACAGCACAGGTTTGACCTTTATTTTTGTAGCAACAGCCCTTTCAAATTATTTTCACTCAGACCTTATAGAATGTCTTAAAGATTTAAATGAAATCCTCCAATTCCTAATTTTATCTTCTTTTAGCTTTTAAAAGCTATGACTGAATTGTCCAGACTCTAAAATTTTAAGACTTTCAAAAGAGACTGAAAGGATGAGATTAGGGAGCTGGGAGGGCTCAGCCTGGAGAAAAGGAGGCTCAGGGGGAACTTCTCCCTCTCTACAACCATCTGAGAAGAACCTGGAGCCAGGTGGGGGTCGGTCTCTTTTCCCAGATGACAAATGATAGGATGAGAGGAAACAGCCTCAAGTTGCACCACAGAAGGTTTAGATTGGATGTCGGGAATTTCTTCATGGAAAGACTTGCCAAGGTGTGGAACAGGCTACCCAGGGAAGTGTGGAGTCACCATCCCTGGGGTATTTAAAAGACAGGTAGATGTGGCACTTGGGGACATGGTTTAGTGGTGGCCTCAGCAGTGGTGGGTTAATGGTTGACCCTGATAATTTTAAAGGTCTTTTCAAACCTTAACAACTCTATGACTCTACAGACCCCAAAGTGGGAGGGATGAGCATCCTCTGGAGATCCCCTTCCCTTTGCAGTTACTGAGACAGCTCAGACTGGAACATGTTGTGAGTAGATGGCATGAATTTCACAACACTTTCCCATAATCCCATACTTCAGATGATTCACATCCACCATGCAACAAAGCAAGGTTGAAAAATGTATGTATAGAGAATTTGGGTACTTAAGTTATTTTTGAGATCAAGAAAAGGGTTTCTATGCTGGAGACTCATTAACACTTTCTAAGATACTCTTCTCAACAGGACTGAGTATTCCAGAAACTCTTTGCTCTGGTCGTTAGAAATCTTTCTCTGATTTCTTATTAAATCAATGTGGGAAACTGCAAAAGGGACTGTACCTATGGGCAATTCTCTGACCATGGAGATTTAGAGACTGCAGAGAAACGCTGCAGTTCTGCCCCTTTTCAGGATGTAGTTTTGTCTTCAGCAGCTTAATTGTTTTAAAACATTCATAATTTTCACCTAAAGTAAATTAGTACATCTAGCTCTACGCCCTTGATGAAAAAGAGTTAGTGATGTCCAGCTAAAGGTCTGTCTTTTCCCCCCCAAAAAAATTCAAGATAAAAATACAAGTATTTTAAAGATCTCCTTGAGTAAAATCAGATTTATTAACAGTCACCATTTCAGTAGAGCAGCTTGCTGTTTAATGCAATGAGAATATATGGATTCTTCAGTGCTAACTAAATAATTTGTAGTTTATCAGCCACCACCACTTTATTGGTAACACAGTGCTGCTTGAATTTTTTAAAAAATATGATAAAAACCTTCTAGGTAACCTAATTAATTTCCTTATTAAAACTAATTCTCCTAACTTATGCATATGTATTAGCATCCCTTGAGTATTAGAGTGTGTTCATGAAATCCTAATTCCTTTTCTCACATTACACAAACAGACAGAGTAATGATCCTCGGTATCCAAAGCAACTATCAAGGGGTAATAGCTGGCATATGGCTTATTTTTAACTCGCTCAGAGTCCTTCTCCCTTCCTCTCAGCTGAAGGTTAGAGTCTGCTTGTTTACTCTCTCACATACTTTTGTTTCTCCAACATGATTATTCACTTTGCTAAGGAATTTACAGTTACCCATGTGAAACTAATTAAAATTAAAAGAGCATCTCTTCCGAGTGGTTCACAAGTATTAGTTTGTTTCTGCACCAAATTATTTCATATTTAATGTAATTCTGCAGAAAAATGGAGGCCGTGGTCTTCGAAGCATTGTCAAAAGTCCATCTAAAGGAACATTTTTCCTGAGCTTTACGTGGCCCTGGTCATCCCTTCATGTACGAAACTATCTGACTTTTTGCTATTAATTTAAGAAATTATGTATGAAATCCTGGTGGAAGTAACACCTGGGTTTTTTTGGCAAAGGTGTGGAACAGACATGAAACTTCTGTGTTTTCTCTGTCCAAGACAAAGTGTCCAAAGGACTCAAAGTTCACACTCTCTGTCACTGGAAGCAGCTTCCTCCAGAGCTTGCTCATCTTAGGAATTTTTCTATGGTTCCCTGGAAGGGTTTATTTCCTTCCATGGATGTCAAAGGCATCAGCTGGCTCAAAATTAGGCATCTGCCTTTTAAAGGATTAAATTAGGACACACCTTTCACATCCTGAGTTATTCTCCTGTTATGAGTTAAGGGGGGTATGACCCTTCCCAGAACACCCACTGAGGTGACATTCTCATGGTGCATTTGATACATGTAAACTAGTGTTCTTTCACCTTTATTTAATGAGTATGTTCAGCCTTAAGAAAATAAAAGCACCCCAAACAAACAAACGAACAAATATTGATTAAAACTAGAGAACTCGTTTAAAGCTAGAGAACTAATTTTCCCCACTTTTCAAAGAAAAGCTTGATTTCACCTCATTTCTTTATTTTCTTAGTGTTTTGGGCCTTGGCCATATCATTGGCATAATCCTACAGTCCTATATACTCCTATAGTATAGCATGTATGCTATATTTCAGGTTGGCCCAAAGTGATGTCTGTAGGACTGTCCTTTATTCTATTTTCTATAACCACAACCCAGGATCACAATTGTACTGCAGGAGAACTCAGTTTTTGGGCAATCTCCTCAAGGTGCTGGCACTGGGTAATCTGAGAACTGGAGAAAATGGTGAGCAAGTTTATTTAACCTGCTGAAGTCAAATGAGGTGAGGAGGCCCCAACATAGGAGGGATGTGGAGGTGCTGAAGTGAGTGCAGAGAGCCATGAAGATGCTCAGAAGGCTGGAGTCCCTCTGCTGTGGAGGCAACTGAGAGACCTGGGGGTGTTCAGCCTGAGAGCCCTTTCCAGTGCCTAAAATGTCTATAAGGGACCTCTGGAAGGATTTTGGCAAGGACATAGAGTACAGGACAAGGAGGAATAGATTTAAAATGGAGAGGGGAAATTCAGGTTAGATTTTAGGCAGAAATTCTTTCCTGGGAGGGTGGACAGAGAAACTGTGGCTGCCCCTGGATCCCTGGAAGTGTCCAAGACCAGGTTGGACGGGGCTTGGAGCAACCTGGGCTGGTGGAAGGTGTCCCTGCCCTTGACAAGGGGTTGAAACTGGATGATCTTTAAGGTTCCTTCCAACCCAAACCATTCTGTGAGTCTCTGATTTTCTGGATGCTGTACATTGGCAGCTCTGATCTTCTTCCCCATGACATGGTACTTATATATCTATGGGAGTTTTCCAGAGTCTGTTGCTGTTTTGTTTGATGGAGATTCACTTTATACACTGCTCAGCATGAAATTATATGACCTTTGCACTTTCATGTAGATGTTGATATTTCTCTCCTTGTTTCCCACTTAAATCTCTTCCAAAATCCTTCAAAAAGCACAAACTGTGGCCATTACGATGGAAATCATGACACAAATTACCCTTGCAAGTGTGAAAGGAAAACCGAAAAACTAAAAAGCTTCATCAATCCCACACGTTGTTTTGATCATTGGACAGACGCAGTGCATTCAAATTAGTTTATTCAAATGGTATGGGATCTCTGCTTTCCTGATTCTTTTGATGTCAGCTCTAATAGACTGCAGAAAAAATATCCTGTGTTTGGTTTTGAGCACTCTATTACCAAGTGTATAATGACTTTGGAGGAGGTGGGTGCTGTGAATGAATTACACCAGAGAGTAAGTTGCAGAGTTTCTGCTTTATAATTTCTGCTGTGTTCATATTATGCTGCTTTAAGGGTAACTGAATAGCACTTTGGTTTCAGCAGACATAATAACACCTCTGGGCAAGTGAGCTGGGTTTTTTCTATCAAAAGTCCTCTCTTCTCAAGCGAAATATAATTCATTTCCTGCTTTACATTCCCAGAATAACAGCATCTTGTATTCTATTCAAGTGAAAAATAACATAGAAAATGGCTTTCTGATTCGAGAAGTCTAAATAGCAAAGATGCACCAAAACAGATTTGAGCTTTGGTAGGACAAAAATGTTCTCAGTGCTTTAAAGCAAGGCTGGAAGAAGCTCTATTTTGACCAAGATGTTTGTATTTAAAAAAAAGTGAGTTTTGGCTGAAAATGGGTGTAAGCAGGAAGGAGTAAAAGATGTGTTCAC
The DNA here is from genome assembly GCA_013396655.1 of Campylorhamphus procurvoides. Taxonomy (NCBI): domain Eukaryota; kingdom Metazoa; phylum Chordata; class Aves; order Passeriformes; family Dendrocolaptidae; genus Campylorhamphus; species Campylorhamphus procurvoides. The sequence continues at coordinate 438,813 of WBMV01008979.1, read as the reverse complement.
TTGACAGTTTGAGGATGGGCACATGGAACAACCAGCAGAAAGATCTGCCTGTCTGTGTTTTGATTGTTTTCAAAATTAATGGAGACTCCTCTCCCAGAGTTAAACTGGGTCCACAGATTGCCAAAGCCCTTTGTGTCACTCTCAGTCCCTTAGAATCCCTGAATATCTTGGGTTGCAAGGGATCCACAAGGATCATCCAACTCCAGCCCTGCACAGACACCCCAACAATCCCACCCTGTGCCCCAGAGCATCATCCAAACCCTCCTGGAGCTCTGGCAGCCTTGGGGCTGTGCCCACTGCCCTGGGGAGCCTGCTCAGTGCCTACCACCCTCTGGGAGAAAAATGTTTTCCTAATATCCAACCTAACCTGTAACCTGCCTAACCCTGACAGAACTTCAGGCCATTCCCTTGGGTCCTGTCACTGGTCACCAGAGAGAAGAGATCAGTGCCTGCCCCTCCTCTTCCCCTCATGAGGAGCTAAGTCAAGAACCTATGGATGCTTCTTCTGCAGTTCTGCTGCAGGTTCTCAAAGGAAATATAAATTAGGAAAAAGGGGGAGAAACCACTTTTGGGCATTTTTTGGGTGTTATTTGGAACACAGGTGCTCACCTGGATGATCCAGTGCCAAGACTGGCAGCAGCGGATATTTGGGCTGGAACAAAATTTGTCATTGCTGCCCCGCTTGGCAAATATGGATTCAGGATGTTCAAATTAGCCAGCACAAGCCTGATCTCTCAACCCTTCTGAAAGCACAGGAGAATAAATATACAAATGGTGTTTGTTCCATATAAGGTTAAAAATAGAGCAAAAGATGTGGCAAAAACTCAGTAAACCCACTTCTGTTAACCCCAAATCAGCAATAAGAAAATTTCTGATTTCTTGTATAGGGAGTTTGAAGAGAAAACAAATTTAAGTGAGAGCTTGGATTTTAGATCTATTGCTGTTACAACAAATACAAGCTAAAATAAAACAACACAAAATTTAAAAAAGAACAGTGGGTGGAAGGCATGAATGTCGGGAAAGGAGTGAATCCTCTGAAAACCTGATGCATCAGGAAATATTGAATTACTAAGTTTTTTGGAAAGTTCTATACTCAGAGTGACAAAACTAAAAGGAATAAAAGCTAAAAGAAAGCAGAAATAATTTGGTTTTTCTTCCATCAGGTCTTGCTGAGGAGGAAAAATAAAATGGCTTCATTTCTGTACAGCACCAGCAGAGAACTGAATGTTCCTTTTCGGACAATTTTTTAAGTAGAAAGATTCATATCTTACTGCACATTTCACCAATCTGCTTTTCTCTCTGATTCTCAGCCTGCAATCAAACAAATTAAAGAGCTGTATGTTGTTACTATAGTAATAAATGTTGCAGTGCATAGAAAGAAATTGGGCAGTCTCGAATACATATCTCCCAGGGAAAATGGAATTCAATTTTTCCTGATTTTGACCATCCAGTGCTTTTGTGGCTGTGGATTCTAAGAAACGAATGTCCCTGTGTCGGTGCAAATGTTTTCCTACTCATTTGTCATTTTCAAAAGGAACAGAAATTTGAATCAAAGCTAAAAGGAGCTCCCAAATTGGTGGTGTGAGGAAGGAGGCAGCCCTGACAGTACAATTCACATAGACTTGTTGCTACACATATCTCATTATATTTGATGTCTTCTATACCAGCTTTATTTTCAAGCTTTGAATTGAATAAATTCAAAATGAAATAGAAGTAAATGTGAAGTTTAGCTGTTAATCTACATGTCTTTACATACACACAAAGGGATTCTGTGTATATTTATATGCATGATAGATCTGTGCTTCTGAATCTTCACTTGTGTACACATACATAGCAGCTGAATTATAAGGATGAATTAGTCTGGATTGAATTAAAATTAAAAACTACTACCATGTCAAATAGAATATAGCAATCCTTCTTTTAAAAGTGAAATAAACAAGGATTATCTAAAAGTAAAATGCAATACACAAGCAAGTCACTAATTACAAGGATAAGACAGGAGGACCTGGAGGTGATAGTGAATTCCAGTCTGCATATGAACTCTAATCATGGTGGTTTTACTGCTAAAAAAACTGTAAATCTCATTTTGGGATGAATTTTAGACAAGTGTTAGACCACCAGTACCATGAACCCTTCGGGTTACAGTGTCTGGCTGCGGGAGTTGCAGAAAGATGCTGAGAAAAGATGTGTCACCGTGTGGATGATGAAGGCCAAGTGCCAGAGACATTTGTCTCCATTTTAGCTGGTCGTATAGAAACATCTTCTATTCCATAGGGAGATTCAGAATATTATTAATCTCACGCCAGAGCAGACTTCTGAAACAAGTTAGAGCAATCTTGTCCACTGCATGTCTGTTCTCCCTGATTATAAAATTAACCCAAAGGAACCCAGAAGGATCCAGAAGGACTGGCTGATCTGTCAGTATCTGTGAATAAATGTATAAAAGCACATGTATAAATGTATGTGAAATGAGTCTGATCCTTAAAACCTGGCATAACTACCCAGAATGGAGGAGGAATGCCTTTTGATGGAGGCTTTCAGGGGTGAGTCAGGCATGCCTCTGTCAAGAGTAACATCAGGGTGTTTGATCCCATTTGTCATTTGGAGATGGATTGGATGATCCTTCCACCTTTACCTGTGACTGATGATAAAGCACTGGTGAAAATCCTTGTTTGGGATGTATGTGGTGTCAGAGGCATTAAACACAGTAAAAGACATCAAGCAGGTATTATTCCAGTATCCTGAAACACAGGATACTGAGCTTGTCTTACACACTCTTGTGAAATATAGATGCTTGAGTTTGCATTTACTTTTACTTTTTTGTGCAGGGAATGACCTGACCTGTACAATGTGAGAAACCACTCACAGTAACCAGCTGTCCCTCTCTCTGATCTCCTTCCCAGGTTTTAGAGCACGAGATGATTTCTGCCTCCCTCATCAACCCCAGCGCAGATCACAGAATAAAGATTTCTAATTGTTTAAAGGACTTTTGCAGAGTTCTGTTCCTGGGGTTGCTCCACAGAGCTGAAGAGTCTAACTCAGACCCAGAGATCCATTACAGCAAATTCCCATCCTTGCCAACATTGTGCTTGTGACACCACCACCTGGTTTTATCCAAAGGTGTGAGCAACACCCTGTGGAGTCATCCCTGCATCATTATTCCACTCTGCCTCCCCCTTTGTAGGGCAGATACATCTCCCCTGACAGAAACTTTGCCTTTAAATCCAGATCTGTGTCAAGGCAAGAAGATTCACTATGTTGCCTTGCTTCTGCAGTACGTTAGAGACACTAAAGGCTGATCTACAATCTATGGTGTGTATGACTAAGAGAATATAGGATTTGAACAGCCTCAGCAGTAAAAAAAAAATATGCCCTAAAATACTTTTCAGGAAGGTGTTTGCAGTGGCCAGAGCCCTCTCTAGAAAGAGAATATAGAAATAACATCACCATGCACCCTTTTTCTGGTGGAAGAGGCTCTCTGATTGCCAAATTGCCTGCATGAAGCAGCATATTGCTGGCAGAGGAACTGTCACTTACATAGAGCTGTGTCCCAAAAATGTGTCTGCATGGTTGAGATGTGACTGGGAACACAGCACACAACTTTGGAGGGACTCAATGGGCTGTGCCAGCTCTGCGAAGGGACTGCTCACTTTGTGAGGCTCTGCTGTAAAGTGTTCTTCACAACTCAGGTTCTGTGATAGCAAAACAATAACAAGCAAAATAAATAAATTAAAAAATAGGGAGGTTGAATTATGGTTGGTTTTTATTTTTTTTTACTCTTTTTTTCTGATGGGAGTTGGCTGGTGTTTTTAGGTATGTTCTTAGCCTAGAAGTCAAGTGACCTTGCTTAATTCTCTAATCTGCCACAGGCTTCTTGCATAACCTTGGCTCTTCTGCCCATCTTTACAGCAGGGAAAATGATAATAAAGTGGTGATTAAAATGATTAGCAGTTATAGGAGATGCAGAGAATTAAGGAAAAGTGTCCAGAGCAATTACTTAGAGAAGTATCTCCTTCCACGTGAGGTGTGTGGTTGTTTGGTTTTGTTGTTGCTGTTTTATTCTTTATTTTTTCTCCTTACAGGGACTGTCTTGTTTATCCTTATTTGTCTATTCCAGTAATTGGAGGGAGAGTATTTGTTGCCAGCCTTTCATAAGTTTTCTTTCTTGTCAATCTGAAGAAATTTCTGGGCTTTGCTTATGACATGCTTAGTCAAAAAGTTGTTTTCCTTACCTCCTCTACTTCAAATATTCTGTCAGTCTCACTGCCTGTCAAGGCATCTTGATGCCAGAGATGACTAATGGGAAAGTTTCAGTCTCACCAGAAGAACTAAGCTGATCTTTAAAAACAGCTTCCCATGGCTGAAAGCAACCTTGGAACAGGTATGGAAAAAAGAATTCATCCCAGTTGATTTTAGCTATTGAAAATTAGGCCAGTTTTGTAAATTCCCTTTGAAATCTGAGAGGGAGAGAGACTTTTTCACCTTCCACTTGCCCAGGTGGCTCCAAGCCCTGTCCAACCTGACCTTGGACACTTCCAGGGATGGGGCAGCCACAGCTTCTCTGGGTAACCTGTGCCAGGGCCTGCCCACCCTCACAGGGAAGAACTTCTTCAGTTCTGACCTTCTATAGAAGGAGTTCACAAAGTATTTGCTCCATCCACCCCCAGGTCCCAAACACTTCTCCAGTAAAACTGACATCTGTTTCAGTATTTAACTAACATTTAAGTGCTTCTGAAAGTCCTAGGGAGCCTTCTGATCCCATCCATATTTTTAACTGCAACTCTGAAACAAAATCAGGGAATTGCCATTAACTTTAGCTGCATTTCCCATGTCTTCTTGCTGGTTTTGACATCTACAAAATTACATTGAACAGAGAAGGCCACATACAATATCATGGCACAAGAAGTGATAAAGAACCACTGAGAAATAAGGATCACTGACTAGAGGCATTGAATATAAACAGAAAACAGCATTTACTGGGAGAAAAGGTGTCTATGAGGGGAACTGTGCATTTATATTCTTTGGAGGTGATTCCTGTGCAAAAGAGTCATTGATTTCCAGCAGCAGGTCCTGAGAATGGTGCCAATGGCAAAGGTGCAGTGTGTGGCTCAAAAGTATCCTGACTGGAGTGCAGAAAAACTCCTGGGTGATTTTTCCTGTTAGGAAAAATGGGAAGGGCAGATTCTCACAGAGACAGCTCGGGACCAGCTGTTGTTGGGAGAATTGCAGGCAGTCAATGAACTAAGCAAAGGGTTGATTGAAATTGGTTATTGTGGAAGGAGAATTAGCAAATGGAACCGCGTTATTCACGGATCAATCAGTAATTAACTGTTTCACTAAATATTTTGCCACACTAAATTAGATGTGCACTGTGGACAGCTCCTCAAGGTGCATTTTCCAAAGCATATTCAATATGAACTGGAGAGTCACCCCAGATGGCTTGAATACCCTGAGGAAGGGTTAATGGATAATGGCATGACAATGAGTGGTACCACAGATGAAATCATGGGCTTCAAAAATTTGCTTTAAGTGGAGATTTTTCATGTGAAAAGGGCAATTACAGAGAATGAGCAGTCCAAATACACTCATGTTGGCAAATTAAAGGTGTCAGGGGAAGCATCCAAGCACTGAAATCCAGGTTGGATACTGCTAAATTGCTGCAACTGTCCTTGGGCCAGCATCCATTGGGACTTTCTGGCACAGTTTAGTGGTTGGACTAGTGCAGGGACTCTACCCAACACATAGTTTGAGTACAGTCACTCTACCTGAAGGCCTAGAGAATTTAATAATACAGACATGGTGAGAGCATGTCATTTACCTTGAGGTCATGGTATGGGGCAGTGCATTAATACAGACATAGCTGACACCACCTGACTAGGCTAATATGGACACGGAAGATACAAAAAAGCTTCTTCCAGTGAATGTACATCACATAATAAATTTGACACCACTCCCCACCCCAGGAAGCATGTTCTTTCCTGGTTTCTCACAGACAACACTTAGTGGCCGAAATGAGTGTGTTTTGAAGGAAGTCCAATACTCTTGACAGGCACTTTTGTGTCTCCAAGTGCTTGACTTGTTGATGCAGAAGACCCTTATTTTTGAGAAAGCAGACTACCTCATCACAGCTCCAGCAATCCCATCCCTCATCCTTCAAGATCTGTGTGCTGACAAAGCTTTTTCTCCATCAAGCCATGCCTGAAAATAGTAAAAAGCAGATGGTGCTTCCTCACTCTCCTTTAGAAACAAACAGCAACAGGAGCATTCTGGCAGTTTTCACTTCTCACTGAAGCACTGGCACGACAGAGAAAATCTGATTGAGCCTCCTTAGTGGTTTAATATGAGCAAACTTCAAATTAAACCAGATCTCAGACATCTCACTGAGAGCAAGGCACCCAGTTAAACACACACACAGCCCCTCTGGTTTGTTTTCTTTCCCATTTTCCTTTCTGGACATACAGACACTGTGTTCATTTTATCACAAGATTGTATCAGGCTGCATTCACAGATTAATTAAATGAAGAAGGTCTCCTTTGCTTCAAATGTGTCCTCTGTAGCAGGCACAGCACTGCTGATGTCACATTCTGCTTCCCCTCCGCACAGCTCCCTCCTGGCACACACAAAGCCAGCAGTGATGGCAAAGCACCAGAGCCCTGAGCTGTCCCATGTCCCATCCTCTGGCCATACTTTGATTTGTGCTCCAGCACAACCTGGAATTCTCTCCAAGTGAATTCCCTTCTGGGAAGGAGCAGGTGACATCTTTGCCATCAGGAGCTGCAAAGCTGAAATAAAACACTATTACAGACCCTCAGACATACAGCTGTCCTGCAGAGGTGAAGAAAAAATTCCCCTTTTATCATTTTAATAGAGACTGAAACAACTTTTATTTCTAATTAAACTGTTCATGTGCATTACACATATTGTCCATCAATTCTCCAAATAGCATCAATTACCCATTCCTATTACCTATTTTTTATTTTTCATTTAATGCCTCTCAGACATTGTCATTTCTCTTTTATTTATATGAGAGGATTATTTCTGGCTTTTATGAAACAGTTTTATAAGACATGGCCAGAATTATGGATCAGTGCTCAAAAATGTTCCATTATCCCTGATGTGTTGTAATTAGATGACAACAAATGCAGCCTTTCATGGGTGTCAGAAAGTCTGTGAAGGGAAAACCAATAGCTTATTTATAAAGGGATTTTATAGTTTTTCCTGAAGCAAAACCAACACATAACTTGAAACCCTTTGATTTACTTCAGCAGGATTCAGACCAACATAAAAATCCTCAAAACAATGGATATATTTCCATTTAGCAGGCTGTGACATTGTGTACTTCCAGTAATTCCTTTGCCATGTATTTAAGTTTACACCCCAACAAACAGAAGGTAAATCAAGCCTTGCTAGCTCAGACCTATATTCCTAAGCCTTGCAGACTGCATTACCAGCTCAGGATTTAGCCTCTGTCTGGGGAAATGCACATTTATAAATCTGGTGGTGTGCAGTTCATGGACAAGAGCTGGAAATATGGGTTATTTTTAATAATTCAAAATGACCTATCATAATTTGTTTTTCCTTACTGACTTTGGAAAAAAAGAAGCTACAAGCAGTGGTAGAAGATATCTATCTGAAGTAAGGCAAGGGAATACAGAAAGTTTTAGAGAAAAACAAACTAACAAAAATCCATATTGTTTTCTGTTTAAGTCTTTATGACATGGGAGAATTGTTCCTTGGGGAAAAAGAAATTAAAAAAAAGTATTCTTAATTCTTAACAAGTAGTGCCTTTCATCAGTAGAGAAAAAGTGAAGTTATACATGAGTGTATTGGTCCCAGACATGAAGTAATGGTTGGGATATGGTGTCCAGGATGTGTGGATCCTGCAAAAGGGGCAGTGGTGGAGACCTTGATCCGAGAGTGGCTGTGCTTTTGTCTTAATATAGCCATGAGATTCCTTTGGTTTGCTTTTCCAAGGAAAAGAGTGCCAGAGTAACACAAAGAGATAAAGAAGCGAAGTGCTGAGGCTGTGTATTGAGGAACGTCTGCCTTCCCTTTGGGCTTCCCTGCCTTTTCTATGAATAAAAACTTCTCACAGCTTTCAGCAATCCCACCATGGCCTCTGGGCATTTTACAAGCTCTGTTTTATGTCTCATGGTTGGTGGAGCAGCTTAGAGAGATTTGCTCACGTGCCATCTGAGTCCACGTGCTGTGATAGGATCCTCTTTCCACCCCCACTTGCTATTATGCCTCGATTGCAAATTTTGGAGAAGCTCAAGGTTTGCTGCTTTGGTGTATTTTTACTGCCTCCACTTCTTGTGTGAGGTCAGTTTGTTCATCCCCTCGACACATTTGGCATCTGATCATTAAGGGAGGATTTAGCTGATTTCACGTTGTTCTGCTATGGCATAATCAAAGAATGATGGTTGATCTTGGAAAGGAGCTCTGGAGATCACCTGGTCCAACCCCTCTGCTCAAATAGGACCACTTTGAGGCCATTGCCCAGCACTGGGTTCAAACAGTTTCTACCTGTCTCCAAAGAGGGAGACTCCACAACATCCCTGGGCAAGCTCTTCCAGTGTTCCATCACCCTCACAATGAAAAAGTGTTTCCAGATGTTCAGGTGGAACCTTCTGTACCTCAGTTTGTGCCCATGGTCCTGACACTGGTACCACTAAAAAGAGCCTGGATCCCTCCTCTTTGCATGCTCCCTTCAGGTGTTTATACACACCAATAAATCCCCCCTGAGCCTTCTTTTCTCCAGGCTAGACAGTCCCAGCTCTCATTCTTTCCTCACAGGAGAAACATCACTCCTTTAATCACCTTTGTGACCCTTCACTGATCTCTCTCCGGTATGTCCAAGTGTTTCTTGTTCTGAGGAGCCCAGAACTCAGCATAAGACTCTGGAGATGTTCTCACTGGTGCTGAGCAGAAGGATTGTGTCCCTTGACCTGCTGACAGTCCTTTCCCACCCAGAGGCCAGGAGTTACAGCTCCAAGGGAATGCTGCCAGCCCCTGTGTGACTTGCTGCTCACATCCTTGAGGAACAAGGCATTGCAGCAACTGGTCTGTTCTTCCAGTGCCAGTTCCTCTGAAATAACTGGGAAGAGGTTCCCTGTGGAGTTAGGGAGAGCATTTCCAAAGCACAAGAGTGCATGAGTATTCAAACAAGTAAGTTCGCTGGCAATCTCATTCCAAAGCCTCAGGATGGAGGGCTGATTTAACTTCCCATGTCAGTATCCAAGGCATTCAACACAGACTCCCTTTGCAGATCTCATTAACAGAATCCCTGAGACTTGTGGTCTGATTCACCTCTGCAAAGGCACATATTGAAATATGCTGGATGAATCATAAGTTAAAGTACATGTTTCTGTGTAGGACAGTCTGGCCTCTGTTGCACATCCCTTAACTCAGGGGAAGTAAATGCTACAGAGAAGGCTTAACCCATTTAGAAGGTGGGGTAAATATTTAGGGTTTCATCAACAGGTAGTAATTTTGTCCTAACTCTGACCAAGCTATATCCCCCCTCCATCTCTTTATTTGCCCTGGTGAAAGCTGTCCATAATGAATGATTCTCCTTTTGGTTGTTTTGATTAAATCAGAGATTCTGAGGATTAAAACTGGGCTCACAATCCTCACCCCCACACATAAAACAAACCCTGCTTAAATGTAGTGCAGAACTGCCTGAGCTTGAGCCTTTGTGTTGTTCAGTTTGAACCATCTTTTTATTTTTACAACCACTGTTCTAGGCAGGAAAATGCAACCATCTGTCTCCACACATTTAAGATACTGAGATTTTGGGTTTGATTTTTCTCCAGGTAATTTACCTTGGGGAAGTGTAAGAAACAGGGGGAAAGGCAGTACTTTTTTCATTGTGAATCCAGGTTTTAATAGCTTAATGTCTCTTATATTAAAAAAATTAAAATTATTTCATATGACTTTCAACTTTGTGTGCCTAATTCTCTCTTTCCTCTAAGGGCACTTATAATCTGAAACCCATATCCAGTACTTCAGTCAGTGTATATATTTATTTTCAGGATGTCCTTCTCTTTTTTCATGCTCTTTGTGATGCATGAAAACCAATTTGCTTCTTTTCTTAGATGGCAACACATCCTTCCCATCTGCCTCTGTAACTGGTGATAAGAAAGAGTCAGGGCAGCACTCCAGTATTTTATATATAAATTTAAACAATTAGTGAATTTGCTACTTCTGAAAACAGAACAACCAATAGCTGTGATTGCAGCTGAATTAAATCTCTGTCGATGCTTCCCTTGCACAGCTCAGCCCATCTGGTGTCTCCCATGGCAATGGGCACTGGAATTCTCTAGGAACTCTGAACTTTTTGATGTCCCCAGACCAGACTTTTGTTTTCAATGCAGCAGGAAAAATTAGTAAAAGTAGAGCCTTTTGAATCTCATCTGGATTTCTGGCCACCTTAATTTTGTGAAGAAGCTGAAAGGGTAAATGGCACCTTCTGATTTTCCTACTGAATTATTACTATTTAGCAGATTAACAAGAGCAGCAGAAATTCAGGCTCTTGAAATCACTCCTTGCTGCTTTTCTTCAAAGGCAAGGGGAAAATATGCACAAACAGCATTCCTAAAAATAATTAAATCTTAGCTTTGATCTCCTCCTTCCACCTCATCCCACAACTGCAGCAGGCAGTGCCCACTTCATGGTGAAATTCCACCTTAAATCATTAAAATAATTTCAAAGTCCTGTTATAGACATCAGCTCATTTAGGAACTGGAGCTTTGGTGAAATGAGAGAAAAAAAAAAGCGTAAAATTCCCCTTTAACTGAAATGAAATTAATTTAGAGTTAGAGCTCTAGAAGTAAGTGGCATTAATTCTGCATTGCTTTTATGGACTATTTCGTTGCCATGTGAATAAGTTATTCATGTGTATCATATAGGAATTTAAAAAGTACCTTCCCTTTCCATTAAGATCTATCTTTTTAGCCTATGCTGGTATTTCTATGCCGTGACCAAATCACAGCCTCATTAAGCAAAACATTATCCAACCAAATTTAAACAAGTTCTTGAGCTTCAGCTCTTAAATTAAGAACATTTTTATGCTTATGCAGAGATTAATGAGAAAAACTTCAGTGAGAGTTGGAGCCCTTTTCTTCCCTGAACCAGAAGAATTGCAGATCCTCAGTTCCCACTACTGAACAAAGATAAAGAAGCAGGACTGTAACTGTGGCGTTATTTTGTGCTGATATTATTGATTTCTCAGCTTTAAAAGATCCAGTGAGAGCTCATGTTTTGTTGTGAAATGATTGCCTGAATGATTTTACATCTAAGCATCCCTTGTCCAAACCTCTGTGAGAGTAATTCCACCCAAGTCAGAGCCAGTCCCTGCTGTCGAAGTGCAAGTTTGGGGGCATCAGGGGAGGTTTCGGAAGGTGCAATGGCACTTTTGTTCCCATTCCCTTTCCACTCTACTCTCCATGAGCAACGAAAATGTGTTTCAGGGTGTGTTGGTTTTACAGCTTGTAGGTCGTGAAACCCACACTGGCTGAATGAAATCACCTTGTGGGACCATCAGCACTGACTGAGACATTTGGGAGCAGAGTGCAAGCTCATTGAAACCCTTCCTCTTCCAAGCTCACATATTTGTTGAGAAAGGTTTATTTTTTAGAATAAGAAATACCTGATTTGAGATAAAGGAATTTCTCTGAGGTTGACATTCCTTGTATTGGGGCATGAATCAACATCTTGTGAGTATTCAAAGGGGATTACTCAAAAAGAAAGATTCTGATACTGGACCCATTTACAGATTTTTGGCTTTCCCTCCCTTTTCATGATGAAATTTACACATTCAACAGTAAAATACCCTCTATTTCCTGACCAGATCTCATAGTCAGCCTAAAATGAAAGATGCAGCTCCTGCCCTGCAGAGACACCCCAAGGGTCACACCATGTCCCTGAGAGCATTGCCCACACACTTCTTGAACCCTGTCAGGCTACACTTCACAAAAAGACTCATTCACTGACACTATTCTGCAAATAAGTGCATTTTTATAGAGTGGAATTAACCCAGCTTTTTATTCTAGCCAGATATTCTACATTTGATATTTGCCCAAGAACATTTAGAAGCACAGTGAATTTATCTCTTCCCTCCTGTTATTGTTACCTTCTCTGCAAGCTTATGTTGCCCCTGGGAACAAAGCAAAAAGTTTTTCTCTTTTGCAGATGTGTATAGTTCCAATAAATAAACCTGCATTGTTGTTTGGCTTTAAACTCATGCATAGCAATGACATTCAGGCTGAGCAGCTCGTAAAAGCAGAGATTAAAATAAACAACAGCAATGAGGAATTTCAAGAGAAGAAATGGGATTTAAAGAGTAATACCATGGTGGTTAAGACTTCAAGGTGGGGGGGAGAAAAAAAAGATAAAATTAACAGCATTTAAAGTAAAGTTCCATGGCGTATCTGAAGGAAAGGCAGCCACAGCAATGCCACTCACTGTGCAGGTGACAAAAGTGGTGCTTTGTCATCTGGTGACCACAAATGGGGCATGAAGCCTGTGTGTTGCAGAGCTAATACACTGGCACAGAGCTTGCCCTAGTCTCTTGCTGCTGCTTGCAGGGTGTGCATTACTCCTCCAGCATGGACTTGCATGGAATAATGAACCAGCCAGCTCTGCAAGAGCTTCTGCAAAACACATTTTGTGCTGCCAGGGAGAAATCAGTACTAGCAATACAGCCTGAGAATAAATACTAGCAATGCAGCCTGAAAATCACTAACAGCAATGCAGCCTGAGAACAAATAACAGCAATGCAGCCTGAAAATCACTAACAGCAATGCTGCCTGAGCATAAATAACAGCAATGCAGCCTGAAAATCACTAACAGCAATGATGCCTGAGAATAAATAACAGCAATGCTGCCTGAGAATAAATAGCAGCAATGTTGCCTGACTTCCAACACTTGCATCAGGCGTGATGGCCTGGAGGGTTTCCATGCAGCACTGATACTCTAATTGGGTAGATTCCTAATAATTATTGCTACTTGGAAGTAATTGAGTAAAGAAAATTAGTTTCTATTCCTGCATCATCTGACTCACAGCACCAGAATCGGTTTTATCTGTGTTTGTGTTTTTAGCACATTGATTATGGAACAAATTTAGCCAATACTGAAAGAAGGGCTCGATCTGAAACTCACTGTAGTATTTATGTCGATTCCTGCCAGATATGGGTCAATATTTTTACAAGGGCAATAAATTAATGCAATAATAATGAGTGAGGAAGAATTTGTGGGGAGTGATAAACACCTTTTAAAATAAAGAATTGCTAAAAGTAATAATAATACAAAACCCCCAGGACGTGTTTTCAAGCACAGTATTCATCCCATCTCTGTCACAGAGTCACAAATGATCTTTTAGGTTTGCAGACTGATCCATTTGGATTATCTGAGATGACATGTAAAATTCTGATGTCACAGCTTTGCACTGAACTCAAAGGATTTAAATTGCCTGATGACAAGAAAACTCCTTGTTGTTGTAATAAAGTGTTAAAAACTTTAGTGCTTGTGATGAGTCCCTGCAATGCAGGTGCTCTGTAATTGAGGATTTTCTAACCCCAAAAAGAATCCAGACCGTAAAATATTGAAGAGCTGTAATTTAGCAAATGTGCCTTTTGGGAGCAGAGGAGAGAAGGAAAAGGAAGTATCTGTAATATCAGTTCTTGGACAGAGAGATAAGAAAACAAGTTTGGACATTAAAGAAGTTTTCAGTGGGCATCTGACTTATTTTTCGTTATTTGGTAACTGGGAATACTTGAGCAATCAAGAGGGATCCAGGAAGCTTTAATGAGACATCAGTAGAGGATGAACAGCCTTTGAGCAGATGAAAAACTTCATTGCCAATGTTGTCACTATGAAAAAGCCATGACATTTGTAACAGGCCAAACTAGAAAGAAAATGTTAAAAAATGCATAGTAATTTTAGGTGAAAAAAGCAGACCTGAGACCTTCTAATTCTGTGTGGAAGGCCCAAGGTCACTGAACAGCTCCAAAAATAGAGTTATTTCTTCTTTGTCAAGCCAGTTAATATGTGAAAAATTAAGTAACAGGTTTCTCTCTGAAGGATAGATCTGAAATGATAAATGACCTTCCCTATTCACGTCCCCAGGTGGCGAGTTTTTCTATAGATTGCTGAGAGTGAGAGTGAGGTGTGAAGTGAAATGAAGAGAAAAACATAGGAGGAAATCTCTCTCACTGAGGGAACCTTCAACAAAGTTGAAGACATGAAAACAAAGCTGGAATTGGATGGATAAACAGAGAGCAGAAGGAATCAAGGATGGAACATTGGTCACCACAATTATGAACGCAGAACCCTCTGGCTGGTTGAGGTGTGTGGGAAAGAAAAGAGAAATGGAAAGGTAATTTCTGTTTCAATGAATTGATTCATCAGTGGATAGTGATATTTGCTTAGTGGCTGACAAATAAAATAGTGTGATGAATCAGTGAAAACACTAAGAACTCTGCTGCAGCCCTTCTGACTTGAAACATCAGGCAAGATTTCCTCAGAAAACAGAGAAATGGAAAGGATTTAATTAATCTCACTGCAGAGTTCAGGAACCTACCTGAACACCCTGGCAAAATGAGGCTACAACCAGCAAAAATGGTGGAGGAAGAAGGAATGAAGAATCTCTGAAAGGTGTGAGAAGTGCCCAGAGAAATTAGAGAGGAAAAGTAAAAGTCATGGATCTTATTTATGGAGGGGAAAGTTGAGAAGTCTCAGAAGTTCTGGTGTGGATGGGTAGCAGACCAAAAGGGAGGGGAGAATAATTGTATTCTGATTTTTGGTCAAGGAAACGTGAGAGATGGTGGTATGAGTGGTGTCAGAAACGAGCATGGGAGGAAAAGAGATGAGAGAGGCTAAAATGGAATGTTGGGAGATGAACTCCAGAGGGCAGCTGCACACAGTGGAACTGGGACACAGCAATGGAAAAGAAGTTGGATCCTATGGGTTGGGGTTTTAACAACTTTTAAAGAAAAAGGTAATTTAATAAAAGGGAAAATTCTTGCACTGTTAGGAAGGAAAAAGCAGAGTGCAAAAGCAGCACAAAGTCAAAGCTGGGATTGTTGGATAAACACAGAGAGAGACTGATCAGAAGGGCATGAATGACCAGTTTAGGGGTTTTAGATGAGGGAAGAAAAAAAGGAAAAATTTGGATGAGAGGGAGTTTAGAAAGTCACAAATAATTAAATACTTCTTTTGTAGAGAGCTATGAAAGCAGGTAAAAGGAAAGGTTGAGACCCACAGGTAAAAGCTCTGTATAAATCAAATAAACACGGAAAACAGACAAAAAAATTCTCTACATTGTCTCATTCCTTGTTTTATTTTGTTGTGGGGCTTTTGTGTTCTTATTTGTTTGGGTTAGGTGTTTTTTTGTTTGAATTTATTTTTGTTTTTAAACTTGGAATAAGTTCATCACTTCTGTAATAATCCTCGTCATGCTGAAGAAATGTCCTTAATAATAAGTGACAAATTCACTGACATCAAGGAAAGTTTATATGAAGCAGCTGTCAGCTATTGAAGACTTTGACACCTCTGAAAACACCTCCCATCCCATTCTGTGTGTGCTGGGAATACACTGAGCACTGGGCAGGGCTTTATCTGGAGGGTTTCAGGCCATAAATTATATGTACACATCTTACAGGACCTTCCTACAACATACACTCTGCAAGGGAATAAGAGAAGAGGGAAAATAAGGTGAAAATGAGTAGCAAAAAATATAAATAAATTATTTTCTCCTTCAGCACCTACTATTCAATATGGTCTGCAGGTATTAAACCATGAGATGTAACAGCATTTGTCCAAAACAGACAAAAGCAATTCTCAAGCTGTTTTGTGCAGCCACTTCATCCCAGAAAAAGCTGGTGCTCCACATGGAGCTTTTGTGCTCTGCTGGGGCTCACAGGGGAGCACAAGGAAACAGATGAGAGGCTTTATCTGCTGGAAACTCATTCTTTGGTTGTGTTTTCTTTTGCAGCTGAAGCAATTCCTGTGTCTGGCTGCAGAAGCACAAGTGCTGGTGAAGGGGAGGTGAGGACATGGGCATGGAGAGACATCAGGCCACTAAAATAGGTCTAAATGATGTCCATATTTGACTCAAACATGAGGTTTAAGCTGATTATTCTTGAATTTCACTGATATCAGCAAGAAAGCCCTTAAGTTCTCACCTGCTTCTTCCTTGGCTGGTGGGGAAAAATTTCGAAAACAATAATAATGTTCTTGTTTTGCAACAGGTTCTTATTCAAATAGTTTGGGTTCTGCTTTATTTTACTACCTTTATTAATATTTGGTTTTCTCTGCACATTTTTGCTCCTCCTTTCTTTCTTTTTTTTTTTAAACTGCAAATGCAACTGAAAAAAGGCCAAATTAACAAAAAGGTACAAAGAGGACAGATGGAATCACAGAATCATGAAGGTTGGAAAAGACCTCTAAGATCATCGAGTCCAACCTTTGTCCTACCACTGTGAGGTCCCCCACTAAACCATGTCCCTGAGCATCCTGAGCTCTGAATTTTTGTTATTCATCCTTGAATAAAGAGATACTGTAATGAAGAATGAAGCAATCAGGATGTGCAGGCTGAAAAAAAATCCCATATCTTTACTGAATTTACACAAATATGTTAAAATGCTGGGGCAAAGAATCATTCTGGGAATTGAGTTCCATTTTTCCCCCTTTTTCACTCTGAATTATTGTTATTCTCAATTTATAGCATTCATCACTATTATGCCCCAAGCAAAATGGAGCCAAGGGAAGCACTGAACTATTATGGGCTGTTCAGGCATTTTTCTTGCAATTTCTCCCACAGGGAGCACATATGAGTTGTTCTGTAGGTGTTGGGGATGTGAGTGCCAGAGAATCAAGGTATGCTGAATTTCAAAAGCAGTGTATAAGGGGCTTTATTTTTGAGCCAGTAACAGCAGGGATTTGGTGCTTAATGGTGTTTTCAAGGGGAAGAGATCCATGAAGAGGATTTTGAGTGAGTTTCATGCTGTGTTTTAATTCATACAAAAGCAAAAAGAACCTAAACTTAATGGAGATGCAACTGTTTTAATATGGGAAAGAGGAAAACATCTGTCCGCAGCAAACCACAATTGTGATTTTATTTTTCCCTCCCAGGACCCCACGAAGTTGAACAACTGCTGAAGTAATTCCTGGCAGATTTGCATAGCCTGCTCTTAAAATCCTAAAATCACTAGCTGGATTAGCTCACTGCAGTGTTGCAAAGTGTTGGATGACCCAGGCTCTGAACCCAAATCTTGCTTTGTCAATAAACTACTGCAGCACTACTGACCAAAGCTGAAATGAATGTTTGCATGATCCTGCTTCTAAAGCTTGCAGAGCAGAAGGCATTAAAGGCTCACAAGCTGGGGAGAGTTCATAGAAGGCCAACAGATAAACACAGCACTCAGAGATGGATTGGTCTTTGGGATATAAGTATCCACATGTCTGGCAATACAGGATTTTTCCCTTACTTAGCCACAATTTGCTGTATAATTCTAAAATCTTCAAGTATTAGACTATTTCCTCGCATTCCTTTGCATCTGTTGTTTAGGAAAGCAAGTTGTTTTACCTTGTCAGCCACACCTTTCTATACCTCACTTGTTTTTTCCTTTCATCTATTCCTTCCTGTATTTTCTACATGTTGGCAACATCATTCAGTGAAACCTTTCAGATGCTTCATGGGTAATGAGAAATACAGTTGTGTCTTTTGATATTTGGTGGGCTCAAAAATAGATAGATAATTCATATTACCTGTTCCAGAAAAAATCATTTTGTCATTTCCATTTTTGTACTTGGAAGATTCATTCCTGTTGTCAGGCTTGGAGAACATTTAGACAGAGGTGTAGACACAGTAATAATCCAGGAGTGGCTTAAGGATGTTGGTGACAAGGACATAAAGGAATTAGTGCCATCATTATCTTTGGGTTCTTTATGATCAGATCTAGAAAAAGATCTCAAAACACTAGATCCCAAACAAACACAGAAGAGGAATCACCTGATGTCCTGAAGGGTTTCTGCAGCACTGTTGATGGATTTACTGTATTACCTGTTAGATCTAAACACCTGGAGTGATGACTTGCCTTTCCCAGGACCTCAAGAAAGGTGCTCAATTCACAGTTTTGCCCCTGGAAATTTATGCTGCTTAATCAGCATTTAGTTTAATTGATTAAAACTCCTTTGAATAAATATCTAGTGCATTGAGAGGCCACAAGAGTTTCATCAATCTGCAGCCTTAAATTGAGGTAACTTGACCATCCAGGGGAATCCTAGCTGGAATTACGAGTTGCTTCTGTGCTTAAAAAAAAGTATTTTAACTCTAAATTTGGTATTTTAAACTAAATTTCAG
This sequence comes from Campylorhamphus procurvoides, assembly GCA_013396655.1. NCBI lineage: Eukaryota > Metazoa > Chordata > Aves > Passeriformes > Dendrocolaptidae > Campylorhamphus > Campylorhamphus procurvoides. The sequence goes on along the minus strand of WBMV01008979.1, from coordinate 420,449 downwards.
AGTCAGTCTTCTCCTGTTTGTTTGTCTTTTACACACTATTAAGATCCCAGCCATGAACAGGTGTTAGACCAGGTGTGCTGCTCTAAGAAAATACTCAAATTTTGAAGTGAACCTTCAGGAGCTAGAAATATTTACTGGAAATACTCCAATTATCAAGGTTTCTTGGAAGTTGGAGACTGCAGCTACTTACTGGAAGTTCATCTGTGCCTGAATACACTGACAAATTCTCTTTTCTCGATGGCATCCTGGGCTGTCTGAACTCACAAGTGTCAGTGCTGTCAACTATAAAGATGATTGCAGTGCATCAAGTGCAATCAAAAAGCACAGACACACATTAATGTGTGCTCTTACTGGAACTACAATCCTTAGCTCAGCACCGCTCTCTGCCTTGTTTTACTCCACTGCCAATCCGGATCGGGGTACTTTGCTCCTTGTTTCGAATAATAACTTTTAACTAAATTTTAATGAATAACTAAAAAAAAATTACCTTTTAATTCAATTGTCAATAAGCCAAAACGATCAAATTCACAGGAGAATCAGTTTTATTTTTCCTTTTCTTTTCCCGCTTTTCAAATGTGAACCAAATTATGCCCCTGTGAAATAAATTTTAAAGTGTCTGCATAAGAGATTGAAATATTTCCCCATATTCAGCTTTCCTAATTTCCTTAAAGGAGCCAATATGAAAGGATTTGCAAACGTATAAAGGTCTCAGCAACTTTTGCACCTGTTAACCAAGCTGAAATTTCAGAGGGTGCATGGAGGAAACAATACAATGACTTCTCCATTTTCTTATTTCTGCCTGTAGACTTCCACCCCAGAGGCTGAGGTTTGGTGGGAAAAGGAGAAACAACACAATTAGTCCTTGGTAACATTTGAGCAGCTGGCTGGCCTTGTGATGGGGTTTATCTAGGTAAATATGGACCAGTTTGTGTTCCATGCACGTCACTTTGTTTCTGGGGGAACCTGCAAGGATTCAGCTCCTCACAGCATTTCTTCATAGATGCTGTTGACATGTCATAGAATGGTGGAATGGTTTGGGTTGGAAGGGACCTTCAACATCATCCTGTTCCACTCCCTGTCATGGGCAGGGACACCTTCCACTAACCCAGGTTGCTCCAAGCCCTGTCCAGCCTGGCCTTGGACACTTCCAGGGATCCAGGGGCAGCCACAGCTTCTCTGCCCATCCTCTGCCAGGGTCTGCCCACCCTCACAGGGGAACAATTTCTTCCTAATATCAAATCTAAACCTATTTTCTGTCAGTGGAAAGTCATTCCCCCTTGTCCTGTCACTCTGTCCCTTGTCCCAAGTCCCTCTCCAGCTCTCCTGGAGCCCCCTTAGGCACTGGAAGGGGCTCTCAGGTCTCTTTGGAGCTTCTCCTCTCCAGGGCTGAACAATCTCCAGCTCTCCCAGCCTGTCTCCAGAGCAGAGGGGCTCCAGCCCTCGGGGCACCTTTGTTTTTCCTCCTCTGCACTCACTCCAGCAGGTCCATGTCCATCCCATGTTGGGGGCCCCAGAACTGGATGCAGCACTGCAGGTGGAGTCTCAACAGAGCAGAATTTATTGACTCATGAAAGAGATCAAGGATGGAACTTCCAAGGAATTACCTACAAATAGTTTATCATTTCATAGAAAGATAAAAGATCTGATAAGGAGAGAGACACCAAAGTGCCAGAGTGTGGGGTATTTCTGACCCAGCGTGTATTGCCTGAAGTTCTTAAACTTCAGACTGAGATGTTGCTCTTGATTCCTTCAGCTGGGGGGAGTTTGCTGAAAGTATAACTGGACAGATAAGCTGTTTATTTCTAGAGCAGGAGATTGAAAGCCACTATAGTACAATTTTGAATATCAAAGTGTCTGCTGTTCTGCAGGAAATGTCTTGCTCCACAGGAAGGTTTTTACTGACTGAGGTTGAGTTCCATCTGGAAATGGTATTTACAGCCTAACAGTGCATGCTATGGATTCAAGGCTGTACCTCCCCACTTCACATCTCAGGATCCATTTCACATGATTGGAATTATGCAATGTCTCCCCTTGTGTTTATAGTCTGTTTCCTGAGACCTTTAGGATGCTCAAGGAGTGAGTAGGCAATTTTCTGCAAGTATATTTTAAGTCCTGTGTTATCCCATTCTGATCACATTCAAAGCTGCTTCCATAGCAACACCTAAAAATATTAATTTCTAAAAATAAGGAAGCCTTTTAGTCGCTTAACACATGCAATTCTCCTTTTGTGACAAACAATGTAGTCACCTCTGTTATACGAGCTAAACTTTGGAAATGTTGTCATCAGTTCTGAAGAGATTTAAGTAACTTCCTGGATAGTTCCACCAGCAAAACTGCCCTTGAAAAGTGACAAGGATCTTTTATTTCTGCCAAAATATCCTCCCCCTAGTAACATGAGAAACTCTGTAAGCAATTAAAAAAATGAGTTGTTTTAAATTAAGAGACAAATGCTCCTCCTGTTGAAGTCAGTGATAGGTCTCCACACCCAAAAACAACTGGAGTGGGAAGAAGGGGTGGACATGAAATGCATTCAAATAACAGTCCCATTGTTTGCATGGACCAGACCAACTGGATTAAGACTTTTAGCTGTCTTAGAGAAACCACAGAGGATTAGAAGTCCTGTGGGCTGGAAACAGAGAGAAACACAGTCCATGGAAGTATCAGTTACAGGATCTCAGCTCAGGGATTTCAGTCAACATTCTCCATTCTAATTATTACCTGCATCTTCTCTCCCCACTTTGTATATTTTGGAGTTGAACAGATTGTTCTGCAACAGCTCACTGGAAGAATTATAGAATCGTGGAATATCCTGGTTGGAAGGAACTTCCAAGGAGCATTATGTCCAACTCCTTGCTCTGCACAGGGTAGCCCCAAAAATCCCACCATGTGCCTCAGAGAAAACCATTGTGCTTTAAGTTTTGCTCTCACTTCAAAGTTTGAGCCTCCTTGGAGTGGGAGGTTGGACCAGAAACACTCATGTGATGAATATTCTCCAGCTTTGCTCTCCTAAGTCTGGAGATATCCAGCTCCCCATTTAATAAAGAGATACTGCAGCTGGTCTTGAACCTCTGTGGAGTTATTTACAGGTTTGTTGTCATCCTCCCACAGAAGATTTTGGTTTAATTGTCTTGATTAGGGAGGGTGGCAGTGGATCAAGTGATCTCTTTAGTTTCCTAATTCTCTTATTAGAGAATTTCTAAAGGTGTACTAAACCCATTAACAGCAACCAAATGTTTTACAGCTGCTTTCTCTCCTGACTCAGGACAATTCATTTCTCTAAAAGGACAAGGTGTTAGAATGAATATAAAAATGTAATATAAGGTCAAGAAATTCTTCCTGAAAGCAAGATCTGTTACAATGCTGAACAGTTTTTAACAGGAAATTCATGAGTCTCACGGCTTTGAAAAGATGAAACCTGCTAACCTTGGAAAATAACACTTAAAGCTGATGGTGTTGGCACAATTGCCTGGTAATATTTTCTGTAGGGATCTGTACTTTGTGCTGTGGAAGTCTAATGGGAATGGGTTTGTTGGGTTTGTTTTGTTTTGTTTTAATATGAGATGCTGATGTACAGTGATTCTTAATGACCAGGATATGAGAGGAATAGGCTTAATTGGAATGAAATGGATTTAGGACAGCAACAGTGTGTTGGATTACTCCCTCTCCAAGAAAAGGAATGTTTTCAAGGCAACTCAGGCAGGAAGGACTACTGATCCTTTTTCCATTCAGACTTTTAAAAGGGTACAAGATTTCAAAATATCATCAAAACTGAGAAGCAGTGCAAGAGGTCTGATCTCCCATGGCAGTGCATTTTGGAATGTAGGACCCTCAAATTCCATGGAATTCACTCCAAATAGATCACTGTAGTCTTACTAAACTCAAGAATCCTCTCTACCTTCTCACACCTATCATAATATTCCATCCCTAAAGTCCCCCATCTCTAGAGCAATGCCTGGCATGTCTTCTGCCTTCCCAAGCTCCCTCACCACTTCCATGACGTCCTTGACTCTCAAGCATCACATATTGAACCCTTTGAGCAGAAAGGCCAGAGAAGACAGTGCTGGTTGATCATCTGGCTATGGAATTTGACTCAGATCTTCACCACTAGCGTAAAAGAATTTACTATGGGGCTACTTGCAATTCCTGCACTGCATGCTGGCATATGGATAAATAAATATGGATAAAATATGTTGGATTTTAATGTCTTTGAAATACTGGTAATTCGTTGAATTTGAAATTGGCCATCATTAGGTGAGTATAGATTAAAATACAGACATGATCCCATATCCTGTATTTCTCTGTAAAACTGAGCCATGCCCTGCCCAAACAGAGATAAGCCCACAGAGATTTCTATTTCAGTAACTTTTCTCCATCTCACAGCTGTCCAATTAGAAGTAGGTTAATGGTAAGTTTTGATTATCTTTTCAAGCTGGTTTTAAAAATGTTCGTCTCCCTCTTCTGAGCTAAATATCCCTTTAATTTTGCAAATCATTTCTCCCAGTTCCATCTCCAACATTCTTTTATTTCACCCATCTGTTACATCTTAAAACGTCTTTATGGTGAGGACAGTTATTCTTTACATCTCTATACAGCATCTGTCCCCAAAGTGGAAAATTATTTAGACTGATACCTCAGTATTACAAGATCCTGAGTACAATTTATAAGAGTATAAGTTTTCTTTCAATATTTTTGTCTCTCAGACCCCAAGTCAACCTATGCTGGCACCTCAGAGTTTAAGGCAGTTTTGCTTGAATCATGGGCCATAATGCTACTGAGTTTGACAGTCTTGTTACATCTCTTACGTCGGTCATGAGTCAGGCAGGCAGCAAAGAGCAAACATTTCCACCATGCCTGGAGACATTGTGTTCAAAGAGCATTGTTTGGCATGTTTTTATGGATTTGTGGAACAGCCAGTCCCACTGCAGTGCTGTTGTCAGTTATTGATATTACCATTTAATACACTTCACTAATGAGTGGAACTGCAACCTTAATCACCACCAGACAAACAAGCAACCCAGAAAACAGAGGAAACATCTGACTGTAATGGGAATTCTCTTAACTGGGTTTGCCATTCACCTCATGGGGCAGTTAACATTCAAAGCTCTATAAGGGCATGTGAATAAAATCATAATTTTAGAAAGGTGAGCAGATGAATCAATGTTAGGTTGATAGAACAGGGGGGAAATACATACACACTATAGAAGGCTCATGCAGATTTTTAAACAGTGGATTTGAAGGTGAACCATTAGCACTGCTGCATGGGAAGAAAGGAGGATTAGCAGTCTGTAAGACTGAGAGTTTAGACACGTGCTTACTCTCACATGTGCAAAGTATTTTCTATGTGTTGGTGCACTCATAATGTGAAATTCCACTGTGGGTGGCTGCATTTCACCACAGGATGAAGAGGTGCTCATGTGTCAGATTGATGACTCTGCCGTGTGTTAACAACAGAGCAGTGGTAAATGGGCCTTGCCAGACATTTCCAGCTGAAACCACTCTGAATAAGGACTGTTTCCACTGTAAAAAGTGGGTGGTTTTGTTGTTTCTTCGGTTTGTTTTTTTTTTGATCAACTAACCAAGTGGTCAATCCAAGTAATTTATCTAAATGTTCTTCATTGGTTCGGAATGTTGTATTCCAACTTTTCTAACTTCTTCAATTTCTCTGCAGAAAATTCCTGTGTGGCAACTTGCATACATTGGGATATAAATCATGACAAGTCACAAGTCATGTTTTGGCCAATTAAGATTTATGAACCTTTAAGTTGCAGGTTCAGTAACAACTCCTCTGTATTTTAAATCGCAGTCTCAAAAAAGGTGTCAGTGCATGTTTTGTACAGGGGGTGGGTAGTTCGACCCATTGAACAGAACCTTGCACCCCTTTTCTTTACACAGTGAAGAGACAGAATTGTAGTCTTTGCAGGGACCCTCAGAGAAATGAGAGCTCAAGGAGTCAAGTCCAGACCAATTTGTAAGGAACACCAAACACACAGACACATATTGAAGTGAAAAGCTGGCAAGTTCCTGGCAGAAGGGATGGTTCCTTGTAGGGTGGCTGATAACAACAAGATGAGCTGTTATTTCTCCCGTGGACTGTCTCTATAACCTTGAGACTAAAAAGTGACCTAGAGAAAATGACTGACTTTTGGATGACCCTTGTATTAGTCCCTAAAGTCCCTTTGTTGCTTCTGGGTAGGTGTTGCAACCACCACACTGTTGGCTTTTGTCAGATGGATCTTCTCCTTTTGGCTTTCAGTGTAAAATCTATGAAATGTCTTGGCTTTATCCAGGTGCACAATGCATTTTTTTTCCCCATAATACTGAAGTGTTTCCTGGAATCTTCACTGTCATTATTTTCCTTGACTGCAGAGTCAAGGGTTCTTGGTGATATATGAACTTATAAAAGGAAAGGAGACAATCTGGGCAAATAACACTGATTCTGAAGGAATTGCATCAGTTTTACATGGGAAAGATTGTAAATAGGATTTTTTTTTCCTGGAAATTTCAGGGCTATTTAATTTTGTATCATAAACACAGATATTTTATTTAGTTGATCAGTAGTTCACCATATCTACATGGTTATTAGGCTAGTTGGCCTCCAAATTTCATCACCAGAAAGGTTGTCAAGCACTGGAACAGGTTGCCCAGGGAAATGATGGAATCACCATCCCTGGAAGTGTTAAAAAAAACGTTAGGATGGGGATTAGTGGTCGGTGGCGGATTTGGCAATGCTGGGTTAATGGTTGGACTCGATGATCTTTTTTGTAATCTTAATTATTTTGTGATTCTAAATTAAGGATTGTTCCTCCAAGAGGGGTAGTAGTGCTTGGAAATAGAGTGGCCACCTTGTCAGTCAGTTATATTGACCTCCAATCAGCAGGTTGGTATTTTGAGGCTCACATCTGGGAAGGATGAAAACCACTCAAATATTTCCTTCTGGAGACGACCCCACTCTGGTAAACTGTATTTGCCATACACTTACCTTTCATTTGGGGCAAATAGAGGGATCTATGTTTGAAAATTCATTTGAAAATGAAACTAAGGGAGAAGATGTTGCAGTATAGGTATATAAAACCTTGGTATTCATCCTACAGACATGCAGTTTAATTATTTCCATAAGAGATGACATTTGTATACGAATCCTGATTGATACAACCAAGAGACATTCTAGGCATTGCAGCCTTTAGCTGTAGAGTTTGAATTCACTTATAAAGACCTGATTCTAAGAGGTTGATGTGTTTGGAAGGATCTCTGGATCCCAATAAAAGGGCTTACAGAATAAGTGCCTGCCTTTTATGACTCTGTCCACTCAAGAAAGCACCTGAAGGTACAGCTACAAATCATCTCTCATTTCTCTGTCTCATGTGTTTAACCCTAAGCACATGAAAATGTTGTATGGAAACATTATTAATGGATCATTGTTCAAACATGACAAAAGTGCAAGTGTTTGTGAATAGGCTTGTCACACTTAACATGTCACCGCAGTAATTCTTTAAAGCCTTGCAGCAATTTTGCAGCAGATCATTTCCCAGATCATCCATGCCTGACACTTAAAACATTCTGGTGCACTGCAATGCCATGATCTGTTTGATGCAGTACATTGTGAAATATCATTTATAATTGGCATTATCTCAGTGTGTTTGGGTTTTGTTTTGCTTAGTTTTGTGGGTTTATGTTGTGGGGGTTGTGGGTTTTGTGGTGTTGTTTTTTGTTAGTGTGGGTTTTTTCGTTGTTTTGTTTTTAATTGCAGTTCCTTCCTGCAAATAAGCTTCTGAAGAAAACAAAAGACAGCTACAAATTCAGGAAATCAACATCAATTGTATTTGTTGTCATAGTAGAACTAATATAATTTTTGACATTTTGATGCATTTTTGTTTGTCAGGAAATTTCCATCCTCTTGGATAGTGGTGGGTTGAGAGAGTGAATCTTTTTCACTGCAAGGGAGGAAAATGGCTTACTATCTCTTTCAGTTCAGAAGGGTAACAGGGTAATGCTCAGAAAAGATGAAACTACAAGTTCATTTCTGGATACAATCACTTATAGCGTACAGCAGAAATCCCAGCTATGCTTGTTAATCCATTGCAACTCAACTACCATGCCATGGAATAGAGCAGCTTCTGTCCATAAATGACATTTCTACCAATAGTGGGCTTTCCTGGCCATTGTTGGGACCAATTTTCAAATCACTTTATCAGGACGTGGAATGTGTCGACATGAAAAACATCTGTGAGAACACTATAGTTAAAAACGAGTTGTGCATCCTACTCTTTGCTCCTAAACCACATCATTTAAAGCCTTTATACTTCCATGAATATACCTTCTGGCCTTCTGTGGCTCCAGATTTATCTGTAGTGAACACAACAGAATCACACGATACTTGAGGTTGGAATGGATCTCTGGAGGTCTCTCATCCAATTACCCCAATCATAAAAGAATCAAGCCACTGTCATAAATTAAGTAATTTTTGTAAGAAAGATCACAAAATCATAGAATCATCAAGGCTGGAAGAGATCTTTAAGATCACCAAGTCCAAGATTTTAAAGTACCAATAGGTATCATATCCTTGACAAGCCAGACAAGTAAATGCAGTTCTGCAGCAGCATTTGCAGTTTCTGTTGACTTGCTTAAGGGGGGGACCTATAAGAAAGATGGGGAAAGACTTCTTAGTAGGACCTGTCATGACAGGACAAGGGATAATGGCTTCAAACTCAAAAGGGAGATTCAGAGGGGATAAATGGAGGAAGATTTTAACAGTGAGGGTGGCAAAACACTGGCACACCACAGAGAGGAGGTGGATACCCTACCCCTGAAAATATTCAAGGCCAGCTTGGAGCCACCCCGAGGGCACTTGGACTAGATCACTTTTAGAGGTCCCTTCCAACCCAAACGGTTCTATAAATGTTAAACCTCCCCCAAATACCCTCTCTTGAGCAAAATGCAGTGTTGATCTTGGCAGCTCTCTCAGCCCCACTGTCCTACCTTGCAGTTCATTTCCCTTCCTGCTCAAGACACACTTGCCTGCAGGAAGAATATCAGAGTACCTTTGTCGTTCTGAGAAGATGATTTTCCAGTCATGCCCAATGGCAACATTGCAGTCACAGCTCCCAGCGAAACTCTGGTGCTGCCTCCCACCCCCAGCCCTGCTCACAGTCATTTAAATCCTCCCTTCAAAGGAAAACAAAGCAACTTGTGTGCAAGTTCACCAAAACCTTGAAGCAATTTATGTTCATGCATGGAGGAAAAAGTAACATGTTATCCCTATTTACATGGAGATGACAGTTTATTGGTTTCTTTCCATTCTTTCTTGTTGTTTTTTATCCCCCACAAAATAGCTGAGAAAGATCACAGCAACCACAGACTGGAGTGCTCTTTGGCTGAAGTTTATTACTAGAAAAGAGATAAAGTGGTAACAATATTCCAAACTTTTCCATGTTCATGAAAAAGGAAATAATTATTTATGAAAAGAAAGGGGACTTGGAAGCATGAGAAAGAAGAAGAAGACAAGAAAAATGGCTGTGACCTGGGAGATATTGCTCCTGGGGATGTATTGTTCCAACCTCCTGCCATGGGAAGGGACACCTTTCACCAGAACAGTAAAGGCAGTGTCAAGGGGCTGCTGCACTCCTCAAGCCCTGAAAAGTTCCTGTTATGAAATATCTTCAATTTCTTTTTAAAAACATTCAAATGCCTGCTGTCCATTTTCTAACCCTTCTGGGCAGATTCCTTCTTGGAACATGGCTTGTCTTGGGGAAATAAACCTAAATCAGATGAAACGATTATTTGGTTAAAATTAGTGCTTGCCTAATATTCTGGAATAGAGCTCCATTGCAAATTGCCCTGTTTCTAAAAAATGTTTTGTGTTTTTTACCCATTCCTTTGCTTTTTCATGTTGTCTTGGAGAACGGTTGGGTGAGTGGATGTTCGTAATTCCCTTACATTTAACCCACTAATTAGTCCATTGAAATGTTTTTAGGCTTGTGGCTTTCTAACTTAAACCACTGCAGAGTATTTCTACCCAGCTGTAAAATCCAAACCTAACCATGAGTTATTTATAAACCCTCACTTAAGCTGCACACAGAAATTCTTGAACAGAATACTAAAATCTCTAGATGAAATATCAATGAATTATTGCCTCAGTCACATATATTTAAGATAAACTTCAGGAACCACAACTCAGCCTTTCCCTGTGTTCAGTCACCCTGATCACAAGTAGTCTCTGCTTCTTTGCAGGACCATAGTCCATGCCTGGGTAGTTGTAGGGTTTTTATGCAGAGATCATTTTTATAATGCCTGAAAATATTCAACAAATCTGTCCACAACCTCCTCCAGCACCCACCTCCTTTCCATCTGCAAGGCTGTCCCTTCCTCTTGTATGATCATGTAAAGGAATGGGAAACACTGTAAATGAATATTTCTCATCAGCCCCCACCCTTGACACCAAAGTCCTTGGTCTACTCTCCAGTCTTGTGCAGTCTCTTGTTGCTGTTTGGCAGCTCAGGGTAGAGCCAGGCAGTGAATGTCTCCTCTCCAGAAGCAGTGCTGGCTCAATGCAGACATTTCCATTACTCACCCAGCCTACACTCCCTTGTGCTTGATGCACATCAGGCCCTCAGAGCCAATATTCAGGGCATGATTCATTTTCTTCTAAAGTAAACCTGTTGTAGCAGCGATGTGCTAAAGCAAAATAATGTGTTTAATTGAAATTCTGGGCAGGTAACTTGGGGTATGACCCTGAAGGGACCTTACCCTGAGGGCTGGTGCACGCTCAGGGTGCAAACATTCAGGTTGACTTAAGATGAGTTAAAAGAACAAACATTTCAAGTCCAAGAAACTTTATTTTCCATCATAGGATTTTCTTCCAGGGCTGAGAGCAGGATGAGGCAGATGTAAAACATTTCCCTTATGGAACAGCTGCTTTACATTTCCAGGGAATGTTAACCTGCTGGCAGGCTAGAATCTGCCAAGATGTGTTTGTAGGTTGTTGTTATTTCCTCGGCTTGCTGGAAGGAAATCAGATGGAACATCCTGATGTGCTCTATCTGGGGATGATCAGTTAGGCAGGTCCGGCTGCAATCTTTCTAATCACTGCTGTATAATTCTCTTTTTCACACAGGAAACAACCCAAGGACAGAAATGTTGGATTCTAATGCTGGCTCCTACAAAGACTCCCTCTATCTTCAAGGTAATCTGATGACAATTTGTTTTATCTTCCTTGAGGAACAAAGACTCTGTGGAAGTCTGTTGTTGACTTACTTGGAAAAAAAAGCCTAGAAGAAACCTAACACAAGATAAACAACATCTACAAGAATCAGTATTCTTTTCTGCTAAGAATGCATTTACAACACAGCCTTTGAAGTCTGTGCCATTGATCAGATGGTTTAAATTTATCATAAATACAAGTCCTGATTATATTTCTCCAGGATAAAAAAGTGGACTGAGACCCAGTGTTCTAACAAACTTCAGCTGAAGTCAGTGGCCTGAAACCAGCAGCTGAATTGACAACTGAGCTGACCCAGGAACTGTCCAAACTTTTATTATTTGTTTGTCCATTACCTGTCTATGACTAAAAAGTTTTGGTGATGCTTGTAGGGAAAGGTCTTGTTTTTTTTGATGATTCCAGCTAATGCAAGAAATAGACATTCCTTCAGAGTTAAATGTGTATTTTGATCTCTACTGAAACCTTTTGGAGGAAAGAATATTCAGAGTCTGTGAGAAGAAGGTTTTATGGCAAGTATAATTCATAGAAAATTTTTCTTACCTGATGCAGACAATAAAGACAAATTAAGCAGTTGAGTTCTGGTTTATAGTTAAAGCACTGGACTGGAAATTATAGCTTTGATCCACATAGTCTTGAGTGTATATCACACCTCAGAGAGGAGCATTTGGAAACATCTATTCAATGTTAAAACATCCACCTTCATTTCACTAGCCTGTGGAAAACATGACCATATGGGTGACACCACATTCCCTTTCCATGGTTTAGGGTTGCCAAAGAGAACACCTGCTCTGATTTAAACCATCTTGGGTTTCTCCCATTCCCTTTCAGACAGGTGAGAGAAGATGCAGATGAGAACATCACCTGGGCCACAGAGATGACATGCTTGGACAGTGTTGCCATGCATCATCTCCACACACACACATCCACACACATTCTGATATCAGCAACACTTGAATTTCTGCCCCAAGAGATGTTTTTAGTTATAGTAGAAAATATCAGACTTCCTGATCCCAACTCTCAGCAGGAATGAATCTGACAGAGCCACTGAATGCAGGTGAAGTCTTTGGGAATATTTACACCACTTGTAAATCTCACCCACGGACTCCACAAGCAAATTTTAATCTCTTTGGATTTAAAATAACCTCCACTTTTCTGAATGGTATCCAAAATTAGATTACATATTTTGGTAGAAGTTACTCTGGGTTTGACATCATTAGCAAAGAAACATCCATGCCAAGTAATTCTGAGGATATGAGTAAGTATGTGTGTCAAGATAGATTTAAAAATAAAAAGTGATTGTACCAGATCAATATTCCAAGACATAATTGTACAGGGACAGAGGAAAGATTATGTCTATTTTTATTGTTTATCACTCGTCAATAATGGTAGCAACAATTGCTATTTTTATGTCCAATCAATTAAATCCACCAGCTCCCTCATCTAAACATTTGGGAGAACTATAAACCTGGATTTTGAGGCTACACAGAACGACTGTGGCTGCTCAGTACAGGAATACAGGTTCTGGTATTCATTTATTCCAATTTGGAATTCTTTTAGATATCCAGAGTTGGGTTGTATTGCCAAAAATGAGACTTGTGCCACAGCTCACACATCTGCATTGGGCTTGTAGGAGGGACACAGGACCTGCAGCTGATCTTGTCCTTGCTGATGGGGCAACTGGAAATCCAGGTGAGATCACCTGGGACATCTCTTATAGTACTGCAACTTCTGTTTAGGTAATGGGGTTCCCGTTCCTGGTTGTGTTTCAAGTAATCCTGGGGGCAAAGGATCCACTGTCTCACTTCTCTTGATGTTTAGCCCTTGAAACTGTTTCATCTGTTAAGACTGACAGAGATAACAATAAATGATCAGTTGGGGTGTTTTACTGTCACCACAGTGAGCCTTAAATATTATGTATGTGGCAGAAAGAAAACTGTGTCAGTGTCCTGGGATTTGGATTTGCTTGTTTAAGCTGGGCTCTAATATGATCCTGATAGATAAATAATATACACTGATGCCCCAAATACCAAGGTCAGCTGTTTGCTGCCTCATTATGGGATAATGGGGGCAAGAAGTGTCATGGCTTGATACCACACCAAAGACATCAATACCTGCTCCTCTGGCAGTGTGGATAATGCGATTAGAGGGGAGAGCTATTTACCAGTGTGGTAAACAAAGCTGTGAATTGTGTTTCAGTCAATTTTCGATTCTCCTCTGGTCACCTGCTGTGAGCAAAGCAAAGTATTTATGCAAAAAGGGAAGCACTGTGCATACGGAGTAGGGCAGCAGCTCCAGAGGCAGGGAGGGCTCAGCAAGAGCTGGAATTGCTGCTGCTCTCTGTGCTAGGTCTCTCTCCAAACTGTTTCTGTTAAACATTAGTTTTAAGTGCTACCTCTTGTCAAATACATTTAATGGCAGCTCACATCCTTTTTGGTAGCATTTATCACTCTCTTCCTTCCCCCACCCAAAACCTCTCCCCACTCTTCATCTGTAAAAACAACTATGCTAGGGACCAATTATCCTAAACCACTAAATCAGCAGCAGTACTCCCAGCTGTAAAAACATCTGCATTATAGGCTCTGCTTGTCCCTAAGAGACAGAGATATAATTGATTCTCTCATTCTGGCATGTTGCAGAGCTTCTGGTTTGTGTTATGGTGGGGAAGTGGGCGGGCAAAGTAGGAGGGGAGGCATCTTGCCTTGCCTTAAACTGATTCCTGTTCATGAAACACATGCCTGGACTGACAAACAGAGCACAGACCACACTGCAACAAAGAGCTTCACCTCTGTTATATCCCACAGCTCTTCTCTTTTAATATTGCAGGGCTAAATAACTCCACCAGGCGTTCCTTGGTTTACTCCAAGAAAAGGAAGGATTTGTGTGTTAGACAAGCTGCTGCAGATCTGCCATGGGAAAACTGCTCTGTAAAACCCTTCCTTCTCCTTGCCTGCCTGTAGTTGCCTTAGTGACAAAACTAATCGCCACCGGTGCCCCTGCTCCAGCACAGAGGAGGAAAACAAAGCCATTTGTATTGTCATCCCAGCAATCTTCTGCAGGACTGTCTTCGAGATTAAACATGCTGATTAAAAAGATCCGTGAGGCTCAGTCTCTCCAGGGGGATTTATTCACAGTCACAGCTGATTTGAGGTACAACTGCTCCTGCATGGCCTTCCCTTCTCTGGGGGCCTCAGTACCTTCAGAGGTGTCTGAGAATCACAAAACCATAGGATGGGTTGGGCTGGAAGGGACCTTAAAGATCACCTCATTCCCACCTCCCTGCCATGGGCAGGGACACCTCCCACCTGAACAGCAAAGGCAGTGCCAAGAGGCTGCTGCACTCCCTGAGCCCTGAAAAGCTCCTGTGAATAAATATATCCACTTTCTTTCCAAAGCACTCCAATTCCTGCTGCCCATTTGCTAACCCTGCTGGGCAGATTCCTTTTAGGAACATGGTCTGCCTTGGGGAAGTAAACACAATTCATCTGGTTAAAAATCATTATTTGGTTAAAATTAGTGCTTGCCTGACAGTCTGAAAACCCTGTTTTCAGCACAAATCTAAACCACAGCTCCATAGTAACTACTGGAAAGAAAATTAACTCTATCCCAAACACACCAGCACAAGGCATTAGATCAACACAAGAGTAACACATTAGAGAATACTCAGGTACAGGATTCTCCTCTCTCAGCCATGCCTTTGGAACAGCTGCTGGAAGTCTGTGAGTAAATCTATTATGAGCCCACACACATGGAAAATTAGGACCATCTATCTTTCACAGCAGAGGTAAAGAGATCGTTGAGTTTTTAGTCTATGAGTTTTATTATCATCTTCCCTTACATCCAATGGGTTGTTTCTGCACAGAAATTACTAATGCTTGTCTATTTTCCTTTTCCTTTGGAATGTCTGTGGACTGTAGCATGCTTGGAAAGAGCAAAGATGCTCAGGAGTATCTCTGCTCATGGTGAACCTGCTTGGAAAGAGCAAAGCTGATCCAAAGCATCTCTGTTCATGGGCAACTCCACTGTGCAGCTTGGTGGTGCACAGTCACTTACCCAATTCTTCCCCTGCTCTTGAGATTCCTTGCTTGAAGAAGTAATTTTGAGCAAGGGGAAATCAGAATAATCAGAACCCACCTGGGTCCCACCTGTGCAACCAGCTAGGTCGTCTCCAGAGGTCCCTTTCAACCCCAGCCATTCTGTGATTATGTGGAAGGTCCCTCAGGCTGGTTTAATTTACCTGGGGAAAGTCCTGCCTGTGAAGATACACAGTGATAAAGATACACTTAGAGCTGGTATCTGGTTTAGAAAGCTGTTTTTAATAGATTTTCTCATGAAGGACCAAATTCAGTCCTTCACAGTCACCGATATCAGAATAACACTGGCCTTAATCCATGTGTACAGTCATCACACACACACACGTTAAGTGGGAGAGTCAGAAGACAAGAAACCTGGGGAAGCTTTAATGTAAACATAGAACATGTTTCTGAACTAATTAAGAATATCTTACCTGAAGAAGCACTAAAAAAAAATGCTTTTCCAAATGTATCTATACTTTTTTAAATGTTTTTTTAGAACATATTATTTCATGGGGTTAGAGTGGAGCTGTGGAAACAACAATGGGGAGTACCACGAATCTACCTCACTAAGAGGAAAGTATTTTAGAGTCATTGTTTTAAAAGCTCCATTTTCAGTGTCAGGAATATTATCATCTGTGTTCTCTTCTGCAGTGAAGTTATGAAATAAAAGATAACGGAATGTAATCAGTAGGAACTTTCACAAAAGACAACCCAAAGCTGGGTAAAGATTTGGCTGCATTGGAAAGCAAGGAAGATATTGTCATTGCACTTTTCTCCTAAGATAGAATAAAAAAAAAAAGAAAAAAAAATTAAAAATACAGATTTTATTACTTAAACTAAATCTCAGACTCTTTGAGAATCTACCTCCCGTGGTTAGTTAAGAGTTCTAACACCAAACCAGAGCTTTATTTGAATAGTGCATGACTCAACAGAGAAGGAACATTTATTTTTCTTTTAAATTCCTAGCAGGAATAGTTTAAAACCTCAGTGTTGTTGTGCCTAAAAGGTCTCATTACCAAGAGATGTTTTATTCATACATCTTAAGAGGCAAGAGAGCATTCAGCAGTAAGATTATTTTCCCACCCTATTTTCTCACCACCTTTTGAAAGTGAGATTTTCTTGGAAAATTGCTCAGATCCATTGAGTTTTGCTGCTTTGCTTAGTTACCCTCAGATGACAATTATCAGTTCTCTGAGCTCTATCAGCATTAGCTGCTTGTCCCTGGCTTACTGTGTTATTCTTACTTGGTTTTCCTGGCTGGGATTTTCAAAGATATTAAATCGTGTCTAGACATATTGGGGGATGTAATAAAAAAAAGATAATTTTAAAATACCTCAGTTATGTCATTGTGAGGAAAAAACTAAGCAAGTCAATGGCACTCCAAATTAGGTGGAAAATATTTTGAGAGGTTTTTCAAGCCTCTGTCATTACAATGCTTGTCATTTGTTCCCTGTTTCCTGTCTCATAAGGTGGTGAATTCACACCTGGATGATGAGAGGCCACAAGGAAGCTCTCAAGGGGGTTTTCTACCTGGGATCACAACCCCACTGCTCAGGGAGCAGAGTTTGGCTCCACTGAGATGAACAGACAACACTGTCTGAGGGTGTGAATCCCAAATGACACACTGGATGGAAACCCTGATTGCTCATTGTGAGCCAGCAGATGGTGAAGGACCTCACACTGCTGACCATCACTCAGCCAGGACTCACATCCAGCTGGACACACAGAAGGGATTCTGAGGCAAATAAAGCCATTTCAGAGTCGTAATTGATGCTGTGGGCACCTGCTGTTTCTCTTTGGCAAATGGTACAAAAGTCCTACTTAATATTTCATGGACTCATAGAACCATAGCACTATTTATGTTGTAAAAGACCCCTAAGAGTCCAACCATTAACCGTGTCCCCAGGTGCCACATCTCCACACCTTTTAAATATCTCCAGGTATGGTGACCCCAGCCAATTCCTGTGCTTGACAACCCTTTCCATGAAGAATTTTTCACTAATATCCAAACTAAACCTTCACTGCCACAACTTGAGGCCATTCCCTCCTGCTGCCTGGGAGAAGAGATGGAGCCCCACCTGGCCACAACCTCCTTCAGGGAATTGGAGAGAGCAATAAAATGTCCCCTCAAACTCCTGTTCTTAATGCTAAAAATGTTCCTCTGAGCAGCTGTAAGAGCAGGTAAAGTTTTGGAAAAAAAGACTAGATTTTGATCAGACCATGACTAAACTCCTTCACTCTGTAATAAGTAAACACATAAAAAGTAGCCCCAAATATCAAAATCCCAATTTATTATAATATACGAGGGCCAACTGATTTTTAGTCCATGCTAAGCTTCAAATATAGAGAAGAAATAAAAATGCTACACATAAGGAAATGCTGATTATCTTAGTCAGGGCTCAGGCAAACGTAGCAAACAGAAGCCTCATCAAAGCTGAATTTCAGTGTAATGCAGACATGCAGTTGGGAGACATCCAACAAGCAACAGGTATAACATATCTGGGGTTGGGATGATGCCCAAGGATCTCTCCTTAGTCCATTTCCCACTTGTCATCTTTGAACAATGGGGAGAAATTGTGAAGGAGTTCAGCAAGACTGCTTGGAAATGTACTCCGACCTCAATTATTTCACTTAAAGGATTTAGAAGAATGTTAATAGCCATTCTATAGATGTGATGCCTGTTATTACTGTTTCACACAGTGACAGAACTTCTGACAGCTCCCAGACTTGAAATCTTATGTTAATAATAATAAAACCAAAAAAAAAAAATAAATATTGTGAATCAGTGAGGTGAAAGATAAAGGGCGAAAAAAGCCTTTCTGTTATTTTTCTTTTTTCTTTCATCCCATAATCTGCTCATCTGCTGTACCTGCTGCTTTCCCTTGTAGTGCTCTCTGCAGGCTGAATGCATTGTCAGATATTCCATCCTCAAGCCTGAGAGGATATAATGTTGTAAACTGTTTATTACACCCTTAAGCTTTTTAAATAATGTTAAAAAATTAAACCCCGGAGATCAGGAATGAGAAGGGGGGGAAACAAAGACAGATGTTTTAATTCCAAGAAGTGATTGAGTCTTCAATCTTTAATGTTTTTGCATCACAGCAGACTCTTCCTGCTGCATGTTCTGTGAGGAAAGTTCAGAATTTAGGGATTTGTTTATTTTTTTAATGCAAACTTCAGTGGCATCTGCATGTCAAATATTAAATTATCCCTTGGTGGGATGTACAAGACAAATTTGCACTGGGAACAAGCTAGTTCTAAAATAATTTATCACCTTGTGTAAATATTAAATGTTCGATTTTCTGGTGATTGAAGAGGAAAATGTGTTTACAATGGATGTTTAATATAAAAATAATGAACAAAAGATAATTTAATATAAAAATAATGAACAAAATGTCACTTAATATGAAACAAAAAATGCTCAAAGCAGGAATAATTTTATTGTTTGTACACACAGGGACATAACTGCACTTCTTGAAAGGAATTACAAGTGGCTTTTTACATTCAGGTGTGTTTTATTCACTAAGTTCTTTATCTCTGATGCAGAGAGCACAGAGTGCCTTACCCCCAGGATGCAACACTGTGTCCAGAGATGGGTGCAAATGAAAAATAAGCATCAAATTAATATCCTTTAGTGTTTCATATATCATATTACAATTATATAGTTCTATTTATATTTTCCATCTGGAGTCAATGCACCAGGACACTGAAGCAAACCCTTAAGATGTATTCAGCTCCAGTTTAAGAATGTTAAATCTGTGTGTCTGACCCAGTAGTGTCCAGACACAATCCAGGTGTTTAAACTCTTGCTAAGGCAGTGGAGGTCTGGCCAAATCCATCAGGAAAGCCCCCAGCATGACCCAGCCCATCACCCAGCAGATTGGGCTTTATCCAGGCAGATTTGATAAGCCTCTGATCTTTGATAAAGGCATGTTGATGCCTTAATTTAGATAAAGTTGGATCCCACTGTCAGGGAAAGACAGCCCAAAAGTTTATTGTAACCTGATGTGGAAGAGGTTTCCACTGTTTAACTATTTAAAACAAAATGTGAGAAATATTAGTCCTATCGAGGCACCTAAATGAAGGATATTGGTACAGAATGTTCCTCATAAATTTTTGAATGGAAACCTGTTGGAGAACCAGTTAGAGAAATCCATGGACTATGTTCCACACAAAATAAAAGTAGATGATACAAAAAAGCCTTCTGATTTTAGATCTGTGAGTGGGAAGTTGTGATGACATCAGTGACTTCAGTGGTAGAATTAGGACAACAATGAGAACTCCAGTAAATCACCATTGAGGAATAAATGAACCCATCATTTCTGACCACACCAATGAATCACCAGATTGCACTGGAGGCATTGTGCTGTTGAAAAGGCTACTATTTTTAGATATGATGCATAACAAATTGTGATCTTTTATTTCCATTAACAACTCTGGGCCTTCCTTGGGTGTGTGACATTTAACAATGGTGACTGATGCATCAGCTCTCCAGAACTGGCAGTGTTGGCCTCTGGGACTTGGATTAAATAGTCAGGTTTTGCAGGTGGTGCCTGGGACAAACTTTTGCTATCTGTGGAAGAGAATCTGGGCACCCTGTGACTTCTGAGAGCCACACAGAGAGAGTCATTCATCCCAAAACTGTTGTAATTAGTTGATGCAGTAGGACAAGGGGGAATGGCTTAAAACTGAGAGTAGGGTTAGATTAGACATTAGGGAGAAATTCTTCTCTGTGAGGGTGGGCAGGCCCTGGCACAGGTTGCCTAGAGAAGCTGGGGCTGCCCCATCCCTGGAAGTGTCCAAGGCCAGGTTGGATGAGGCTTGGAGCAACCTGGGCTGGTGGAAGTTGTCCCTACCCATGGCAGGGTGTGGAACTGGATGGGCTTTAAGTCCCCTTCCAACCCAAACCATTCTAGGATTCTATGATTCTGAGAGCTAGGCAGAGAGGGTCATTCATCAATTAATTAATTTGGCTGGTGTTGTCTCTAACAATAAGTATCCAAACCCAAGCCTTCTGTATGACTCTTCTGCACATGTGCACACGATGAATAGTTCTTAGTATAACTTTTGTTGTATGTAGTTTTCTAAAAATAAACTTCTCCCTGTCAGCTAGGGAGACATTCAGCATCCACCCAGCTGTGTGATTTCTGCAGCCAAAGCCAGAACTCTGCCAATCTCTGTGCTTGGCAGAAGCAACCTTTGTTTACTCTCCTCGTTTGATGGCTCCATCCAGTCCACATAGATGAGACATCAGCACATCTGAGGCTCCACAGTAGGGCTAAAACTGTATCAATAATTGAAATGGGCCAGAGACCATTTGCTGGCTCTGGTCTGTCAAAGTCTCTCAGCTTTCAAAATGGGATCAAACATCTATATGAGTTAACTGGGAATGCTGCTTTGCCAGTGCCAACTTTTGCATCATGTCTGGGAATTATTTGGGAATATGTATTGATTCATGCCAGAACTATGCCAGGGAGAGGGGTTACACTTCGATTAGATGATTGCAAGTTAATGCCTCGGTCCCTGCTCTGGCTGATTTACTGTTACAGATGTGGTCTGGCAGTCTCTGGCCCTCTCAGAGACATTTAGATAATTACAAGCAGAATAAATCCAAGACATTTGCCCAAGGTTTGCAATACAACCAGGAACTCTGGAGATACTGAAATTTTGTTTAAATGAATATATGAGCTGTGGCCTCAGATCGTGGTTTATTCCATGAAGGCATAGCTTGGATGAGGGTATTGCCTGAAGACTAGACACCAATTAGAAGAGCTGAATAAAATTGCTGACAGCCTTTTTCTACTCTGGATGTAAAAAGAGGCTGATCCTCTATGTTGAAATCCAGCCCAGTGTTTAGTTTATGAATTTTATTTATGCATTTTTTATAAGCTTTAATAATCTTTTATTTACTCTTCTCTGCATCTAAACTGTTTCTTGAAGCTTTGCATGTAGAATTGTAGTAATCTCATTTTTCTCTTATCTAAAAGGCTTCAGGGTGCCTGGAGAGACATGAGCATTTCTCTCTCCAGATGATAACGATAGAAGACTGGTGAATCTGCACTGTGGCAGTGCATGACCAGGGCAGCAGAAGTCTGGCTGGTGTCCTTTACACTGAGTTTCAAAGGCTGCCTTTGGTAGATATTGATGTGGGCAACTGGCTGAAGGGGAAATGGTCCTAAAGAACTCCTCATCAGCAAGTTCTTGGTGTGCACCTGTATAAGAGGGAGAGCATCCAAACCCTGCAGGGATATTGGGGTCAGAGAAAACACCACATGGCACATCCTGATGCTGGACGGACACCAAGGGATGTAAGAAGTGGAGGTGTGCAACAAGGTTTTTTTTAAAAAAATCAATTAATGAGCCTTCTAGCTACTGTTTTGGTGAAGTAATGCAGTCTGTGAATTAGAGGAAGTTCATTAAGAAGAATAAACATTTCCTGCTTTAGGTAGACTCTGTTCTGGTTTCATAACCTCCTCCTTGCAACACGCTTGGCAGATGTGCAGGTGTTTATGAGCTGTCTGCAAATATCTTCCACTTTCTATGGCCCCTGAATATGAATATCTTTAATCCCAGAGAGGTAACCATTGCCCACCTTGCCAGATTCCAGCAGTCTTTTTCTTTCCTTTTTCCTTTTCTTTTTGGTTTCTGCTTTATTCTGTGCGGTGGGATGTCCTTGCTCAGAGGACAGAGGCAGCCACCACCTTGTATTTCACTCTGTCTTGCCTGTTCATGCCTCCATTATCAGAGAGGGTTTGCTGTTTGTGAGCTTCGATTTTCCTCTAATGTGGCAAAGTAATTTGTAGCTCTCCCTTGAGTCATTGATTATAATTTTTAACACCATCTCCACTTCACGGAGGCTGCTAACACGAGTTATTAC
Source organism: Campylorhamphus procurvoides (assembly GCA_013396655.1). Lineage (NCBI taxonomy): Eukaryota > Metazoa > Chordata > Aves > Passeriformes > Dendrocolaptidae > Campylorhamphus > Campylorhamphus procurvoides. Next base: position 398,284 of record WBMV01008979.1, on the reverse strand, counting down.
AGTTAAGGGAAAGCTTTCCCTTCTGAAATGGATCTTCAGATTTGTAAAAGCTCTTACTGGGAGATATATTCATATTCCTGCACTCATGCCAAACAGCTAATGATCTTTGGGGGAAAATAAAAAATTGAAAAAAAAAAGAGGCAGAAGGAAGATTCAACACAAGCAATTACTTTCCTTTTGAATTTTTCAACAATCCCACTTCCTAAAAGAGAAAATCTTTTTTTTTTTTTTACCTTGTGTTTATCTAGAGGTACATGTAGTGAAATATTTTAAAATAATTGAAGCGTAGGCAAAATGAAAAGTGAACTCCTTTTTGTCATCATAATCCTCAGCGTGTGCAGTGTCTAAATCAGTTGCTGGTGACACTGTAGAGTCTTCTAACAGGGTTGCATTTGTACAGCAATAAAAATTGTCTCTTAAAATCACATGGATTCCTCTTTTCAGCATACACAGATCATCTGTTTACCACAATATCCCAGTTCATTAATCATTTCAGGCACACCTTTTCCTTTTAAATTAATAAATAAAACCTCAATGAGAAAAAAAGTGAGCAAGCAAAGTAAATAAAATTTATTTACAGCTTCAAAATTGCCTTTTTTCCCTCGTTTCAGTGCGATCAGTGCACAGGAGCCTGGAAGCAATGGGCACCACTTTAGATTTCCAAGCCTATCAATCACTTCCTTAAATATCTCCTCTGCTGCTACTCAAGATTTGTGGCAGGCTGGAAGTGCCTGCTGATGGGTAAATACCTGCCTATAAAGACAACTGAGCAGTGAAGTTCTCAGTTCTTACATTTCAGAGTATTAATCATCATGACACCACTCTTGGTGCTTGGCAAAGCATTCCGTAGCCTTTCAGGAACCTGGGGTAGTGCAGCTCCCAGTGCCTCCTCTTATTGCCTATCAATGTGGAAGGGCAAAAAATTAAATTTCTAAATCACTCATCAATGGAACTGGTTTTTAATTTAATTCTTGTGTGTTTCAGTGCTTTGCATGAAGCTCGTGAAGCTGCAAGACTGATATTATCTCTAAAATTCAAGAACTCTGATATGCTAAAATAAAGCTTTTTGTGGATTTCTCTCCCTGTATCATCAAAATATCAATATTTCCTTCCCTTTCTGTCAAAAAAATGCACTCCCTGCTGTGGTAATTTCACCAAGTTCTAGGAATAGAGTGTACATTGATAAACAATAGATCAGAAACAACAGCTCTGAGACATTGCTTGGGTTTTTTTGTTTGTTTTTGGTTGTTTATTTATTTTATTTTCTTATTGCTCTTATCTCTCCTTGTTGACCACCAGGCAGGAAAAATTGGGGTTTTTTTTCTGGTTTTTACTTACTGCCTTTATCCCTGCTTGTCTTGCAGCTCTAGCCCTCCAGGACATCCTGGTGATGCTGAATGCTGCTCTGTGCATGGTCACAGGCAGCAGCTTTGCTGTTTGCTCCTGCACTGGTGGCAGCAGCTTTTAATTACTGCAGGAAGACTTCACTAAAATCCAAGGCTCAGGGAATTTATGCTTTCAGAAAATCTGTCTACAGGCTCTAGAGGACCCACGTAAATCTTGTCATTGGGATTTGAATTTGGACAGCACCAAGGTGAGAGTTGGGCCAGTAAGAGTGGCTTCACTCTTATTGTTGGAAGAGAAAATTAATTATGTGGAAGAGAAGCTGTTTGGCTTGTCCTTAATGAATGTTGTATTTTTGAGGGAGAGATGGAAAAAAAAACGCAAATCAAAGTTTTCACTACTCACCTTCCACATCAGTTGTGGTATCTAACTGAGGAGAAGAACTGTTATAATATCAATAACAGATATTAATAAAAATAAACTCCCCAGCAGGAATTGAAAGCTTCCAGTGGAGCTGGAAAGACCTTCACGAAGGGTGTGAAACCAGGACCTGGCCATTAAACACTGCTGAACTTTTCACAAGACTTTATTTTTTACTTGCCACTTTTCCTTGTTATTTAACCACAATTTCCATTTTATTCTCCATAGTATCTTAAAATAGGGGGGGTAATTAACCTGATCTTCTGGCTAAATTTAGTGCAGGTAATTAAATTTTGCATCTCCAAGCTTTCCCCTCATTAATTACAGTGAAGGTTTGCATTTGTTGCTACTGATGGAGTGTAAAGATTATGCCGTGAGAGTCTTGTGATGGTTTACCACTGAAATATTGTTTTTAATACAGCTCCTGAGCTCACTGAGTTCAGCTGATCTCTCCCAACTGATGTTCTCACATTAACCTTATGAAGCAATAAAGAGGCACTGAATAATTGATACGCAGATGTCGATTGCACGGCTCTCTTTGAGCCAAATGGGATGAACGTGGGAATAACTATGGCAGGGTCAGGCAATGATGCTCAGAGGGATTCTGGAAAACCAATAGCATCTCTCCCAGGAGCTGGCATAATTCCTCAGATGAAATATTGAAATAAAAGGGAGGGGAAAACAATTTATGCATCCATATGAGTGTTCCAAAAGTGGTTGTGAGTGGGTGAACACACAGAGAGCCACAGATGCAGGAGTTCCTTAGCCAAGGAAAACAACCTGGATATTTGCTGACCAATATCAAGCAGCATTTTTAAGAAGATTCCTTTCTGTAAGTCTCACTTTAAAGTAACTTGCCACTAACAAAGAATATGGATATTTATATGGGATTCCTGTAACTTTCAAAGAGTAGTAGATGACTTTATTTCCAGTTTTTCATGATAGTGAGGAGCATCAGGGTACCATGACATTAATGTATAAGGGGGAAAAGGACTATTCAATGTGTTTCATCATCCTATGAAATGAGCAGGTTTTTCTGTTCCTTACAGATTCTGTGGCTTTCTCAGAGGCAGTGAATATACAATCTGAAAGAAAAGAATGTACTATTCTAAAAGAACATTATTATTTGCAGGAAGAAAAATAAATACAACTACAACAAAAAGCCACCCAAACAAACAAACAAAAAAACCCACAAAACCCAACCAAATAAACAGAAAAAACAACAATCACCCGAGTAGTGAATTTTTTAAAATGGACAAAAGAAAATTGATTGTGGATCGCAGGGATAATCAGTAAGTCCCAGCATTCTGATCTTTTCTGATAGTGTTTAGAGAGCTCCTTAAAGACTTTCCTTGCTTTTATTTTCCTGTTCATTTGTAGAAAAGGAATGTGTGAATTGTCAATTCCTTCTGGCCTTTTTTCCTCCTGGATGAAAAAAGAGATTTTTAAAAGAGAGGGTTTAAGAGGCAATCTGCTCCAACTGAATCAAAGGAAGATCATTCTGTCAAGCCTCATTGTTTTATTTTTCACGTGAAATAAGATCGTCTGCACGTAAGGGCACACTGTTTATGTCACTGCAGTGAAACGATGCCTGGAGTTACTGAAGTCCACTTGATAAAAGATGCATCTCACACTGTGCCATGTGCTTGTTCTTCCCCAGCTGAATCAAGGCCTAAACCCCAAACCTTTAGAAATATTTAGATCCTTAACCAATTTAAGATATTATTTAGATGTTAAATAAATATCCAGTGCAATTTTAAACGTATTCTCAGCTCTAGGTTGGCTTTCAGTTGTCTCTGCAGAAGGGGATCTGTGCCAGATCTAACAGCTTTGGGATGTCTTAGTGCCTCTAAGACTCAGACTTGAGACTATATGTCAGTGCTCAGGCAGCTAAATCCACCTCCTAGATTCAAAATATTCCTACATAAATTTAGCTTTCTATATAATTTATTGTCTATGTAAGCTTTCCTGTGTGAGCTGGGCTCCCTTGTGTCATTCCCATTGCTGCTGGTGAGCTCCTGGAGCTGAACACCTTTACCCAGGTGTACAAATATTCCATGGTGAGGGTCAACCTACCCAGTGCTGGCTCAGCAGGGATGTTCTGTGGATCCAGTGCCATATCTGGAAGACACCCCAGATACCTCCAGAAAACTTCAGCACCCCTAGATCTTCAGGAACTTCAGTGGTAGAACAAGGTGGAATGGATTCAAACTGAAAGAGTAGGTTTAGATCAGGAGTTAAGAAGAAATTCTTCCCTGGGAGGGTGGGCAGGCCCTGGCACAGGTTGGGCAGAGAAGCTGAGGCTGCCCCTGGATTCCTGGAAGTGTCCAAGGTCAGGGTGGATGGGGCTTGGAGCACTCTGGAATAGCGGAAGGTGTTCCTGCCCATGGCAGGGGATGGGACTGCGTGGTCTTTAATGTTGCTTCCAACCCAAACCAGTCTGTGATTCTAGATGGTTCCAGCATGGGGACCTTGTACAGAGCTGCCAAATTGTGGCAGCTCCTCTTTACACAGAACCTGCTCTCAGCCTCCAGTTTACTCAACGGTGTTTGGATCTGATTCCTACCCCTGTCCTGCAAACAATGAGATTTGTGTGAAGTGAGTCCCACCAAAACAGCCTGGTGGTGAGTCCTACCTAATAATATACATAGATAAATCATAATACCTATAAACAGTGGCTGGACCTCTGTGACTTACATCCAAATCAACATAATTATCTGTTACAGAGCAGGGAAATACATCAAAATGCCATCACTCAGCGCTGCAATAAATACTTTTCTCCCCACAACTCCCTCACTGCTTATATAAAACACAACTCACACATTCAGGTGTAGGTGGCAGAGTCAGATTTTGTTGATTAACCCTTGTCTTGACCAGCTGATGAAACACACACGCATTTTAATGGGAAAGTTTCTGTGTCAGGATTAAAGGCCTCCTCCTACATTCTTTTCATTCCCCTTTTTTACTGTACCTGGCAAAATAAGACTGACTTAAAGACTGTATTTTCCTTCATTTTCAGAAGTGGCCTGAAAGAAGTCCACCTTTCTCTTTTTTTCCCCTTTATTCTACATTCAGATTAAGCCATTATCTGTGGTTAACAATACATTAAAGATACAACATTAAAACAAAAATTTAGACACTATTGTGCTATTTTGTTCTGTCTAGGCCATACTGTCTTTTATTCAGCTATATGATGATGTAAAATATGGATATTTTTCCTCTCCATTGCGTTGGCAGATCTTTGTATCTTTTATTTTCCATTCTGATTTGCGTCAGCTGGTAAAGAGCTGCCATCCTCAAGCATGCTATTTAAAGTGATTTTACCAGGAATGTTTGAAGCTTGTTCATCTCAGCAATAAACACACATTACATATGGTTGAAATAATATAAATATATATATTCTTTTGACAACTGCTTGGTAAAAATAGCCATTGCTCTTAAATTGTTCAGGCACATAATGGTGTAAAATTGCAGACTACAAAAAGCTCAACACTTAAGCCTCAAAGATTAATAATAGAGAAGTTTTTTTCTAAAACTTGTACAAGAATTTCTTCCAGATATTCTATAAGGAAACTGTGAAGATGCTTTTTTTGACTGAATATCCAAAATCTTTGGCTCCATACTATTTTTCTGTGGTATGGATACTGTTAAGCTACTGTGCTTGGGTTCTTTTTTGGGGTTGATTATATCATGAGAGAGGCCAAGAAGCTGTGGCTGCCCCATCCCTGGAAGTGTCCAAGGCCAGGTTGAGCAGGGCTTGGGGCAACCTGGAATAGTGGAAGGTGTCCCTGCCCATGGCAGGGGGTGGGACTGGATGATCTTTAAGGTCCCTTCCAATCCAAACAATTCTGGGATTCCATGATCTGTTAAAACGTGAGAAACCTCCTGTACCATCTTTGTATCTTCCCTGTTTGGGAAGGGGGAGCTTGTTGAGAGCTTGGGTGGAATGATTGCACTTCTAAGCTCACAGGAGGGTCTCAGACTCCTGAGAGAAATTGAATTTATTAATCAGAGGTAATTTGAGAGATTAAAATATAGTTCATAAGGTGGGTGCCCTAGAAGGAAGAAAGACAGTGCAAGAATAAACATTTGCAGGATGTTTTCCCACCATGCTTTTTTCCTCCTTCTGTTAAAACTATGTGTGATCTTATCTGTGTTTCAGGAAAGCTGTTGCCACAGCAAACCTGGTTTTAGCACCATCCACACTGATTATATGGATTTAATCACCCTGGATTTTGCAGGCAGCCTGGGCTCACTGGTTTGGTTATACATTGAAACAGTGAAATCCCACTCATAGAGGAATCCGTGGAAAGGTTATTCAATCCAGAAAAGAGGCAAAAGCACAGAGTCAGTCAATTGCATTGAAGCAGCACAACCAGAGGGACTCAGATATGAGACTACAAAGAAGACAAATAGAAATTCTTCTGTTTGGCTGGAGGAAATTCCTATTTTTTGCCTTGCATCAGGGTTCAGGCTTATGTTACACCCGTAAAAAAAATATATAGAGAGCAGCATGCACATGTAGTGGCAATAGACCAAGTCATATCTGAACCTTGTGCTCTTCTTCACATGAAATTATTTTTAAAGTAATTTCAAGATTAGTCTGAACTAAATATTCTGTATTTATATAGTGCCCTTATAAAAATCCCTTTGTGTTGTGAATCATGTTCCTCTTATGTGCCTGAAGAGGAAGAAAATCCTCTTGGGAAATTTCCAGCCTTCTCTATTCGAATACTCATCGCTAGAAGAACAACTTAAAAATTTCTGGGACCTTGGATCACAGCCCTGCTCAGGCTTGAAGATAAACTCCAAGCACTGTATAAAATCTAATGGTGGCTGATCAGAATCTAATTATGTAGTCTTATCTGGTTGATAAGGTTCCTCTTCCTGCCAATGGAGAGAGAAAGGTGCTTCTAGGTACCTCTGGAAGGCATTTTTGTGCAGATATTTTAAACAATCCCTTTAGGATGGGATGAATCACTCTCTGTAAGTATCTGTCTCTCTTCAGATGATTGAGGGTACTTAAATCCTAGTTGAAAATAGTCATCTGAGGTTTGGATACTTAGAGGCACCAAAATCTTCTCAACATATTTGTCTATTTTTGGTTTTCCACCTTCTTCTGTTTTTACGTCTTATTAAAACTTCTGTAAATATAACCACCAACATCATGTTACAGCCAAAATTCCCACTACTGGAGACAGTGAAATTACACTCTATTTAACCAATTTCCTGGTGAAATTATCTGGTTTATTTCCCTAAGCAAACAAGTAGCTTATTTTTTGGTTGCCTGTTAAAAGCTTCATGTAACTTGCCTTAAACATCATCCTGCTTCTACAATTCCTCTATTGCTGTTTCACTGCAGGTTGCCTTCAAATGTCCCCAAATTCAGAACTTCTGGAAGCTTCACCTAAAAGTGCAGTCCTCATTTATCAGTGCACATTCCTCCTGAGTCATTAGCATAATTGGGGAGCAGTGACTACCTAATGAGTACTTTTAAAGAATTTCCTATGCATATCTTGCTGCTAATTTTGCATATATGAAGGGCACAGCTATCCAATGCACACCAAGAATCTGTCAGTGTATGAAAATCAGAAATGCAGAGTTCTCACAAAAATGAGCAAATTGTAGGTATCTACTAAAGTTTCTTCTCACTTTTTCCCTCTACTGGATTGTTTTCTTCAGTAAGAAACCTTGTTTTTCAGACAAAACAGCATTGATTATTAAAAAATACTATGAATAATATTGACACCTCTAATATTTACCATATGTATGTTACAGCAGGAATGGCAAATAAATGAATAGGATATGAGTCAACTGGTGATGCAGAAATGTAGATCCTTGTATCCCCACTCAGATAATCCATAATTTATTTTGGAATGAAGACAGAATCCAGAAGAACATGGATACGATGTATTTGATATAATGAGGGGGTTTATTTTCAAGCAGAAGTAGTTCCCACCCACTCATGGTCAAGGAGTTGAATCTATTTTCTAATCACTGATCTAAAGCCCAAGTTGATGCACAAAATATGTTATGCAAATCACACCTTATAAGTACTTTGTTTCATTAACTATGTAGTAACAGTGTGAGCCCAACCCTCCTTGAACATGGAGAAAACTGCAGAGCCAAAGAGCAAGGATGGATGGAGCTGTGGTTTAGCCTCGAGGAAATTAAACCAAAGCAAAAGCTGATAAGAGTCTTGTAGTGGGTTGGCATTGGCTGGATATGTGGTGCCCACCACAGCACTCTGTCACTCCCCTCCTCAGCAGGATGCAGAGGAGAAAATAAGATGAAACAAAAGTTGGGGGTCAAGATAAAAGCTGTTTAATAAAACAAAAGCAAAGGTTATGTGTGGGTGCAAAGGAAAATGAAATATTTTATTATCTATCTCCCCCCATCAGGAGATGTCCTGTCTCTTCCTGGGAAATGGGACTTCAGTGCATGTAGAAGACAAAGGTCATAGTAAAGAGCATGTCCCCTCCTCCTCCTTTCTCTTGGCTTTTATTGTTGAGCACATGTCAGATGGCAAGGAACATCCCTTTGGTCAGCTTGGGCCAGCTGTCCGGGTTATGCCTCTTCCCAATATCTTGCCAAACCCCAGCCTGCTGATAAGGTGGGAATGTAGGAATGCCAGCCTGGAAGGGTTTCCAACACTTTCCTAGCTACCAACACACAGCACAGCACTGTGGGGCTGCTCTGGGGAAGATTAATTCCACCCCAGCAGATCCAGTGCAATCTTCAGCTCTATGTGGAAAACGCTCCAAGTTTTTTATTCCACTTTATTTTCTCCCCCTCCCCACCCTGCTGAGGAAGAGAGTGATAGAGTGGCTTGGTGGGCACCTGCCATCCATTCAAAATCAACCCTCCACTGGTCTTCAGGTATTTGAAAGGTAGGGAACAAAACAGAAGGATTCTTGGGATCCTTTCCTTCACAGGTTGTCATGGAGTTGGATTCTTCCTGGCTTGTCTATATTTCATCTCTCTTAAACATAAGGCACATTAAAACTAACACCTCATAGAGCACCAGCCACTTCAAGTGATAATAAGAAGGAGCAACTAATTCCTTTCAAAGGTTTCGGAGTGCTCCAGGTGTAGAGAAGAACCAGATTGCTCTGAGTTCAGATTCTTTTAAAAATTGCTCCTCAGGTTTTGTACACAGAGAAGGGGATACTGCCTGAGAGCACATCCTGCCCTAATCCTTATCTGCCCTTCACTGTAAAATGATTGCAATAACTTGCATTTTGTTATGCATCATAAAATTGGTTAAAAGAATTATGTTTATAATGAGCTTTTAGCATGTTGCCTCCCACAGCATTATCTGAGTTTATCACTGCCTTGTTTCCTGCTGGATGTGAGTCATCCCAGCAAGTCATGAAGCAAATCATTCCAGATTCTTCTCCAAACATCAATTAAAAGTTGTCTTGCTGTCAGAAACTTTTATACAGATGTGACAACCCCAGCTAGTTCAGGTATTTTTGCACTTTACTTCATGGGAGTTGTGTTTTTATCCAGTGCTTCAAGGAAACCATGACCTTGTGAATCCCAGACTTAACAGGAACCTCTTTCAATCCAGTGTCAGGATGACATTGGCAGCTTCCCAAACCAAACGTGTCCATGGCAAGTCATTTCCATTTATCAGACAAATACACCCTTCAACACAATCCTGGGCCTTGAGAGCAGCTGAAAAATGTGTAGCACTGGAGGTGTGAGGGGAATTTGTGCAGCTGTCCAAGGTACTGGCACTTCTGAGTGATGGGTGAACGTCAGTGGTTTGCAAGGCTTCTTTGGACAAATACATCATCCCTTCAGGTTTCCTGAAGTTTTGAAGCTTGAAGGGCAGGCTTCTGTTAGTTTTGATGCCTGGAGAACCAGGATCTTCCAAAAAAAAAAAGAAAAAGTAAAGATTCTTTCACTCAATGCTTCTTTCTTTTCCTATCATTTAATGCAGACTCTTGTGAGTCTTCTCCTCGGTGAGGGTTTGGAGTCAGAGTTCAGAGTGACCTAAGGCATTTTTCACCCTTTCCTCTTTAAATTTGGAACAAGATGCACTCAAACATCAACTGAGAACAAATTTGTATCATGTCAGGACTGTGCAGCTGGCAAATCCAAGTCCCATGACATCTGCATGGTACAACTCCTGAACTTACTACCCCCAGCCAGCCTTGGGTAGTGATGCAGTGGGAGTGGTCCCTGTTCCCAAAGAGACCTGGATCTGTACCAGACATCTTCACACCATGTTGTTTCAGTGAGGAAGATCTTTTGCACAGAAATTTTGTGCTCTTTATGTTCATAGTGTAGTCCAGACTCTGGAGCCTGATGGAAAGCAGGAGCTTTTTTTATCTGTTTCAGTTTTCTTGTGGAAAAAATACTAGTCCTTTTTTCTGTTGACTTCAGAAGATACCATGGAAGATTATGTCTGTAGTAAAGTTGGCCTTTGAAATTCCCCTCCCCTTTCTTCTTACACTGACCAGCAAGAAATGAAGATCCTCCAGGAGTATGATGCTCTGGTCCTCTTCCTAAAACTCCTCTCCCTCTCCTTTGTTTTTTCAGTGCGTGGGGATACAGAACTGAGGAAATGACATCCAGTTATCTGCTTGTGATGGCCCTCAGATAATTAGGCATGACTGGAATTAACGATCCAGTCACTTCCCAGAACTTTTGCCAGCAATTTTCTTTCTGGTTAGTGATCTGGTTTTTAGTAGTTTCCTTTGTCTTTTAGAGGTTTTTTTTGTTTGTTTGTTTGGGGTTTTTTTTCTGGTAGAGTCTGGTTTTGTCACTGAGTTGGACATGGGGGACTGGTTAAAATTTCTAAGATCCTGACATAGGAAGGTTTTCAGAAATTATGAATGAGCAGTCCCTGATACCCTAATTAATGGTTATGGCTGATGTATTTTTTGATATCTCTCCAGGGTCTTCTGTAGTGGGATAGTCTTCATGTTTAACTGTGTGTGTATATCATGGTTGAAAGGAAGGCACAGAGGTCCCTAAGGTGGAAGAAACCAAGACAGAACCAGAACTTGATATGATAACTCAGCCACCACATCACAGAGCCCAACTAATTAGCTCCACAGAGAAACAGGATTAATTAGCCCAGACACAACATCACATTGGCTGAGCTTTATCGTTTGGGCAGCTGAGCTGATAACTCCAAATGCCCATGTGAAAAGACACCCAGTGTGGATAACACCTTCTGCTGCACTCCATCAGTATGGGACATATGCACCAGGACATCTCCTTGTTTATGAACTCAAGGGGTAATTTGCATAATTGAATTTATAGCAGACCCAACAGTCTAGCTGGTGAGAATGCCAAATAAAACAGAGTGGGCTGGTGGTATTAATTCATGGGTTTTCTGAATTAACTGAGAGATTTTTGCAGCTTTTTATAGCAGAAAATGATAATAAAAAGAACCAACAAAAGACAATATAAAAATTTATACATTAATATCTTTTTAAAACAGTAAAAGGAAAGGAAATCCATAATGAACCATGTTTATCTCTTTATGTCCCATATTGAAGTACCTATAGAAGACATAATTTCTGTCTCTGGCATCCTTACATTTTGGCAAAGGATGGGAAAACAGAAGACCCTAAGGGGAAATTAAAGCCAGACAAATGAAACCAGGAATGAGAACACATGGTAAAGCATGGGGACAGGGATCATTAGTAAAACCTTCACTGAGTGTATCTTTAAATCAGGGTTGGTTTGAGATGAATCACTGGATGGGAAAAATGAATGCTGAGCTGTTACAGGGGTTGGTCTGCAGGAGCAGCATCTCTCCTTTTGGCTCACAAAATAAAGTGGTGACAGCTTGTTGCAGGGAAGAACCTGACAGGGGCTGGAACAGGCAGTGCTTGGGTGTGCAGAGAAGAGAAAATCCTATTTTGCATTGAATTTATAGAAGAAATTTCCCCTCCTGTGCTGGCCAGAATTGTTTCTTCCAGGTTGGAAAGTCTGTGCACCTGAGGCAGGCAAGGCAAATTTGACTTACAATGTACCAGCTGAAGATTCAAATTAAAGACCCAATTAAAAGTATAAAATCATGAGCTGAGCAATGGTTACTGATGAGGTGCCCTCTGTCAGCCACATGGCACAGGGAATGAACTGCATTGCAACTTCAGCTCCTTGAGACAATTTTAAGCTGAGTCCCTTTACTTAGCACTGACGAAAAGGCCAAACGTCCATATAAAAGAGTTCAGTTCTCATGCATTAATGTTTCCTATGGGCTTATGTTGTGCAATATGGGATATTAAAACAGCTCAGTTAACGTGCCAAATTGTGATAATGAGAACTCGAAACAGAATCCTTAAGAGAATATAATTTCTTTGCTCTCTAATAGTTTGGTTTATAATGGAGGCCTCCATGGGGAATATTATTTTCTGCTTCATAGCTTGACTGGGAAACCCAGGAGGATTTTGCCTTTTCCTATAATGTATGGGTGCCCAAGAGAGAATAACTGGCATATAGTCAGCCATAGTCATAGAATGAGAGAATATGTTTCTTTTATCACTAAAAGCACTATACTGTGCTTTGCACCTCTCTCTGTCCCAGGTATGTTCCACTTTCAAATGAATAATGTTAAAAATTAGCAGAAGAACTGCAAAAGGGAAATGAGTTCACAATGAAATCCATCCTGATAATTTTCTTTGATGTTTTCTCATCTCTCTCTACAAAGGCTAAACTCAGAGCCAGCCCTAATGTAACATTTAACAACAATATAAAAACATAATGGGTCAAATCCCCCACAGCAGAAAATTAATCCAATTCCTCTGATTTAAGGGGAGAAGTGCCAGTTCATAAAAGTTGAGGATCTGCTGTTTTCAGATGGCTAATTTTAATGATTAATAAGATACCAGATTGGTATTTGTAGTTGTTTGGAGTGATCAGTGCCTGATATCCTCACATTATTATTTAATTCAAACATCTACAAGATTATCACTTAATTTGGATGAGTGTGTGCATAAAAACGATGCCTCACAGAGCCTCTTTAGGATAATCCTATCAGCTGGCAGCCAAGAATTGACTGAGTGATTTGTCACTCACTATGAAGCTGGAATTATTGAGGAACTGAAATCTCTCTCTCTTCCTGCCTTTATGGGGCTGTGCTGCATTATTACAGCCAGCTTTTGTGTCCTCCACTGGAATTAAAGAGTATCTCAGAAAAGATAATTAACTGCACACAATGAGCAGGGTTAGGGAAGCAGGAAGGAGGGTTTTTAGGGAAGGTTGATGTGTCTGACATCTTTGTTAAGAGCACAGAATACACAGCCAGGTGTTGTTTCAACTTGCTTTGACTGCTTGAAGCAGAAAAGCTCATTGGGGCAGCAGGGCATGGCAAAAAGAGCTGGGTTATGTGAGGATTTATTGTTGCAGTTCTGCCAAACGGGCTTTGGGTGCTGAAGGAATATTCCCTGGATTTGTGGTGTCCTCCAGCTCCTTGTCCTGCTCCTTTCTCAAACTGAAGCTCAACAGAGCCCAGCAGCCAAACACCAAACACCAAAGGGCGAGCACAGCCACTGCTTCTGGGGGGAGCAAAGTGTGTTCTGCTGTGCCAAGCTGTTTCACGCTGCTTCCCTCAATCCTGCTGCTTTTACATCACCTTCCAGGGCACGACTCTGTGTGCTATCACACTCTGGTCCACACCCAGGGACTATTTAGTGACCAGCATCTACCACTGGCTGCTGCAGCTTTCTCCTCCAAAGCAAAGACAGGAGCTTTATCCTTGGCAGGGAATAAGGGTAGTGGCAAAACAATGGGGTGGTTGATGGAGCAATAAATGTTGTAGAGCTGCTCATGTAAGTCTTTCCAGGAGTGCTTGTGGGCAGCAGGAGGTGAACATGAAGTATTAAGGTATACAGAATGTGGAGAGGGGTATTCTCAAGGAAAGATGCTATTCCTGGCAAGTCCTGCTCTCTCTGCTGTGCATCCTGCTCATTGCCTAGGTTTCACAGAGGCAGGACAGACAAAGAAAGCCACACAAAATATATCCCTAATTACTGCTGAGCAGGTCTGCAGGACTCTAGTGACAGCTATAAAGAAACATTAAAAAAGGAAAAAAACACAAAACAAAAAAACCCATACAATATTTTCTTTTTTTATTACTCTATTCTATAACATGTCTGAATCCTAAGGATAAAGCATCTTCTTGAAATACACTCCATCCTGGTCTTTTTTCTTGCTTTGTTGGGGTTTTTTTACCAACCTGTCTTTCTTGCAATAAGAAGTCTAGAAGACACAATTATTTTTGATAGCATGCTTAAAGCTTAAGGGCTGTGTGCCCTTCCTTAGAGTCAAGCACAGTGCAAAGGGAAGGGAAGAAAACAGAATTTTCACTCATCTGGATTTACAACACCTAGCAAAGAGAGAAGAAAGCCAGGGTGACCCATCAGGAACCATGGAAAATACTGAATTTGGGGGTTTCTAATGGGATTTGGATGCTAGGATATAAATATAAGTGAATTGTACATAAGCTTTAGACAGTTCAAAATGAATCCTGCACAACTCTTTCCTTCCAGCCTCCATAGCTGTAGAAATCCAGTAAAACTGCAATTTTGTGCCACAAAGAGATACAGATTTCCCTGGGTGGCAAAGCTACTATTCACAGGAAGAACAGCAATTTATAGGAAGAGCAGCAATTTATAGGATGATTTTCATAGTAAGTAGAGATGGGTGGAACTCAGACTTGGCAAACAATTTTCTGACTCTTTCTTTGTGTTCCAGATCATTGTGTCCATTCCCATCACCCCATAAAGACTTCCAAGATGAGCAAATAACGCTGGTGAACAGCAACACAACATGTGTGAGCACCTGCATTTAAAGGATAGAAGCCTTACATCAAAGTATAAATTATTTTTGCCTTTGTGGAAGCCTAACCCCACGATTAAACATCTCCCAGAAAGTGAGATATCTGCATTGTTGGTGAACATAACTCAGCTCTCACAGAGCTGGAGCTGAACGTCCTGCTATGAGTAATACAGAGAAACAAATGAGTCCTTTGACTTATTTCAGACACTTATTTCAATGAGATTAATCATACCCAGTAAATCCTTAGTTCTTTCCAGTGGTTCTGAAAGAGTGAAACAACCAAGCTGCAGACATCTACACAGCACTTCCAGATAAATCATATCCTTTCAGACAATCTTACTTCTTTTCAGGCAGTTCTTTATTCTCTAAAATCAGTTGATATTCTGGGTCATAATAACATTATCATAATAATGATTATTATTCTCCTAAACTAAAAGGAAAGACTAATGATATTCTTAATAAATTTCCATAAACCCCCATGTAAATCCCCCTTAGGGCTTAGTAGACCAATACTTTTTGCCAAAGTCAAAGGAAAAATGTGCATTATTGTCATGGTTTCTTGGAAGCCCTTTCTTTAAATCTTAGGAGGTTTGGTGCTATTGTACAGCCCTTGGTTTTTTCCCTCTCTCCAATGTAACTCAAGGCTGGGGAGAGTTTATCCTGCTGATTTACCCTTGTGTAACTGGAAGCAGAATTAGGCCCACAGCAGGTGAGCCATCTAAGGCATAAGATGGTAAATTGAATTGGAAGAACACAGTAATATTTTAAACTCTATGTCTTCTCTGGCTGGAGCAAAGTCAACATAAACTAGATGATATGAAGGCTGCTGAGAACGCTGGACTCACACTGCTTGAAAGCACATGTACTTCTTGCAGTTATTGTGAACTTCCCCTGAAAGTGCAGCTTTTTGTACAAATAACAACCCTTCATGCTTGGCACCTGAATGATTCTTTGTTTCCAGCAGAGAAACTGTGGGTTTATGGCCTGAGAATGACAATAGGAATGTGTTTATTGCAAGGGACACAGCTGGGGATGATTATTACTTTTTTCTTTGTCAAAAGGAAATGCTACAGGCAGCTAAATGTGCTTTCAGGCTGATTTGAGGGAATATTCCTGGCAAAAAATTCTCTCTCTCTCCCTGCTTTGATTTTCCTTTGCCAGATCTGGATTCACCAGGAGCATCAGGAGGCTGGAGGTCCATAATATTTTTGTTCTGACATGAAATCATGCCAAATTTACATGATTTGCTTTATCAAGGAGACTGGAGAGATATCAGGGTTAAGTATTTGCAGGATTAGGGATTCTCATTCCTCTGCAAATTTAGGCCAATGCCCCCTATAGCAAAGGGTAGGCAGGGAGTCCCTCTGTGCTGAGTCTCACAGTTTCACTCTCATTAGGCTGCAAAACCCAAAAGTGCTGGAAAAGTCTTTTATCACCAAGCCCCAGTGCTGGCTCAAGTAAAGCCAGTTTGGCATGGTGTTGACATCCTCTAAAAGCCCAGTCCAAACCTTGCGGTAGCAAATGGGTTGAAGGTGCTGTAAAGAAGGCATTCCATCACCAAAATGCTGTGGCAGCACCTCCTCTTTTCAAACCAAACCCAGAGAAGAGGAATTTTAGCCTTCCACCCTCAGCCTCAGCAAATGGCTGGTATCAGCCTCTATATAGACATGAATGCATGTCTAAATATCATCTTTTTTAATTAATACAGTCCATTCCTCCATTCTCCCATCGACTTTGGTAGCTGAGATGTAATCTGATTTAATTTCTGTAACATAATCTGGTTTGGCTTTATACTACTTCCCCCTGCTCATATTAAAATCCTATTCATTTAGCTGTATGCACTGTGAGATAGATGTGCATCTGTGAGGGGATTGTAAATGTGGAAGAGCTGATACATGAAGAAAAACTGAAATTAAGTAATTCAGTGAGCTAAAATTACTCAAGGCTGGAAAAAATACCCATAAAGCAGTGTCTGATAAGCTTTTCCCCTTCAGAAATGTAGTCCCAATATTCCTGAGACAAAGGCAACAGTGGTTCTCCAGGAGCACGTGTTATTTTGTTCATCCAACTGAAAGAGGATCTTTAAGAGTTTCCTTTGCCTGACTGCAAACACACTTTACATGTTATTCTAATTTCATAAGAAATTTCATAAGATGAACTTTAAACACTAGGAAGTCTCATATTTCAGACTGAATCAGGTGGTGATCAGCCACATATTAAATATAGGCTGGTGCCTGACAATTTACAGACATCTGCAGCGTAGACATCATCAGCTGAGATATTCCTTAGCATCAGAAGGGGGAAATTAGTTTTTCTTGGAGCAGATCAACCCATCAGAAAGACAGACATTACAAATGCATTAGAGGAACCAGGCTTGGAAGGGACTATTTCTTTCTGATTGCAAATGGTTCATGGATACCTGCATTGCTAAAATCAATTGCATCCAGGGAACTTCTCATGGATGGTTGTGGTGGTTTGAGCTGGGCTGGGTGCCAGGTGCCCTCCAAAGCTGTTCCATCACTTCCCTCCTCTGCTGTACAGGAGAAAATACAATGAATAGTTCATGATTTAAGGGCAGGGAGAGATCACTCACCAGTTGCTGTCATGGACAAAGTGGACTTGACTCAGGGAAATTGGATGAATTTATTACGAATCAAAATCAGAGCAGGATATTGAGAAGTAAAAGAAATCTTAAAAACGCCTTTCCCTCATCCCTCCCTCCTTCCTGGGCTTAACTTTATTCCCTATTCTCTGCCTCCTCTTCCCCAGGAGTGTAGGCAAATGGGGAATGGAGTTACAGTCAGTTCATCACACGTTGGTTCTGCCACTGCTTCCTCCTCAGGGAGAGGAGTCCTTTCCCTGCTCCATCAGGGGCTCCCTCCCACAGGACAGTCCTCCAGGAACTTCTCCAATGTGAGTCTTTCCCACAGGCTGCAGTTCTTCATGAACAGCTCCAGTGTGGATCCCTTTCCATGGGGTCAGTCCTTCAGGGACCAGCTGCTCCAATGTGGGTACCACAGGAGGTCACAAGTCCTACCAGCAAACCAGCTCCAGTGTGGGCTCCTCCAGGGGCTGCAGGAGGATCTCTGCTCCCCCATGGACCTGCAGGTGGATCTCTGCTCCCCCATGGACTTGCAGGTGGATCTCTGCTCCCCCATGGACCTGCCAATGGATCTCTGCTCCCCCATGGACCTGCCAATGGATCTCTGCTCCCCCATGGACCTGCAAGTGGATCTCTGCTCCCCCACAGACCTGCAGGGGCAGAGCTGCCCCACCATGGGCATCACCTCCGTCTCCAGCACCTGGAGTACCTCCTGCCCCTCCTTTTCTCCAATCTTGGGGTCTTCATGGTTGTTTCTCTCACATCTCCTTATCATGCAAACCCACTGCAATGGTAAAGGGGGGTTTTGATGCCCAATAGTCCTTTAAATGGCTTCAATCTGGAGCTTCACCACCACAGAGGGAATTAGAAGCAGTTATGTCTCACTCTTGGTCACATAGGGAGGTGTAATCTTCAAGCCTGAGACATTATTGGAGAGCAAATCCACCTGAATTGTTCTGGAAGAAACCCAATCACAGTGGTAATTTCCCATAAGAGTGAATACCTTTTTGGAATTAATGGGTACTTAAAAGGGAAATTCATATTGAAATACTAAACAATTAAGTGGAAAGGCCCCTATCATGATATAAAATCATAGCCTGGTGTTATATATCAGCCCTATACAGATATCCCAACTCAGATGGGAAACACATCATTTTAAGTATTATATAGAAATACAGTGAAGGACAGATCTTGTTTTAGCACTAAAATTCATGAAATGAGGTGACAAGACAAAGGATGTCAGAGGTGAAGAGCCTATTTTTATGAAGCAGATTAGGAACAAAACCAGCACAGACATCAGACTTCTGGATTTTTCCTCTCTCATGAGGTCATGCTGCCTTCCTACCCTGTGTATGCTCAAAAGATAGCTATGGATAATGAACTCAATTACTGTAATTAAACCCAGAGCCTGCTCCCACTCCTCACCCCTTGAGGAAATGCCTGGATGTTACTCCCATGAAATTTTTGGAATGTATTAAAATAGTGTGGTCTATATGCTATTAAACTGCTGATTAACCAGGAGACAGAGGCACACACAGGGGTCAGGGATGTTGCTCTGTGTCTGAGCAGAACCATAGATTCAACATACAGAGATACATCTCCTGTTTACAGTGTCAAAGCTTTAAATCTGGGGCAATTTAATATAAAAATTATCTCCTAAGACATGCTGATCCTTTGAGAATCAGCAGGATAAGGACAATTGAGCCTTGGAACTGAATGCATGTAAACACAGATATAGAAATTACAGGATCATTAGTCTGTATACAATTTTTTAGCTCTTGCCTTCTCAAAGCTAAGCAAAAGATTACAGAACTATTTTTTTTAAAAATATTAAAGATTGGCTAAAATTGTTGATACCTCCACTTTCCCTCTGTATAAGCACACTCTGACTTTTGGGTTAATCAGTTTCCATGGAATTATTATAATCAAGCGATAAACCAATCCCCCCAAAAATCTACTGACAAGGTTCATACATGAAAGGTGCTGTCTGTACTTTCCAAAGAGCGTTTTGTCTCAGAGAGAATTCTTTAAAAAATTGCCTTAGATGGCATTCTTTCAAATAATATAGCCAATAAAGGCTTTTTTCCCCCAGAACTAAAAGCACCACAGCTGTTTTCTGTGCTGCTGCACTGAACATCAGTGTAAATGCAGCTGTTAAATCAGTTGCAGATCAGCCTGGCAGGCTTAAGTACAGCCAGTTCTGCTTGTCTTGCGATTAATGTCAAGTAAAAGTAGGTGACAGTAATTGGTGTTGTTGGGAAATGAGCTCTCCTGAGAAGGGAGCAGCTCTGAGAACACAGAGAAATGCAGCGTGGCATGGATTGAGAGCTTAATGTGTGGAGGTGAAATTCCAAATGCAGAATTAGGGAGTGAAATTATGCAGCTAATGAAATATACATCTGAGGAATCCCTTTAAAATATTCAGCTGGAGTCACCCCTAGCTTATGTCTGGGAAGGCAAGGAATTGTGTGTGGTAGTAAATCCATTATGTTTCATATTTTTTTATTATGTGATTTCATTTGAATTTAAGACTCAGTAAAATGAGCCCATCATTAAAAATGGTCCAGTTAAATAACTTCTACTGAATGTAATGACATAAACTTGTAGTTCTGAGTCACATTCATTATCTCTCACCTTTGTTTCTCTGGATGAAGGTCGGTTGAGGGAGTAAGACATCAGGAATGGGCATCCTCAGGCAGGTCTGTGAGCAAGGGATGCTGCTGCAGTCCATTACAGTCAGTGCAGAGCTGCTCTTCGCTGCCTCTGGAATTCACAGAGTCATTCAGCTCATCAAATAAAAGTATATTGAGGTGAGCATTGGACCTTCTCACAAGGGACTTCATTCAGTTGTCCTCAGAGAGTCCTCTGGTGTCATTTGAGATGCTCAAGGGTGTCCAGCATCTGGATATCTGGATATCCAACATGAAAAACACAGTCATAGAATGATAGAATAGTTTGGGCTGAAAGGGAATTTTTAAAGATCATCTCATTCCAAACCCCCTGCCATGGATAAAGACAAATTCCACTATCCCAGGTTGCTCCAAGCTCCATCAACCTGGCCTTGGACACTTCCAGGGATGGGGCAGCCACGGCTTCTTTGGAAAACCATCCCAATGTCTCAGCATTATAGTTCTGTTATTCTGTGATCCTGTATGAGATGCCAGAGAGGCTGTGGGGATCTCTGTTAGTGTGGGCTATATTTAAAATAATTTTGTATTTATAATGATTTTAACGTTATGTTCCTAACAAATTCCCAGACAATGATGTTCAATGGCAGTGAACTGCTAATTAGAGAAAGAAGACATCACTGGTATATTCTGTTAATACATAAGCAAATACAAATGAACACGTAAATCAGAACCTGTAATGGCCTAAAGTTGTGTCAGGAGAGGTTTAGGTTGGATCTCAGGGAAAGGTTCTTTCCCCAGAGGGTGGTGGGCACTGAACAGACTCCCCAGGGCAGTGGGCACAGCCCCAAGGAGTGTTTGGACATTGCACTCAGGCAGCTGGTGGGATTCTCAAGGTTAGAAGGGTTCTGTTTGAAGAATATTTCTGTATGATCTTTTGAGACAACTTTCAAACCTCTCAGTCAGTTTTTCTGTCAGGCAAGGAAGGTGCACAAAAAAGGGAGAAAAAGCTTCTAAATACTTTTCCTTCTAAAAATGCTTAGAGTTTTTAATCATAAAGGTGGTAACTGCTTCTTTTTGATTTCTTCCAAAATAAGTCTGTTTCTCTGGGCAATAATTTTACTGAGACTGATGAGAGTTTGAGGGTGAAACACTAACATATGTTAACATCTTTAATTGTAAACTAATCACACACTGAATGTATTTGATAAGGCTGAATGAAGTGGGATATTATGTGAGCTTTATTAACTCTATTAAAAGAAAATACCCATACTGGTGATCAAGAGAGATTTTTAAACAGTGTTCAAGCATGTACAGATGGATACAGATGGTGCATGAAGCAATCCTAAGTGCATCAATCAGCTGCTTCAAGTGTGTTTCATACACAAGAAAATACATATTTCTAAGAATGCCTTGCTTTGTATTACCACAATTATGCACTGAAGTGCCAGATTCCCAGCACAGCTCCTCTTAGGCAAAGACTAAGTCAATCAGACAGGGCTGCTTCCTGTGTCATTTAGGGTTGCTATGAAAGTCTCCATCTGGACCAAACAGAGAAAAAAAGGAAACAGGAAAAAACCATGATATGTCCTTGCTTCTCCCCCACGTGCTTCCCTGACATCATGGAGTGGAACAGAAAAATTAAAGATAAAATAGCTATATACAAAGCACAAGAGAACAATAAAGACACACTTAGAAACATAAAGGGAGGATGGAAATTGCTAGTGAAGGTCAGAAATCTGTCTGCATCCATCCACAAATTCCACATGTAATGCCATGAGCCTGTGTCAGGGGAAGTTTAGGTTGGATATCAGAAAAAGGTTCTTCTCCCAGAGGGTGGTCAGGCACTGAACAGGCTCCCCAGGGCAGTGGGCACAGCCCCAAGGCTGACAGCTCAAGAAATGTTTGGGCAACACTCTCAGGCACATGGTGGGATTATTCAGGTTGTTTTGCACAGTGCCAGGAGTTGGACTTGATGTGGGTTCCTTCCAACTTGGGATATTCTGTGATTCTATTATTTTTAGGCAGGCAGTCATCATAGTAGTAGTGTAAGTATAGGTATGTAAGAGCATGGTACTACTGATAATTTTTCCATTCCTTACCTTGTGTTTCAGGACAGGAAGAACATTTTGATGTGATGGAGCCTCATGCAAAATCCACTTATTGGACTTTTGCTAGAACTACTCTAAAGAATTTGTAAGAGGGATGACCCCAGAATCCCAGAATCATGGAACAACTTGGGTTGGAAGGGACCTTACAGCTCCTTCAGTTCCAACTCTGCCATGGGCAGGGACCCCTTCCACTATCTCAGGTTGCTCCAAATCCTGTCCAAGCTGGCCTTGGACACGTCCAGGGGTATCCACAACTTCTCTGGGCAACCAGTTCCAGTGTTTCACCACCCTTACAGGCAAGATTCTTTTTTAATGTCTAATCAAAACCTACTCTCTTTCAGTTTGAAGCCATTCCCCCTTGTTCTGTCACCGCATGTTCTTGTAACTCTTTCTCTCTGTCTTTCCTGTGCCTCCAGGTACTGGATGACTGCAATCAGGTCTCCCTTAAACCTTCCCTGTCCTTGGATGAACAATCCCAATTCTCTGAGCCTTTCCTCCCAGCAAAGCTGCTCCATCCCTCTGATCCTCCTGGTGCCTCCTCCGGACTCTCTCTGACAGGTCCATGTCCTTCCTGTGCTGGGGACCTCAGAGCTGATGGTATAAACTAAGTCCACAAGAGAACACCAGCAAGAGTGATGAACATCCTGTCCTTACAGGCTCAGCTATTCAGCTTCTGCTCCTTACATCTGGGATAAATGCTGCATCCCTGAGGAGATGATGGCCAGCTCAGCCTTAACCACAAAAGTGAACGATCTTTCCACGAAAGAACACGATGGATATTAGTAACACAGGAAGAGCTGCTGATGCCAACATCTCCAGTGCTCCACCTGAAGTGGATATATCATCCTGAAGGGAATCTTCATCAGGCCAGACTGCTCTCTGAGGATATGAGGAGCCTGTATCTCATAAGCACTGTCTTGACCTTTATTTCTTGGTGGTGTTTACTCAAAGGAAGGTTAGTTCAGGATTTGCACAAAAGAGATCCTCAGTGTCCAAGCAAAAGGGCAAAGGGGAGCAATGGATCTTAAAAGCTGGAAGTGGAAGTAAAATATAACAGCTGAAAAGGAAACCTATTTAGGTGTTGAGGCACAGACAAGAAAAATCTGTCAGACTTCAAAGAGATGCAGGGTAGAAATAGATTGGGAAATAGAGTGGAGTGAAAGGCAGCACTAAAATAACAAATTCCAGAAACAAACATCATGTAGCCACACCAACATTCCACATGAATTCTGGAATAGTTTGCATTATGGAAGTTCATTTTTTGCCTGAAGTTTACCCACAGTTGTTAATCTCTGAATTCAGCTTCTGCTTCTCAGCTTGAAAACTGTTCACCCAGTGAGTGCATGGCAGGTGTTTAGAGGGCATATGTGGTTTGCTAATGGTTTGGTTTAGGTCTGGACAACTTTTTGGAAAGTTTCACATTTCCAAAATGAAACCCAGCATTGAGTGAGAACCAAGCCTCCCTCTTTCTGTTTTTCCAAACAGATTTATCTCTAAGGTTTTTGGTTTGTATCACTGATTTTATGCATTGTTTTTTTACTGCTAAAACATTGCCCGAGGCTTAAAGAACCTCCAGCATGTTGGTATTGGAGAGTCCTTAGAGAAAAATAAAGAACTAGAAAGGAAGAGGAAGGAAAGATGATGAAGCAACATATTGCAGGGAATTGAATTTATGGGAGGGTGAATATATGTGAACTTCACAGAGGAATACAAGATGCATTGAAAAAAACCTACAGATTTAAGCAAATATTTCAACACACTACACCAAGCTCTTTCATTCTGGGACTCACAAGTGATGTGAGTTTTCGAATTTGCCACCCAAACTTATTTGTAGTATTCTAAAAATATTTAGATTTGGCAAGAGGGAATCATTCAAGATCATTACCTTCAACAAGCACCTTCCCAAATTTCTCCATTTCTCTAGAAATGGGATAAGTTCCGTTCTTTTGGGAGACAGGACTGAACAAAATGACACATCTATGAGAATGGTGCAGGTTCTTTAGTTCTGAGTGTTTTTAATGCTGCTAACACCAAAGCAGAAGGATTTTGAAGCAAAGAATATTTTTACATGTTGGGTGCTCCACCAGAGGACAGAGAAGGGAGAGAGACTCTCACAGGGGAAGAATATTTTTGGAAATCAATCACAAGAAAGACTTTGCCTTTGACATGGATTTACCCACTGATTCCATACTTGGAAAACTCCCACATAAAGACTCCAGGGTTAAATTTTATTAATGAGTAAAATGCACTAGGCATTCCCTTTTGTCCCTCAGACATACTTCACATGTGCCCATATGCATCAACTCGCCACAATCCCCGACAAGAAATCCCTAAAGGCAACAGGAATATTTCTGGTCTAGCTTATTTTTCTTTCTCTGCTATTCCTGAGACAATTATGAAAATCCTTCGGAACAGATTAGCTGTTACATGTCTGTAGCTCAGCAGCACAGCTTGAGCTGAGCTATTGTCCTCACTGATGCACAAAGCTCCTATTTATCAGCTGAGCACACAAATAGCAGGGCACTGTGCACAGCCACCTCTGAGCACACCTCTTCATCAGGGCAACCACTTGAGGCTCATTATTCCCCTGACAGCCTGGGAAAACCACTTGACTGAGCTGTTCAGGACTGTAAATCACATTATGCTGTACTGCTCAATCAGGACATTATGGCTGAGATTCATCTCCCTCAGCTTCAGATAAAGTCCACAGCCAAATGTTTCCAAACTCTGTGTAGCCACCCGGGCCCCTATTATTCCTTTAGCAGAAAAACCACTTCAGTTTATGATTAATCTGGTATTAGATTATTAATGTCAAATGGGATGACTGGTACCATCAATATCACAGGCTGGATCATCACTGACTAAACTCTTGTCGAAGTTGGAACCAGACATTGTTTAAGGTCCCTTCCAACCCAAGTTATTTTATGATTCTAAGATGACAATAACTCCAGTAAAATATGGCTACATTTATTCAAATAAATTTATTTAAATCCCACCTTTTTTTCCCCCATTTGTTCTTTCCCACCACTGAGCTAGTTTAAAAAAAGAAGTACTTTCCTTGATCTTTCCTGAAGGTTTTTGTCACTGTAGTCTGCTCTGGCCCAACAATCAAGTTCCTGATGAAGCAGCTAAGATATGAAAATCTGCACTGGAGCACTCAAGGTGTTATCTCTGCTGATGGATAAGCAACATTTGGCAGAGAAATTATAACAACAGGTCCAGAGTGGTGGTTTTTTTATGCAGTACTACCTATGGAAAGGAGAAGGAAATTACTCCTTGCAATATCCAGCCAGTGGAGTCACGGTGGTTTAAAACAGCTGAAAATATGACTCTTTTTTCCCATCCCTTCTTTAAATTGGTTTCTTCTTTTAGCTCTTCATAATTTCTTTAGTTTCCATTTTTTTTTTTCCAAACAGAGAGAAAAGGATTCTTCTCCATCTATTGCTTAAAGGAAATGATACCTAAATAAATGGGATGCTCTGTGTGGGCATGGAATGTTTGGTGAAACGCATAAATTGCTTCCAAAAAAAACAAACAAGAAAGGCATGTACTAATCATAACATAATAACAGAAGGAGTGCTGTGCCTCAGAGTCCATAAACACAACCAGGAGACATATTTGCTTTGTAACAGGGTTCATTTAGTGCTTGCAATCCTTGCTTTTGAAAGTCCTCAGTCATTCTCCTTTGGTTTTGCTAATTTTTCAGGCAGTTTCATCTGTAGTCTGATTTTTTGGTAGGTGACATTTTACAACATTATACATCAACTTGTATACTGAAATACCTCGTTTTGAATACATTAATAAGTTTATCAAAAGTTGCCATGCATGAAAAGATGAAAACATCAGCTAATACAAATGTGTTTATATCTTTCAATGTTTCCCCAACTTGTTTTATCCTTCCCATTGAGAAAATCATTTTATGTGACTGAATTTCTAGTTAAGGCATTATTATTACCATTATTTTGATATCATTTTGATGACCTATTCAAACCAGGTCACTATTGTATCAATCTAAATATAAAGAAAATTGTCTCAAAGTGTGCCCCAATTAAATTTCACAAAATGCCTAAGTAGGCCACAGAATCATAAGGTCACAGAATAATTTAGGTTGGAAAAGCCCTCTAAGATCGTTGAGTCCAAGATTAACCCAGCACTGCCAAGTCCATCACCAATCCATGTCCCCAAGTGCCACATCCACACACCTTCTAAGCACTCTCAGGGGTGATGACTGCACCACTTAGTGTTCCAATGCCTCCCCATCCTTTCTGTGAAGATTTTTTCCCTAATAACCACTCTAAACCTCCCCTGGTGAACTTACCATTCCCTCTCAATCTATCCCTTGTTGTCTGGGAGCAGAGCCCCACCCAACCTGGATTCACCCTCCTGCCAGGGAGCTGTAGGCAGCAATAAGGTCCCCCCTGAGCCTCCTTTTCTGCAGGCTGACCACCCCATTTCCTCATCAGACTTGTGTTCCAGGCCCTTCCCCAGCTCTGTTCCTTTCCCTGGACACACTCCATCCCTTCCCTGTCTTTCCTGCTGTGAGGGACCCAAAACTGAGTCCAGGATTTGAGGTGCTTCATCCATTCCAAGCACAGAGCGAGGGTCAGTGTCCATGGCCATGTTCTACCTGCAAATCAGAGATGGAGAGCCAAAGGCTGATGCTCTGAAGAGTTAACCACTGAATGGTGCTCCTCTGGAACTCTGGATGTCAGAGGACACGAAGGGCTGTGCAGCTGCAGTCAGGCTGCCTCCAAAAATCATGTTCTGCCTACTCTGATAAACACTCCGTGCACTGTATGGACCTTTCCCTCCTCTCTCTTTTCATGTTGGTTTTTTCGCAATTTATTCTGCTGTCAGAGAGCATTTTATGTTTAGTTTTATGAGCTGTAGGGTAGAATAAATAGGCTCTCTTTTTCTTGCTTTGATCCAAATAATTTCTTGTATTTTTTTCCCCCCACGTTCCAGTCTGTTATGGATTTTGCTCTTCCCCATTCAGCATCTGTAGATAAAAGAAATCACAATTTTCAGCTAGAAACTGCTTTATCGTGTGAGTTGTTAACCCTCCAGTAAGTTTTAGGCATAGGTTCTTCATTTCTGGAAGACAAATAGATGCATTATTTCAAAACTATACAAGCCTTTCATCTTTGGAAAGTCTATTGAGAGCAGTCAGTGAGACTCTGGTGCTTTAACTGACAGGGAAAAAAATGAATGCACAGAAATAAAGGAGAAGAATGTTTTGCTGTGTTGGACAGGGAATCAAAGAGGTTTGGGCTCCAGTGATAAATGGCAACACAGTAATTACTGAGCTCGAGAGATCTGCAATCAGGAACAGTCTGGCCAGGTCAACTTGGTGTTCAGGTGATTGTCCTGCCCACAGATCTGAGATAATTAATCATATGAGCTGTTCCTTACTTAACTGCAACATCATCCAGGGTTATTGTGATTGCAGTAAATTCCATTGATGCGACTTTTCAGATTCTGTGGAAAGTGAACTGGCTTTTTGAGAATGACTAATATGCTCTTCTTCTTGATCTGCATTTTTTTAGGTGTTTCCTTTGAGTTTGTAGTCCTTAGAAGATGATCAAGATTCCTTCCTTGATTTCAAATGTGTGTTCTTTTGATGAACTGTTTATGCATGACTAACTTTAATCTTCCACAGTCCATTCTGATAACCTGAGGAAAGCCAGTCAGCATCTTTCTTCTTCCAGTATGCAGGGATTTCTGAAACTTGATTTCTCAGTCAAAGACCTGTGTCAAGTCTAGATATACTCCCCCCATCACTTCTCTTCCAGAAACCTTGCAAACCACAGCCCACGTGTGATCTGTGTGATTGCACTGGGCCCACATTGGCTCAGCAGAGCAGAGGGATCTTGGCTCAGTCTGGGAAGAGAATTTTCAGCTGTGAGGAAGTCTGTGTGTTAAAGCCATGTGAAAGAAAAGTGAAATTACTGAGAGGGGTATTGAAGGACTAAAAAGTGTTGAAATGAGAAGATACTGAAACCATTAGGAAAAAAACTCCCGAGAACTAAAAGATGGCAACTCAACAGGACAGGGAAGCACAAAAGGGCTTGGCAGAAATGCTCTGTGTGTCACATTTGGAGTCATGCCCACATTACCCTTTCACTTGGTAGAGTGTGGACTCTTGCTGCCCACAGTGTGTGCCAGCCAATAAGAGCTTGATGTGTAATTTTATCTCCTTGATGCTCTGCTCACAAATGTCTTTATGCATGATAGAAAATACCTAAAGAGACAGGATCTGCTGAGCTGGGAGTTGGGGGATGGTTGCAGTCTTATGCCAAGCATCAGCATCACATACATCGATTGACTTGGAAAGGTCAGAGCAAAGAATGGGAGTTTCTGCTCTTCTCAATAACTCTCCTGATCCTTCAGCCCAGCTGCCTCTTTACACATGTGTTTGGAAGGGATTTACTCATCTCCCAACCCATCATTTGCAGTGATTTTGGATTATTGGTGTTGCACTGAATTCATAGGTCTTCAGGAATGTTTTCCAAACCTTTCCAGAACCTCTAACTGGAAGCAGCTTGAAGGGACATGGCAGAGAACAAGACAAACTGCAGAGGAAAGTCTGGCAGGACCAAAGTTTAAACAGCTTCAAAGGTTTGTCCCATTCTGTCTCAAACCAGGACAAAACCCTATTCCACTTCCTGTGCCAGGAAAAATTAAAAATAAATAAATAAAGTTGATGTGTTTAATAGATTTAAACTGAAAGACAGTAAGTTTAGACTAGAAATTAGGAAAAAATTCCTGGCTGGGAAGGTGGGCAGGCCCTGGCACAGGTTGGGCAGAGAAGCTGTGGCTGCCCCTGGATCTCTGGAAGTGTCCAAGGCCAGGTTGGATGGAGCCTGGAGCAACCTGAGCTAGTGGAAGGTGTCCCTACCCATGGCAGGGGAGTAGAACTTTAAGGTCCCTTCCAATTCAAGCCATTCTAGGATGCTGTGATTCTGTGGATATTGGCAGGAATGACTGAATCAAGTGTTTTTCTCTCAAAAAGGAAGCCTCTTTAAGGGAATCCTTTTTTTTTTTTGATTGACACTTCCTAATCTTCAATAACTTGCACCAACCCTGCAAATCTGTGCCCTTTTTGAAAAGATAAAATTGATTGTGCAGAACATCCCACATTTTTCATGCATATGAAGAGTCACAAGGGCAGCCCAAAGAAAGTGATATTTTGCTTTGTGCTTTTGATCAAAAAGTCTTGCCGTGCTGCGGCTCTTTAGAGCACACCTGATATAATCCATTATGTATCTTTTCTGCTTCACTGGTGATAAAAAGCCTCTGACAACTGACAATAGCAGGGCCATCTGTCACTTTGAAAACCTGTATTTTTAGTGAAAGGAAGGAAATCAACCTCTCTTACCCCAGCGAGGAAGTAGAAACCACAGACAACTCTTCCCATACATAAAACATAAAGCATATGAATAACACATGGGCATTCCCTCCTGCTGCTCCTCAGGGGATCCAAAGGCACAGTGGATACTCTCTGTCACTCACATTATCACAGCTGGAAGACTGAAGTTCATGGAGGTGAAGTAACTGATGAGCTTCAAGCAACAGCCTTTGACCTGAGCCAGAGAAAAACCCTGTGTGTCTTAATGACAGTCTTTGTGCCAGGGACAAGGGCTCACAGCATGGTGATATAAGTGATTAGAGCTTCTCTGGATTTCCTGGAAGGAACTTGCACTGCAAGTCCCCAGCTGCCATCCAACTTTCATTGCTGGAACTAAAAATTGGGACTAAATCAGGGCTGAGACTTCAAACAGTCACAAATTGCTGTGAACTTTGGCAACTTCGGTTACTGTCCATCGCAGGAAAGAAAGATGGGCATTAAAAACCCAACTGTGTATATATATATATAAAATAAAATTATAAAAATAATCAATCTCAGAAATCTTTGGGCTTTCCACTGGACTGGTCATACTTGATGGGCTGCACCTGGCAATAAACCAGATCTTATTCTAAAATAATCTCTCTGTGAAGAACTGTGAAGATCTAGTCATAAAAACAGCTAAGTCTGAAGAATAATTCAAATCACCCTGAATTGCACATCCAATCTAAACCAGATCATCAAATCCCAGTAGTGCTGGCAGTTAATAAAAGTCAACCTGAATAGTTCAGCTGCATAAACTCACTGCAGGTATCCAAGGGCAGATGAAAATTGTTTCCTCACCTATAAAGTCAAATAAAATATTGATGCACTAAAGGACCAGGGCAGCAACAAAGACAGTCCAGTGGAAGCTCTTCATCCAAGTGAAGTGTTGATAGGCAGTAAAAACACCAATCATAAATTAGGTTGGACATGGAATAGTCAGGAAAACTTACACTGGAGTATATTGCTTTTATGTGAGTCAATGGAGCAGCTTCAGTGGGAATGTGTGTTCAGTTCTGATGGCCTGAAGGAAAAAATGCAGTGCCAGAAATGAAGAAGCACCACAAGACAAGGGAGGGCACAGAAAAACTTGTTGTATATAGAGAATAAAAAGACTGGGCTTATTCACCTCTGCAAGAAGATGAAAAAATATAATAATAAAAGTTGTGTTCAGTGTGGCTCTGTCCTTGCTTTGTCACACATATCCAGGGTGCAAACTACTCAAACCTGGGGATCTCAAAGTAGTCAGACCTGAGATAGTCACTTTGGGCTCCATTTAAACTTGATAAACACACACAACAAACTCTGGAGAGCCACTTTTTCAATTTCTTAAAAATATTTAGAAGGCAGAAGACAAACAATACTCTGGAAGCAACTTTCTCTTCATTGATAATAAATGCGAGATAAAAGTTGAGTTTCTGCCTCAAGGGTGTTTAAATCAAGGGGAGATAAATATTTTCACCTTCTGAAATAATAAATGATGATTTAAAAAAGAAATAAAATGAAAAGTGGTTCATGTGGCTGCTTCCCTTCTAATTGTAAAAATGAACCGTGGATCGTGTGGTTGCAGGAGGTGGATGATGCCACTAAAAGCTGAGTAAGATTCCAGGAGAAACGTGATCACTAGAGGGTTAAAAGGAATATTTGAATCTAAACCAAATTATGAACTGATAAAAAAAGGCTGTAAAACCCTCAGACTCTAAAGATTAAGCTAACCTTTCACTTTTATTGCTCAAAAGAGATTGTTTGGGCTATAAACTGCAACATCTGCTTAATATGAAGAGTCGAGCATTTTCCTCCAGCCAATGCTTAGAAAAAAAAAAAAAGCCATGAGGTTATTTCTATGATCCATTTTATGCTGAAAGAGGAGATGGGAGTTCCCATTTCTGCCTAACATGGGATTTCCTCTCCTATCTGGAAATTACCCAGTTTCACTGATCAAGTGCAATTTCCATAAACTTCTGTACA
Organism: Campylorhamphus procurvoides; assembly: GCA_013396655.1. Lineage (NCBI taxonomy): Eukaryota > Metazoa > Chordata > Aves > Passeriformes > Dendrocolaptidae > Campylorhamphus > Campylorhamphus procurvoides. The sequence goes on along the minus strand of WBMV01008979.1, from coordinate 367,021 downwards.
GCTCTGCAGGGTTTAACCACTGCACCCTGCCTGGCAATACTGTCTGCTTTGATTTACTCTGCACATCCCTTCCAGAGCCTGCCTCGAAGAGCCTTCACAGATTTCATCCTCAGATAAGCAAGTTTAAATATCCCTTCTATGACTGGTTGACCAAAATGCAGTGCCACAATCAAGGAAAACCCAGATGGAGACAAAAGAGAATTTAAAAACCTGAGAAAAGTTCTCAGTCTGTGCTGATGTTTTGGAAAAGAAAACTGATAGAAACAGGGAGTTAAGTAAGATCTGCAAAATAGTTTGGAAAGTGAGTACCTCCACTTAAAAAAAAAACACCTCCTAAAAGGGACTATATATATGATCTTTTAAAAAACAAACAAAAAAATCTCCTGAATGAGATAACTTTTATAGCATGTAAATACAATGCAATTTGATTTAAGAGCAAATCCTTGTCTGAGACAGTCTAACTATGGATTGCTTACCTGGTGTGTTTAGACAAGCAAAAGAAAAGCCATTGCTGGATGGTTTACAGCAGGAGAACGTGGATCTCAAAGTGGATGGAACACAATAATTCAGGAACCACTTTGGGGTTTTATGTGATTTCCCTGCTGTAGAGACCTGGCAGCATCAGCTTCAGTCTCACTTGTGATGAAATACAGAGCATGAGACCTAAATATGATCTCTACAAACTTTCCCCCACAGAAATGGCCTGTTTTATTAAAGGATGAATTCCAGGATGTTTAATTAGTCATGATGGTTTGGGGTTTGATGCTATTTTGTGTTTTTGGGGTGTGTGATTTTTTTATTTGTTTGTTTGGTTGGTTGGTTGGTATTTGTAGGGTGGTTTTTTTAATTGGTTCATTGTTTAGGGGTTTTTAAACAAATATATGCATGAACACTTATTTTCATCCTTCTCCTGCACCTTCTACCAAGTGTGCTCTTCTTACTGTGCTTAACAGATACGTGTTTTTCAGTAACACTTGTTTTCTTTTCCCAGCACCTGGAAAAAGTCCTAAACCAGTGAGGACTAGGTCTTAGCAAAAGATGTGATCTCCCACTGCAGGGCTTGAAGGTGCCCTGGTGCACCCTGTGAGGCTGTGGAGGTGTGGGTCATGGGCAGTACAACACCCACGGGTGTCTCTGAACAATCCTTTCAGTGCCAGTGGGGCTTGTGGAGGAGCAGGATGGGGTGCTGAGTTCTGGAACACAAACACACCTTGAGAGCACACCCAGTGCCCAGCACAGCTGCAGTTTCAGCCCCTTTGCTCCGCAGGCACTTGTTGAACTGAATATTTCAGCCTAGTTCATGTGAAACCATCTCAGATTGGGCTGATGACCTTCAGTTTGACACTTGTGAGTGGCTCCATGTCTCCAGATCATTTCATTGGGGTTGAGCTCTGGAGTATGAGGCTTAGCTGAGCAGAGCAGATTAAATCTCATTGTGGTGTAAACATTAGGACCTTGGATGCTGAAATACACAGGTTGGTCTGATGCTCCAAAGCATCTGGCAGACACTGTGTGATAGATGAATAATCCTCTGCTGTAGCCCACACACTGCTGCCATCTCTTTATTTATCTATATGAAGGTAGAAATTGTTCACATACTTGTACGAGGGAGAGGTGGGTTTAGTTCTAGAAATAACTACTTTGAGATACAGATGAGTAACATTATAAGCCTGTTATATTTTTTTTCTCTTTTTTTCACTTTTGCAACTCATGGAAAGTCCTGCTCCTTGCTGATGATTTTAGACATTTTTCCTGAATAGAAAGTCTGAGTAGCCTTTTAAGGATAATAATTATTCCAACTCATCATTTTTTGTTATTTCACTTTTTAGCAAAATCAGTTTGTCAGTGCATTTTACTTAATGCTCCAAGATAGATGTCAGAGGGAGCAGAACTGGTTGTGAGCTGTGCCACCTCCAGGAATTACAGATTGTCTCCCCTGCTTCCCAGTGTACAACTGTCCCTTTAGTTAAGCACCAAATTTGGGATGTTTCATTGGGTGCTGAGCACTGCATCCTGCTCCAGGTCCCCAGTCCAACAAAGACCTGCTAGAGCAGGTCCAGAGATGAGACACAAAGATGCTCAGAGGGCTGGAGCACCTCTGGTGTGGAGACAGGCTGAGAGAGCTGGGGTTGTTCAGCCTGAAGAAGAAAAGGCTCTGACTTTATTCCAGCTTTTCAGTAGATAAAGGGGAGCTGATGAGAAAGACTTTTTACAAATGCCAGCAGCAGCAGGACAGGGAGAAATGGTTTTGAACTTAAATAAGGTGGGTTTCCATTTGACAAAATGAAGACTTTTTTTTGCTAGGAGAGTCACTGGAACAGGCTGCCTGGAGAATTGTGGATATACCATCCCTGGAAGTGTTCAGTGCCGAGCTGGATGGAGGTCTGAGCAACCTGGTCTAGTGGAAGGTGTCCCTGCCCGTGGCAGGGGAGTTGGAATGAGGTTATCTTGGGTCCCTTCAAGCCATTCTATGATTCTATGAAGCCATCCTTATTTATTTACTATTATTTACTCTTTCACAGCCTTATGAGTCCAAGAGCATGAGCATGGCCACAAGAAATCAAATAGAGGTCTCACCAAGTTCAGAATCCCACTTGGATTGCTGTTTGTTCAGGAAGAGTTTTGGGGAAGTTCAGCTGTGTAGTGATATCACCCTCCAGAGATTTGTACTTTGGAGCTTTCCTGGAAGAAAATGATGTCTTTATATTAATAATCCTCAAGGTACTTTGCCACCCTAAATTTCTTCTGAGCTTTCTGTACATGAAAGTGTTTAGCCTCTGGAGAATCCTTTGGTGAAGAGCAACAGTTTAAAGAGAAGTTTATGAAGCAATGTTTGCTTTTGCTTGTTCTGTGTCAATCACAACCAACATCACTTCTATACAGCCTTTAAGAACTAACAGTCTTTCAGAGTCTCTCCACTGTTCTCACAGTTAAGGTGAATTTCCTGCCATTGTACCTGGAGAATCTTGTGTGAATTTTCTGATGCCATATCTCTAGAGAGGAGGATGAATTTATTTTTTATCTTAAAGTTGAGATGAATTGCAAAAAGTTAAGCTGAATGTGATAAAGATGTCTTCCCAGGGTTTTTTTTGTTTATTTCCTTTTTGTTTTAAACCTTCCTCTTTTCCTCTGATCTTCTCTGTCATCCCTACCATTTCCTATACATTGCCTTTCACTGTTTGAATGCCACACTAGAAAATAAGTGATTCTTCACCTTTAGCAATGCATATTCCCCCAGGGAAATGTAGTTTTCCCTTAGTGCTCAATTTGGATTCCAGAGACTTTACTGCCCTTAATGGAGCTACCTCCATTTACCTCAGCCAAGAAGCTCAGCTCCTGAGGGTAATGAGAGCACTGAGTGAATGGCTCTTGATGGGAAGTATTATTGAAGCTGGGAAAGCCCACTCTGTGTTGCTCCTCACAGCCTCCCTCTGATGCAGCTGACACAGTTCTCAGCTTCCTCACAAGCAGAGGCTCCTTGAGGACAAAGTACGAGCTGAATGAAATGGGAGTTATGTCTGTGACGTTGCCATAGCAATCAAAGTTCATGCCTGATGCCAAAACGGTGCAACTCTAATCACTGATCAAAGTATCCAGTTGTCATGGCAACACTGAAAGGCTTGGACTCCAATTTCAGTATCTGCTCGATTGAAAATAAATAAATAGGGCTGCTAGTGATTGAAACAATTAGTGCTTCTATCTTTACAGTATTATCCTCTGATGGTGACATGTGGAAGGCAAACAACTTGCTAAACCCTACCAATAAATCCCACAGCTTTGCCAACAGCCTATGATGCACCAAAACCACCTTGGACAATGTTATATTTTTTTTCCTGACATGTAAAAGTGTCCCATGGCCTGATGCCTGCTGGAATATGTGTAGGACATCCTGCTATGTAGCATTGGGGTGGCTTTGATGTTGGAGTTTGGGAATCTGCTGCCCAAGGACTTCTTCATCTGAGCTTTCAGTGATGGTCAGAGGAATGGAGTGGAAAAAGCCTTTAGAATATAAACAAATTTGGGTAGAAGTTGCTTCAAAACCACTGTGATATTTTTCTTTCCTGCATGTGTTGTGTATGTGTCTGGATGAAATGCAGCCTGAATGACTATTAACTGGGACTCAAAAGTATCTCAAGTCCACTGAGGAGAAGAAGAAAATCCTTTAATATAAAGTGCCCATAATTGGCAGAATGCTACTGGGGAGCTGGACTCTTGCCTGGATGTAAGTTAATCTTTTCTCCCTGTCATATGCCCCAGTGACTACGTTTCTGACATTGACATTTAAAGGACTGAAAGAGTAGAAAACCAAATTGAAAAAAGTTAGAATTCAAATTACTTTGTGTGTGGGGGAAAAACTGTACTGATCTCTCCACTTCCCTTCCTCTGTTTCTGTACCAGGAGAAAATAAGTGGCTCTGTTCAGTTTTGTTTCTACTGATCCAAACTGGAATCTCTTAGTCTGTATTATGATGGATTTCCAAAGAACTTCAAAGGATTTTGTCTACACACTTTACCCCTTAAACTGCAAGTGGTTAAAATATGTCCAGGGACAGGATTTTTTGGATGCATCTTGTAAATAATACATTATATAGAAACCACATATGTTCTTATGAAGTAGGGCACAGAAAACACCAGGATGCAGCTTGTGAGGAGGTGTTTCTTCATGGAATCCCAGAATGGTTTGGATTGGAAGGTACCTTAAAGACCATCTCGTTCCAACCCCCTGCCATGGACAGGGGCACCTTCCACTAGCCCAGGTTGCTCCAAGCCCCGTCCAACCTGGCCTTGGACACTTCCAGGGATCCAGGGGCAGTCACAACTTCTCTGGGCACCCTGTGCCAGGGCCTGCCCACCCTCACAGGGAAGAATTTCTTTCTTATATACAATCTAAACCTACCCTCTTTCAGTTTAAAGCCATTCCCTTTTGTCTCATCACCCCATGTCCTTTTCCCAAGTCGCTCTCCAGCTCTCCTGGAGCCCCTTTAGGCCCTGGAAGGGGCTCTCAGGACTCCCTGGAGCTTCTTCTTCTTTGGGCTGAATAATCCCAGCTCTCTCAGTCTGTTTCTTCTTTTTCTTCCCTATGCAGAACAGGAGGCACTTGTGTTTTCAATGCAAGATGCTCAGTGTTTGAATCACATGTGATAGGTTTGGTCCGGCACGATTCTAATTTCAATACTGATGAACCCCATTGCATCAACAACTGGTCATAAAGGAAAACCAAATCCTGGGAGACTTGTGCCTTCTCCACCTATAGCAGCAAACACTCATTTAGCATTGCCCAGTATTTTTCAGAATCTTTCTGACACCAGATTTTGATTTTTTTCTCCTTGGCTAAAGCAACTGAGTTTATTACTAATGAGAGAAAACTTGGTAGAACTCCAGGCAATCATTTTCTGATATTATATTCAGGTTCTTCCAATCCTCTATTTCTTGCTGGGAATGTCGCCAAAAATGCAAAAGATAGCAATGTTTGGGAAAGATATTTTGAGTGTTAGGTTCTTTTCCTTGTAAGTAGGCTACAGTTAAGTACAAGATGACATATGTAATATTTTTCATGAAACTGCAGTGATAAAATCACTTGTGCATTTTTCCTTATCAGTGCTGAAAGAAACAAGAAGTTATTTAAGAATCATGCATTGATTAAAACTTCAATTTTTTTCACAGAATGATGCACTGAAATAGAAATACATAATATTGCACATTCTATCTGGTCCGAGGAAGCAACTGTAAATAATTTTAATTCTTTGCAGAGTTAATGAAGTATTTCCTTGTTATGATGTTATCCTGTATTCTTGCTTTTCATGAGCCATGAATCATTATGAAGCTCAATGACAATGGTTTTCAGTCTGTTCTCCTAAGATGCCATCACTTTCATCTGTTAAAAAAACCCCAGTGAACTTCACTGTTTGCCCTTGAACCCAGGAAAATGTTTGGTACCTGAAATAGCCTTTGGTGAGGAGCTCCATAACTAGTCATATTTTGCAGGAAGAATTGCCTTGGGCTTTGACTTGTGGTGGGGCTTTTCTGGACGGGGTTCAGTGGTTTTGTTTGGTTTTTGTTGGTTTTGTTTGGTTTTGTTGGTTTTGCTTGTTTTTTTGTTGGTTTTGTTTGGTTTTTGTTGGTTTTGCTTGTTTTTTGTTGGTTTTGTTTGTTTTTTTGGTTGGTTTTGTTTGTTTTGCTTGGGTTGGGCTTTTGTTTGGTTTGGTTGTTGGTTTTTGTTCGGCTTGGGTTGGGTTTTTTGCTTGGTTGGTTTGGTTTTCTGTTTGGTTGTGGCCTTTTTGAATGTGTTTTGAAAATATTTCCTCTGTCTTCAGTTACTGCCTCGAGCCACCTCCACAGGCTTCTCATGGCTTCATGTACTTTTAGCTCACCACTCATCAGCTGTTTTATTTTCTGGACTAAAGTATCTTTACACAAACACAGTTCAGCATCTCTGAATATCCTTCTCTTCTCTTTCCCTCTATATTTGGGAGGTGGATAAACAGAACTTGACACCCAAAGGCCCATGGATTTATACTGCACAATGCTGATACTTTCAGCTCCCTATAATTTTCCTAAGAATTCTCAAGTTTAGATTTTGTTGGTTGTTATTTGTGCTAGTCTTTTTTTTCTTTTGTCATCTCCTACTCAATCAAAAGTCAACTGGTATCAAAACACCCTTCTGTAATCCCCCACAGCAGTAACTTTTTCTTTACTCAAACAAAACACTGTCACCAGCAAAATGTCACGTCACCATTCAGCCTTTTCTTTTCTAAATCAGTTCCAAATATTTTGCCCATCCTAAGCTAAAGCATAGCACTCAGAAGGATCCCGTTAGGAATATCATCCATTGGGAGAAAGAATTGTTTATTCTTATTTTTAGTTCCCAACTTTTTATATAATTATTTAGCCAAATAATATCCTCGTTTATTCGGCAATTTCTCTGTCCATTTAATAGTTGTTTGGCCCAAGCTGTTAATATGTAAAAACCATAAGGAACAGAGTCTAAAGGGTTTCCCTAAAATAGGAATGGATCAGGTAGGAAAAATAGGCCAGTTTTCCTGGGAAAGGGTCTTGCAAACAAATGTTTTGATCCTGTTCAAGTCTCTTTGATAGAAGTTTTAACTGGAGAAAGCTCAAAGTGTTGATCCACAGTTTTACACAGATATTCACTTTTCCTGGAAAAACACTGTGGGAGGAAGGGCTTCCTCTCACCTCTTTTATCCACATTTCTGCATTAATTGTGGAGAAATACTTTATTTCCTCTCAGTGGAGGTACTGATTAATCACTGCTCCTATTGGCAAAGTCAGGTGTTCTGTAATTCACAGCATTTGTTATTTTTCTATTATTACTAATATTCTACTTTTCCACTCACACAATGTAGCTATTTGATATTAAACCACTCAAATATGTTAAATTCTATACTATATATGTATGGTTTGTAATGCAAATGATATCATGCCATTTGCACCCTTACACCATGGTTCTGTCTAACAAGAGGTCTGATGAGATCCATCTCAGCAGCAAATCAGAACAGCCACAACCTCACAAAGCAAAAAATTTCCACTTGTACAGACTCACTTCAAATTTGTTCCAAAAACAGAACAAGGGAAATGATGGGGCAAAATGTCCTGACAATCTGGAGGTCAAATCAAATACCATTTGTGCCCTTCAGCAGATACCTTTCTGTTTTTCAGACTGTAGTTGTTATAAATACTGAATCATGGGAGAGGTTTTTTTTTTTACTAGTTTGAAAGAAATGTAAGTGTGTACCTACACTTGGGTCACATAAAATGAGTTTTGATGGGCAATCAGGTATAACTTTATTCCACAAGGAGCCTCGTTGGCTGCAGTCTGGTCGTGATTAAACCAAGGCTTCTCTGTTTGAGTGCTCATTTACACCTCGTTTTCCTTTTGGGAGACAAGTATTTGTCTCAAAGTCTTATGAACTCATGTATTTCATGGTGGCAGTGACAGAATTCATAATTGTCACCTCTTGGTGCAGTGTGTCCTGCCCTCCAAAGCACAATGACATCACTAGCCCTTCCCACATAGAGTGGAGAATGGCACGAATCTGTCCCTTCATCAAAGTAACACTTTTCCCCTCATTTTCCATTTCACTGGTCCTGATGGCACCTACTCTGAGTCATTTGCTGAAGCAGCACAGGAGATGAGTAATTAAAGCCTTGTTGAGTGCTGAAAGATTTTCTGCAGTGGAAACAAGATGTCTTTGCATATCTGTAATGGCTCAAATGCATCATTCATTGAAGGGGATAACTTCCATTCAGAAATAACCACTTTGGGAAAGGATTTCAGCTGGCATTGCATTTTAGTAGAGCTTTGTGTGTGATTCATGTAAGAGCCAAATGTGCAAAAGCATATATTTTATATATATATATATGTGTGTGTGTGCGTGTGTGTGTATGTATGGCAGATGATTCAGGCTTTTATTTCCCAGATGGCTGCTGCAACCTAACTTTTCTGAAGCAATGATAAGATCCATTATACAATTTGTTATATAAGCAGTTTTTCCTGCCACTACCTCATTAAAACATTTGTTAAGGCAGTGAGAACGAGCTGAACTGAGTGAATCAAACCTTTGGGTGAGCACTTGTGAAAGGGCTCAGTTTTTGTGTAAAAGCTCCCTCAGTGAAGGAGCTAAATCTGGTCATTTAAAAAGTTGGCCAAAAATCAAATGAATCCTGAGCAATAAAACAAGGCAAAGTGAAAGAGAGTAGGTGTAGATTAGATATTAGGAAGAAATTCTTTCATTTGTAGGTAATGAAGCCCTGGCACAGGTTGTCCAGACAAGCTGTGGCTGCCCCTGGATCCCTGGAAGTGTCCAAGGCCAGGTTGGACAGGGCTTGGAGCAATCTGGGCTGGTGGAAGGTGTCCCTGCCCATGGCAGGGGGATTGAAATAGATGATCTTAAATGTCCCTTCCAACCCAAACCATTCTGGGATTCTATGATTCTCCGAAAGAACATTTAGCAAAAGTGAATCCCTTATAACTTTCTGAATTCTTCTTGTCTCCCCAGTACCCTTCGTGTCTGCCCTTTATGTCCCTTTTACAAACTTACCAGATAAAAAGCTTAAATTAAAGTGCAGCCAAAATGCTAAGTGGGTTAGACAGCATTTACCAACTTAGAAAAGAGGGTTAGGAGGACGTTTCTCCATCTTTCTCTCGAGGTGAATACTGTGCTTATAAAAATGAGGTCCTGAGTGGGCTGAGTCCTCAAGGCAATAGGAACACTATACATGAATGTCTAAGTTGACAGGGAAGGAAATGACATCAGAACGAGACCTGCTGCCACATTTCTTCTTTCCTGTGATAAAGTTCAAGGAAAGAAGGGAAATAAAACCTTCTAAGTCTTTTTAATTGATGAATAAAATGGGCTGGAAAAGGAGTCATGGAGTCACAGATGATGGATTTCAATGGGGAAAGAAAGCATTTTGAGAAACTTGCCTAGTCTGGGTGATCAGGGTCAGCCAAATAGGGATGGCAGGTAATAATATTTATTTGAGAAAAGATTGAAATTCAATCCCTGATAAAGCTATATGAAGATTTAGAAAGGACAAGGAGCAGAAAAAAATGACTGGAAAGTAGAAGAGCAACCACTCCAACAAAGACAAAGCGTTCATTCCCTCACCTCACCATCCTTTGCCTGTAGAAACTGCTGATCTGAACCCAGAAAATGGAGCAACCTGAGCAGGGAAGACCCCTGGGAATTCAGTAACAACTACTCAGCTTGGCTGGAAACATCCATAGTGTTTGTCAGAACAGAATGCCAGACACGTGGAGAATAGAAAATCTGTACCCTTTGGCTGAGCGTGGAATTGAAGGTCTGCTGGGACATTTCTGCTCTTTATGGCTGGGCTGTTGTCAGGCCTTCCCTGCACCTGCATGAAAGGAAGGATTTTAAAGCATTTGTCACAGTTGATTTTAGCAAAGGAAAGTACTGCTTTGATGCCTCACTAGTAATTTGGCTTCTTTGTTGAACATTGTCTAAGCTCCACCTCATCCTGCGTGTACCTGGAGTGTTTGAAGGGGTTATTGCTGGCAGTGGAGGCTTCCTTCTGAGGCAGCATTTACCCAGGAGAATTGAAATGAAGGGAGATTCCTCATCCCACTGATCAGTATGAAGCAGAAATCTGCGACTGAAACTCAGATTAATTCCCAGTGTAGGTGTAAGACCTGCAGGTGAACTGAAGCCCTTCTGCAGGTGTGTGCACTGTAACAAGCATCCTATGAACAGCTGCCTCAGCTGGGTGTCTGCTCAGTCTCTAGTGCTTTTTGACCACTTACAGTACTGCTTGGTAGTTAAATAGATTCTTTTTAACTAATTAATAATCATAATAATCGGTGATGTACAATTTGAATCCCTCCAATCCAGAGTAACCTGGTCCCACCTCCCTGTGCACTCAGTGATGCTTTGGACGATACGGACAGATGTTTGAACTGCCTACTGTGCTGGATGTTGATGTTGTCTCTGATGTTCTGACCTCCCTGGCCCTTAGCTGGGAGTCAGAATACAGCAATACTGTATGATGTAACGTATCTGTGAGGTGGGGATGATGGCAAGATGTGGAGGAGCTCTGCAAGAACTGCCTCTGCAACGGGACATATTGCACCACAGTCACCAGCAGTAAAATTCCCTTGCTAAAACCATGCAAACAAACAGTGAGGTGTCTTGCTGGGCAGGAACTCTGAAGAAGTTTTAGCCCAAGGCTCTGTTCTGACTGGGGAGGAAAATTTCACAACCTCATTCGCATTTTATTTCTTTTCTCCATATAAAGGTAACTGAAGAGAAGAGGTGCTAAAGTCCTTTCAGTGCCCTTCTTTACAAATACATACCTGCAGAAGTCTGCTGGCTTTTTTTAATCATGGCTTGGGGCCATGTAGTCTGAAATGTCCAAACACCCAACACCTTTTCTTTTCTCCTCAAAATAGATATTACAGTAGAGAAAAAGCATGCTGTTCCACTTCACAGCTGGCTCAGGGTTGGATAGGACAGGAACATCACGTATTTGGTAATTAGGAAGCAGCCTCTAATTCATGGCCTCAATGCCTCTTCTTCAGGGGGTTAGAAATGCCCATTGCTATTTCTGCTGGAATACAGATTCCCTGATTTCCTAGCACTGCTATTCTTTCCCATCCTCCTTTCCTGAGAGAAAAGGAGCAGCTGATATTACTGATGAGCACAAAGGAATGGGCTGTTACATCTGCTCAGGTGGCAGGGATTTGTCTTGGAAAAAATACAGTTCTTTAGATTAAGTGCCTGAGTGAGTTTTCCACCATGGTATAGAAGTATAAAGTGAAACCAACTGAAATAAATAGGAAGAATACGGGGCCTCTTAGTGCCATGTAAAAGCTCTGACCCACAATAGCAGCTTGAGATACCCCTCCTTTTTGCTTTTAACAGAGCAATAATTGAGTTGCCTGGTCAATTTTAAATTTTCAAACTACTATGTATATTTAGGCTGTTAAATAAAAGGTTCTTTTCCTTCTCCCTCTTTAATTTTTTTGTTTGTTTTCCCTTTTCTTTGCTTTTGCAATATGTTTTGAATAAGCCTTTTTTTTCAAGCAACCAAGTGCCTGTCTTGCCCAGCCATGATCTTCTGACTGGTGTTATTGATGCTACACCGTGCCTCTCTTTATATCTCAGAGTGGGCCTACATAAAAACGCTGTGCTAAAGTACTGTGAACTAAGCTGTGACTATGCTATTTTTGGTCAAAAATCCAAACTGACTGTGTGTGAGTACATTTAGACATTTCCATACATTTCTGCGTATCTGGCTGCTTTGAGTCTCCAAAATGGTGAGGAAATGGGGATTTTTCTTTTTTTCTGTTAGGGAAATGTCTTAAAGTTAGAGCCAGGCTTAGAGCTTCACAGGAGGGGTTGTGGGCTGGGCAGGCACCATGAGGCAACATCTTGCCCTGAAAACATGCTGGAGCTGTAGTGGGAAGTGAGAGATGTGAGTTCTTCACCTTCATTCAGGAGGGTGGATTCAAGGGAGTGGCTAAGGCACAAAGCCAATGTTTTAGTGGATAAGCTGAACCAAAATCATGGGTACTTGTCTGAGCATTTTAGGGCAGCACTTTAATAAAAATATTCATCTGAACTCACATATAAACCCATATGAATGTAACACACTGTAAGATTTGAGCCCACCTTCTCCAAGTCTAAAATATGCCTTAAAAGTGAAAAAGTTCTTTCTTTTCTGCATCCCTCGTGGCTGGTGCACCAAAGTCTTTACCTGTGGAGGTTGCACCATTCACTGGGAGGTGCCACTCCAGAATTCTTGTTCCCTGGTGGTTCTTGCTGCCTGTGTGTGGTGTACACCCAGAGTTAACACAGGGCATCCAAAATAGCGCTGTCTTACCTGTGCTGAGCCAAAGGCATGTTCAAAATGAGTCTTCACAGAATAACAAGGCGGTTTGGGACCTTCCAAAGTCATCCAATCCCCCTTCAATGAGCAGGGACATCTTCAGCTAGACCAGGTTACTCAGAGCCCCATCCAACCTGACCTTGAATGTTTCCAGGGATGTTTCCAGTACCTTAAAGGAGCTTTTAAAAAAGGGGGAAAGGACCTTTTATATGGGCAGACAGTGACAGGAAAAGTGACAGTTGTTCCAAACAGGCAGAGGGCAGGTTTACAATGGATATCAGGAAGAAATTGTTTGCTGTGAGGCTGGTGAGGCCCTGCCACTGGTTGGGCAGAGAAGCTGTGGATTCCCCATCCCTGGAAGTGTCCAAGGCCAGGTTGGACAGGGCTCAGAGCACCGTGGGCTAGTGGAAGGTGCCCCTGTCCATGGCAGGAGGTTGGAACAAGATGATCTTCAGGGTCCCTTCCAGCCCAAACTATTCTGTGATATTTTATGATTCTACAGTTCTATGTGGGCTTATTTTGTTGGTGTTTTACTTCCTAAAAGTAGTAATTTTATACATTTTAGTGCACTTTCAGGTATTGACCTTCAGACCCCTCCTAAGAAAATCTGGTTCTTATATAACATCTCAGACTTTTCATGCTTTTACCAGCAATGCAAGCATGGTCAGGTGTAGGGATGTTCTCTCATGGGAAAGCATCAGGGAGTCATTTCTACCAAGGCATGTTAGTGTGCCTTGTTNCCAGCAATGCAAGCATGGTCAGGCACTGAAAATTAGTTCTGTCTTTGTAAACAATGACAAAATAAAAAAGAAACCATGTTAGTGTGCCTTGTTTTTGCTTGTGAGAGCTCATAATCAGTGATGTGCTGCATTATATTCTCAAAAGAAGGGTGCTCTCCATGAAAACACCGTGTGAGCCTTGCTGTGTCTGCCTCCCATCTCATCTGTGGCTCTGCAGTCTCACACGTGGTGTCTTCCACATGCCTGAAATTCTCTATGTGGACATTTTTGTCCCCCCCTTCAAATATGCTTCTCCCATGAAGCACAACACAAATGTCTTGCCAAAACATCCACCCGTTTCACTTTCCATCTGCTGTGTCTTTTTTTCCCAATTTGGACATAAGCACCTAATTTTAGATACATCCTATCCAACTCCAGGCATTCAGCTGAAGCCTAAGTTAGGATCCTCATCATCAAATTGTCCTTCTACTCAAGAAAAAGGGTAAAAAACATTCATATCTCTCTCTTCCTTTCCTTCTTTCCCCTTTGCCCTGGCTTAAAGGGGATCTGCAGTGCTTGCCTTGCTACCAGCTGGTTCTTTAGGAGAGAGAAAATAAATGCAAACTAACTGGTTTGCTTTTCAATTAGAAGGACTTTTTTTCTTTCTTGTTTTTTTTAAATCAGAGTATAAATAATTTTGAAATCTGTAATTTTTTTTTAAAGTATGAAAACATGAAAACTTGTCAGTGCTTGGACTTCAGAGTGATCTCACTTGTTTTAAGTAAAGTTTTTTACACCTTATATATGAGCTACACTGCCTATTAAATAGAAAATAATTCAGTAACTCTACTTATATCATAGCTTGATAGCATGAAGTATTCCAGGATGGGTTTTTTTTTTCTATGGGTCAATTTTCATCTTATCTTTTTGTGAAACAAAATGGATTTTTTGCTCAAAGACAAACTCAGTCTAAATTTCTTTCTCTTAGATTATCCAAAATATCATGTTTAAAGGGTCTTTTCTGCTTTGGCTAAAATTGTTATCATGTAAGCAAATATCTGTAGCTAAGACTTGGGCAAATCACAGCATTAACTAAAACCTCTACAAGTCTTGACTGATAGATGACAGAAACAAACTCCTTCTCTCTCAGCTCCCTCTGCCCCAGAAATGACTATTTTTACAAATTTCCATAGGATTAATTCCAATGCTTTCCCCCCTTATTTCATCTTAATTCTAGTGCTTCAGTTCTCTTATATGGCTTGAAGGGAGCTTGCAATCAGATGAAATCAAGGTAGAACTGCCTGGGTTCACAACTTTCATGTAACTGCAAATCATGCCTTGTGTGGGTTTGGTGTTTGCTGGGAGTTTTCTGTTTGTTTTGGAGGGTCTTTTGTGGGGTTTTGTGTTTTGATTTGTTGGGGTTTTCTAATCACCGTGCATATGTTTTTTGCCACATGCTCCCAAACCCCCTGCCGAAGCCTTCACCATGTCAAACGTGCTCCCTGCATGTGAAAAATGCTGGAGCTTAAAGGGAAATGTTTTAAAGCTGTCAGGAAACTGTCATTTTCCAGATGGCTAATCAAATGGGGGACACAGACACACAGGGACTGTCTCCAAAGAGATGCATTCAGAATGGATGCTGCTCACTTGTGGTGGAATGGGACAGAGACAAAGCAAGGAGAATAAAGCTGGTACTGAGCACGCTGTAATCAGGGCTTTTTAAAGCTCCCAGTTCCTTCTTTGAAAGCCTGTCATTCATTCTCCGTGTGCAAATGTCTTGATAGATTATTTAAGGGATACTTGTGTAGAACAGCAACTAAAATTGCTACCAAGTTCTGAAGCCATGGCTTTAAAAGCACAATATAAAAAGCTCGGTTTGAACAGGGAGCTGCTTTGCTATGAGCAAAAATTCATAAATTAAGGATTATTCTTTGCTCATTGTCCTCCAGCTGAGCTCTGTAAAACCATCTTAATGAAACATTCACTGGGAGAAGCTTCTGCCTCGTTCAGTGCTGGGCATTTCTGCATCACTTTGTGGAGAAAGACCTGCATAAAAGTCCTGTATAAAGATAAGGAGCTTCTTGCCAGATGTTTGGAAGCACTAGAGAGCTCCATGGCCATGAAGTCCCATGGAGGTCACTCCAAGAGGAAGCACCACAAGGCTCCTGGGAAGCAGGGAGGTGGAATGACCCCCAGGGTAGGGCTGGATGACCCAAAGCACTGGTTGAAGCACGCTGTGAACTTGCAGTCTGAGTTACCCTCAGCTGTTTATCTGTTCCTCCCTGGATATGATATCCTCTTCACAAAGACACCAGATGGGTCTCCATGCTTGCATCTCTACTAATAGTTTTAGGCATGAAAAATAGTTGGTCTGGTGCCTACAGACCAGAGAGTAAATTGATGGCATTTTTCTGCTTTCTCCTCTGTAGTCTTGGCAAACTTGTGCTTAGATGGAAAAATCAGCCACCATATAGTAGAATTTAGGGAGTAGAAATCTGATGTGAGAAAAGTTTCCAATACACATCCACAATTCCATGCAGGAGAGGAGATAAATCCCCTTAGGCAGCCAGTAAAGTTTGTCTATATTGAATTTTACAAATAGAAGATGCAAAGCTGTGTCTCTGCTTGCTTTAATTTAAGTCTCTCAACTACCAAACCTGGCAACATAAGAGTGAATTGAACTCTGTAAGCTCCACGGGGAGCTCCAGAATTATTTGGATTTCTAACTTACGTGCTGCATTTTCCCTGTTATTGCCACCCTTCACAGCTGTGTGCTTCACACATCTCAGTCACACTTCTTGATAACTTCAGGGACAGAATCCAGGCTTTCTTTCCTCACTTGACTTTCAAAGCTGAGATTCAGCAGAAAGTTTGCTCTGACTTATGATTGAGTTTTGAAGAGTCCTGGCTTATTATTTATTTTTTTCCACTTGGTGCAGACATGGCTTGAATTTCAGTGCAGCTCTGGCTTGACCATTCGTGTCCTTTTGACACCAGAAATTCTCAGTGAAATGCAGGAGGATGCAGAAATAAATATTAATGATGAGAAAAAACTGGTGCTGGCTGAAGGAGAAGAGAAAATTGACTTTAGTTAAAGCAAGAAAGGTTCTGGCTGAGAGTAAAGGGAAACATTTTCCCCCTGAGGACTGTCTAAAAGCTAAACAGGCTGCCCAGAGAGGCTGTGCAGCCTCCATCCTTGGAAGGTTTCGAGATCCAGCTGGGTAAAACCTTGAGCAACTTGTTCTGACCTCAGGGTTGACCTTGCTTTGAGCAAAGGCTGGAGTGGAGCCATCCTGACATCCCTTCCAGGCTCAGCTATTCTGTGATCCTATGATAATAATCACGAGCAAACTGGGCAGCATCAATAATTTTCTAGAAATGCTTTAGAAAGGCCACGGGGGTATTATGTCACTGGAATATTGTAGTGATATTTCTTTTCCCCGATTGCATTAAACTTCTCATGAAATTCTGCATTATACATTCCTTTTCAAACATTTTTTCTGATGTAAATTGTCAGTAAGTTGATGAATATGCAGGATCAGTCTCCTGGTAGAAGCACAGCATCCCCACTTGTTTCTGCTTTGGTCATTTCTTTCCCTTCAGGTCTCAGTCCAACAAGTAAAAGCTGTAATTTACCTGTAATTTACTCTTTGCACTGAATCTGAAACCTCATGACTCAAACTACAAAGACATTAAATATATTTTAATCAAAATGTGTGTATCAAACAAATCTTTTGTTACTTTCCTTGTCATGTTCAAAGACCTTAACAAAAACCTGAAAGGGCTTGAAACCTAAATGATGTGTTGCACTGAACTTTAAAGGGCAAGTTCTCTGTTTTGTGATGAGTTGTTTCTTTTTCTTCCCTATTTTGAAACAGCAAAAATGGAGTAAAAAATTATTTTTGTGCTTGAGATTTTGCAAATACTGAGTAACACCCTTTTTTCTGTGCTTTTTTTCCCACACAAATCTCCTTTTAAGGAGCAAATTCCCCATCAAATCTGCATAAATCTGTTCCCTTGTTTAGTTATCACAGCTTTCCTGTGCCTTTCCTTCCCTGTTACCTGACACACTACAAGGAGAAGGGAATGCAGCATCCCCAGGGGCTGCAGAGTGGCATCTCCTTGGCAAAGAAAAGGGAGAAGGGGAAGAATCATTTTGGTTGTCTGTGCTTTCTGTTGTGGTGCTGCTCGTGTTTGATTAGCCTGCTTAATGAAGAACATCTTGTTAAAATTAAAGATCTGTGGTATTTAGCATAATCTTGCCAATCGTTAATTAGTGTATTGACAGGAGAACGGGTTGGATTTCATTTTTCAGCAGCATCTTCTCCCCTCCCCAGGTCCACCCTGCCAAAATAAAGATCTTTCCAGTCACAACATGTTTGAGAGCCATATGACATGTCTGTGAAGGCTGCCTTGGGGCACTGGTGCATGGGGAAGATACATGTTATTAGCCAAATCCACTGGGAAACCTGAAATCAGAGGAGGTACAGGGCTAGGGAATCTTTCTGTTACTAATTTATCATGTAGATACAGATTTCACATCCTTTAATGCCACTTCCCCTGTTTTGGGCAGGTTCTGCTGTTCACTCCTGTTTCTGAACAGGAGCCCTTTGGTAGAAAAGCTGCATTTTTAATATCAGTTTCAGGAGTAAGTGTTTTATTTGCCCTCTTTGTGCTGATTGAGGCACTTAGAGTCTGATCTTTAGCCTCCCCTAGGGCAGCTTTGGGATTTTTATGAGGTTTCACACGTTCAGAGAGAGACCCAGATCACACATTTGAGGTAAAGACAAATAGTGGGGAAGTGAAGAATCTTTTAATAACTGCAAAGTAAGGTTATGTCAGGGTTGTTGTCCTGTTATACAAATCAGGCAGGCGCAGTGTTTTGCATTTGTCTTTGGAGACAGCTGCCTCATTGCTCTGTGAAAGATGCTTAGGTCTTTAATGCAAGCACCAAATTGCCTGGAATTCAAGAATTTATTAGATCTACCAGAAACTGCCACTCCTTGTAGGGTTTTAAGTGGCTCAACCTGATCTTAAATTTATTTTCCTGCTCTGAAATCACTTAGCAAATCACTTTATGAATAAATTCATTAAAAGGGAGAAATCTTGTACCAGGCTGTATTTTTTGCCTTTGCCCAGGACACCACTAAAATAACATGGTCACTACTTTTGGCAGTTCTATCACTGTCAAATTAGACTCTGGCTCATTAACTGCTGCCCAACAGTTGGTGTTATAATGGCTCAATAATTTAGATTTCAAAGGCTTTAACTTCTGGTCAGTTTAATCCTCTGCAGGCAGGAGCCTGTGCTCATCTCCTCAGTGTGGTTTTGACAGGCTCTGCTGGGTCAGTGTGTGCTCTCCAATGTGATATGTGAAAACCAAACCTTCATTCACTGCATGGGTGTTAAAAGGAATTTTTACTAAACCAGAATGTGTGGGGGAAAAAAATAAATAAATGAAAAAGATGAAAGGACACAGCAAAACTTCAAAGAGAAAGAACTCATTCTGAAGGTATGAGACACTGGAGAACAAGAATCAATAGTAGCTGATGTCTGGAAATCCAGCTTGTTGAACATTTCAGAGGGGTTTTGATGGGTGTTTGCTGCTGGACTCAATAACTGATAGGTAAATAACTGGTAGATAAATAAGGCAGGTTGTTTAGAAAACAGTACATTCCTGAGTTGTTTAAGACACGATTAAGAGGTCAGGACTTCTACAGGAGAGTGATCTCAAATAGCAATGCTCGATGTGCCTTGGACCATCAAGATCTGCTTCCATTTGTGAGCAAATTGTTCTTTCATAGAATCATAGAATGGTTTGGGTTGGAAGGGACCTTAAAGATCATCTTGTTCCAACTCCCTTCCATGGGCAGGACACCTTCCACTAGACCAGGTTGCTCCAAGCCCTGTCCACCTTGGCCTTGATTCTCCTTCTTTCCTCTCTTTTTCCAACCCTACATCTCCTAAGCAGGTGACACCTAGAGATGTGTCTGGCCTTCTACTAAAGTCAGGGAGAACTCCTCATCTTCCACACCCTCAGGGCCCTAGGGCAATGTGCAGGAAATAAAAATCAGGTGTAAAACTGCTCCCAGGGCATCTGAGACCATGTGACAATATGATCTCTGGGCTGCCATGTAGGTTGGATCCCACAGGTGAACGTGGTGTGATATCTCATTAATTAAATGAGGGAGACATTATGTCCTTTCTGCCACTTTCATCTCTAAGAAGGAAACCAAAAATAACAGCAGGAATGTTATCCCTACTTTAAAAGATCTTTAAAACTTCATAGTGAGCCAGAGAAAATAAGCTGGTCGTAATCTCTGTGAAAAATGAAACCAATCACTGAACAAAACTGAGAAATCAACATCCTGTATAGCTAAATGATTTCCTTTGCAGGCTTTTTAGTATAATTCTGCAGTAAGAATGTAATTCATTGCGAACTTTGTTATGAGGATTTAAAGAAAGGAAACAAAAGCAGTCAAATCAATTTTAGAAAAGCTCTTGTTTCCTGCACTGAGAACGTGTGTGTGATGTGCATTCTGTTCCCTCAAAAATTAGGAACTAATTTTTGGACAGGAGCTGTTGAGCACTGCAGCCTGACCCAGGATTGCAGCCAAAAATATCACAACATCTTGTTCTTACAATCGTCCCTGTTAACTCTTTTGAAGCGTGGACATTTCTGGCTCTCTGAGCAGCAAGAAAAACAAGGGAAGAGAATTTGGTCCCTCTTCGCTTTCTGGTTACAAGCAAACCAAAAGCTTTGGCTGTGGGTTCGTGCAACTCTTATTGAAGAGCTCAGCTGAGAGCTTTGCTTTACTTCATCACCTGGGGTTGAAACCCAGGGGTGAAAGGTGTGAAAAAGAGAAAAATAAAAAAGGGGTGCAGGGAAGCCTTTATGTCAATGCTCTGAGCTTGATGCTTCAAATTGCATCTGCAAGCCGAGAGTCATGACATATAGCACTTAATATATATGTTAACACACAACCATGTTTGAAGGAAGTCTGTGTTAAAAGCAGCAGCTTCTACCTGTGGATTTACAAGTTTATTAATATTATAATCTTCATGTTATTCATGTAATTAGTATTACTATACCAGTAGATCACTTGTTGACCACAGGCATTGTCTGCAGAGCTGAGTAAATACATGACCGCTAAAGGAGCCGTGCATCACTCACTCTGAAATCTCCCCTGCTCCTCCCCAGGGATTTTATTGTGAAAGGGCTAAAAATTTGGAGCCAGCTCTCTCCTTCCCCTGGATAAAACACAAGTGGAAGTTTTCTGTGTTGAAATTTGTGGAGAGTGTATCTGCTCACATCAGGTTTTCCTAGGACATAGGAAGTGTGGGGGAAAGTCATCAGCTGGGTTTTGTTACAGATGCGTAATATTTAGAGCAAAGAGGAAAGAATAGACCATTTAGGCTGGTTCTTCACACAGACTTGTCATAAAAAATTGTTTATTCTGGCTGCAACTTACTGCCCAGCTCTTGTTAACACATTCCAGGCTGGGAGTTGAGATTTAATTCTCTAAAAGGTGTGGAATTTCTAAGGCGAGCATCTGAAAAACACCTGCTTGCAGTGTATGTTGCAGACCTGTTTTGGCCATATAGTTTTCCCTTTCTCTAAAATATCAGTCTTGCATTTTTAGTAAATGGATCACAGCCCATAGGCAAAAAGCACCACAGCAAAAGATCACACAGCAAATCTTGTGAAGCCAAACAAAGAGGTTGCTGGTGTTTAAGGTCTCATCCAAATTGCTCTAAGTGCAGGATGCAGCCTAAATCATTGCCTGGGCTTTCCACAAATACTGTAAACACCATGTCTCACTGATATTTGTGAGGAGTGACATGCTGAGAGCTGATGGAGGCCTTTTTTTCCCTTNTTTTTTCTTTTTTTTTTTTTTTTTTTTTTTTTTGCAGCTTAGCAACAAGCAGTGACTGGCAAATTCCTCTGCTCTTCACAATCAATGCCACTTTTCTGGATCATTTCCTCATCTTCACAATCATGTGTCAGAACAGCAAATTGACAATGTGTTCCCAGGGGCAGTGTGGGGTCTGCTGCAAGCTTTGATGCTTAGAGGGTGAATCTAAGCTTTTCAAAGTCAGACATACTCTGGTTTGGGATCCCATGTAAGCATCAGGTTGCTTTCAACACTTAATCTGGATGCCTTTTGTGCTCCATTGAGCTTTTCCTTTTGCATGCAAAATATCATGGCGAGGACACGCACTAGTTGACTCACACACCAGAAATACTTGTTTGTTATTATTGCTATTGATCACTATAATACCTGTGAACCCTCAGCAGGGACTGTGATCCTGCTGTGGGAGCCCAGAATTAAAAATAGACTCTGTCCTTGGGAAATGTGTGTGACGACACAAAGCAGACAGGGAAGGGACACTGTGAGTGGGCGAGCCCAGGGAAAATGAGGGAAATAACTGGTTGTCACTGTGAGTGGGATAGGGCTGACAAAGCTCCCTGAGATTAGCATTGTGGGGGTTTTAGTGGGAATTGGAAGGAAAAAAGTTAAGTCCACAGGTTTAGGAGCAACTTCAGGAGAGCTGGAATTGCTGGTCTGTTTTCTTGGGGCCATTGCAGGCAATGGGGATTTTGGAGTCTATTGGAAGTTAAAGATGAATTTTGAAAGCCCTTTCTGCTAATTAAAGGTGTCAGTTGCTACTCAGTCATTTAACAAATTCATTAACCATAATCAGAGGAAGGATGCTTGATTAGGACCACCTTGGTACAGAGAAATCCCATGCAAGGTAAAACCAGAAGGCAGCTGACTGTTCCCACAGCAGAGAGAAAAATGACCCCAGCAATTCTTCTGAGCTGCTACAAGTGAAGCCCTTTGCTTTTGTTTAGATGACTCTGAGGTAGGAGTTCAGATTGGGGTTTCTAAAAATATCCTAGTCCTGCCTATCATTATATAAAACTTCCCATTTAAACTATTTTTACATCCTCTACCTTATTTATTTATTGACACTGGAGGAGATAAATGGCTGGTATTTGATAGGATGGGAAGGATCCTACAAAAAGGGAAGATGGGGGCAGTTTGGATGATGTAGTAGGAGAAGAAATAAAGAGAATTGTAATTCTGACCACTGTGTGCAAAGCACAGTTTGGCCCAGCCAGGGAGGAGGCCTTTGGAGGAGGGAGATTAGATACAGCTTTTATTCTCTGCAAATTAAAAAGAAGGTGGAGGTGTTAGAATTGTTATGCAGAAAAGCACAACAAAATTAAATCAAGTTGGAAGAGAAAAAGAAGCCATGTTTGGAAGGGGAGGATAGTACTGTTTGAAGTGACCATAAAAAGCAATTCTGAGGAGTGGGCTAAAGGAGTTTTAGGTTTATTAGGTTTCATACTGAGACCAGACAACCTTGTAGAGAAGAAAAGATACTTCACAGTCTGTTCCTTGAGCAGATCTCAGGGAGTTTAGTGTCTTCTTGATGAAAAGGGGGGCATA
The DNA here is from genome assembly GCA_013396655.1 of Campylorhamphus procurvoides. NCBI lineage: Eukaryota > Metazoa > Chordata > Aves > Passeriformes > Dendrocolaptidae > Campylorhamphus > Campylorhamphus procurvoides. The sequence continues at coordinate 344,476 of WBMV01008979.1, read as the reverse complement.
GAGAATGATTCAGTAAAGCTTTGGGTCAAACATGTGAATTCCCTGTGTTTTGATTTAGATCTTGTCCAACCCACAAACCACTGATAATTTGTTACTGAAATTTTGAAGCTTATTTCAGCTTCAAAAATCTAAGTTACTGCTCTCCAGATTTTTTCCAGCCTTCACTTGGAAAGTGGGCTGACTTCCTGGAACTGAGGTGCACAACAAAAACAGAATGGGAATTTTAATCTTATCCCAGGTTTCCCATCAGGGAGCAAAGTAGGGACCATAGTGTTGGGTTTTGCTTTCTTTTTTAGCTTGATGGCATAGCTGTAACTGAGGAAGACCAATGTCTTCTGTTAATTTCCAGGCTTTTGACCTTCTGTTGGGCAGCAGAAAGTTGTTGCAGTGAGTTGTCTTTTTGATGCCAAGTTTGTCAGGATGATCTTGTGTCATGTGGATCTCAATTATCTCGGGCAAAACAATTTCATCTTGAAAAGTGACAGGTTTTATCTGCCTGAAGTTAACCAACCATTATTTATAGGCTAGAAGTGCACTCTAAAAGTGCCTCTCCCAGTTCTCCTCAGTTGCCATGCTGTGTTTTGTAACATGGAGCAATGTCAGAGAAAATCAGCTGAAATCCTTTTTGGTGCAAATTAACTGGGAGAAGCACTTCTGACAAACATGTTAAATGCCAGTGCATGATAGGATGGGACAGTTCAAAACAAAACCTTGTGAAAAGTGCACAGTGTGGACACTGAGTCTCCAACACTAATTATTTTGTTCAACAAAGCTGCTCCAGGGCTGCAGGACTTGTTATAGTAGACACAGGCTGGAGAGCAAACATGTCAAGAGAGATCCTGGCAATTAAATTAGAAACAAAGCAGAGAAGTGAAGGGCTGTGCTTATAAAAGAGTACCTGACTTAAAAACTTTCTGGCTCTTCAGAAAGTGAATGTGGGATTGACCTCTCCTGTAATCACCAGATTTGATGATGAATTTTTCACTGAACTTCTCATGTTGTCTTTGAAGACTTGGATTAATCTTCTCAACTGGATTCCTGTCACTGGTCCAGAGGGGGAAAAATAAAAGAGAGAAAATTACTTGGAGCTTTCAGTGAAGATGAAAGCACCCAGAAGTACCTCTGTTCTTCTGCCTTCAAAGGGAGTATTTCAGAAGCACTGGGCTGATTTCCTGCTGTCAGAGGGTCACAGCTAAGTGAGAACATCTCAGCGAGGAATGGGGAGCACCTCTTGGGGGTCATGGGTTACTTCTGAGCTAATTAAGTTAATTACACAGCTGCCACTTTTTGCACTTCTCAAGCCTGATGGTTTCCCTGATGTGGCATCTGACAGTGCCACCCTCCAGGGAAAAACCAGGAATTCCAGTTCTGTTAGCACATGACCTACCCTTTGGGACACACAAGGGCTGAGTGCCACTTGTAGGTGATGATACTTCAAATAGTCCAAGTACTTGGCCTTTATACTGAGAAGGAGGAAGGAGCTTGCTCAGCTTGTTCAGCTGCTCAAGCACCTTTCAGAAGTTCTCATGTGCCACGTGGCAGATGAAAATGAGGTGTGCCTTTCACTGGCTGGGAATAGCACTGGGAACAAAGGCAGAAATCCTTGGCATAGGCAGAGGAGGAGCATCTTCTCAGGCAATTCCACAGCTCCTGGCAGCCTGAAAAAGCAACGCTGTGCTGTGGCTCATCTGGATGAGAAAGCAGGTATGGAATAGGCATGGAGTTACTAATTACTTAGTTACTTAAGAGAATTGATTAGATGGTTTAAATGATCTTTTTCACCTTTATCATCACTTGTATAATTGATAAAAATAATTAGGATTGGTTTTAGCACGATTTTTGCTCAAATTTCTTTCATTTCAGTGAAAATTGGGTAAATCACTGTGAACCCCACAGCTACAGGACACAGTGTCTCGAATTCCTTTTGTAAGAAACTCGCATTCAATTAAATCCTGAGTCTTTGTGCTGCAGCAACTTTGTGTCTGCAGCTTATTTCCCTCAAGCCCTATCCATGGTCCTGTTAATCTTTTTATGGAGTTACCGATGTCTGCAAGTCAAACTGTACATTTGAGCAGACAAAAACTGACCTAGATGCACTTACTGCTTCAGTTTCCAGCTAAGGGTGAAGCAAGAAGAGAAGCCTGCTTTAGAAACAAATAAAATATTTTAATTTTAACCATTTGATTAGGAAAAAGAGAGGGAAAAAATGTTGTGAACTACTGAGATCTGGCAGAATTTTGTTTAGAAGTTGAGTGGAAATGTGTGCAGCTCTAAAATCATAATATTTTCTTGGCTACAGGCAAAGAGAATGCCCTGCCATGGCTTCTGTGCTTGATAAGCCAGAGTCAGTGCTGAGCAGGTGACTGTGATGTGTTCTACGCTTTACAGTGCTTTAATTATTCAAATTGAGTGTCAATTTAATTTAAATTGTCAGTTTAAACAACTGACTTGATTTGACTTTGCAAACAGTACTTTACTAGAGGAGGGAAGAAAAGAGGAATGGGAAAGGAATGTGATATTTATATCCTGTTTACGTATAGGATAATAACATTTACAATTTATAACTATTTCCCAAACAAACAGCTCACACACACACTTTTCTGCAAATAAATGAGCATTTGGCCCCTTTTTTCCTGGTGAGGGGCTGTTTGGGGACCAGAGAGTTGTTACAGTTCTAGATTTCAGGCCATTAATCTTAGAGTATACTGGCTTTCTTGATGCAAAGCTACCTGGGAATACTTTTGTCAGAATTTTTGAAGCCTTAGCTCTCCAGTTAAGACATTCAAACTCCAAACTCAGCTGGATTTTCAGTGTACTTTGATGGGCATCTCATCCTTTTCTCCCCTAAATGTTGCACTGGATTCCACAAGTCCTTATGGCAACAGTCAGGACCTGGACAGATAATGCCATGTGTCTGTACTTACATTATTAGGTTGAACACAACCTGGGGCACTGCTTTGGTTGAAAACATGGAATTGTGTAATCCTTGTAGGAAGAAGCATGAAGGAAGATGGTTGTCTTGCTGGATTCCATCATATTTTTTACTATACTGAGAAAATAGTAAAAGTGACTTTTTATTGCCAGTACTCTTTGGTTTCAGTTCAGATAAGTAAGAACCATGTCCTGGGTCGAGATGGACTTCTCTAGTTATCCATAAGCTCCTAATTTTTTCTTAATTGGTTACTTTATTTTCCTTTAAATTATTTTTAGCTCTCTAATTTACCTGATCAGATATATTTTTTTTATCTGCAGGATTCTCTTCCCCCCAGGATTCTCTTTTCCCCAGAGCAGGTTCTTGTGAATCTGCATTGGATGCCTGGGATTTACCATGGGAGGGTGTCCTGTGCTCAGAGAGCTCCTGCCAATGCCAGTCAGGAGCTTCAAAGATCAGCTGAGATCAAAGGCTTGCAAAGCCTGTCCCTGCCAGGCACTCCTGGATCCTCTTTGATGAGTTCAGATGCCCAAGAGGAACAACATCCTTCAGATGCTCTCCCTGAGCTGGCAACCTTGTCCTTTGTGCTGTTGAAGGGCATGGAGGACAAGACCTCTTGTCCAGAACCACTGGAGCAATTTTCTCGAGAGGATCTGGTGCTTTTTTGTTCTTCCTTCACAGAAAGCCTGGTCAGGCTCATAGCAGATTGCATCCAGCCTCAAAGTTTTGGTTTTAATGTGGGGTTTTAACATAATTTTCTGTTATTTGCTGCCTTGACTTTTGGTTTCTTTGAAAAAGATCGTAAAAGATGTTTTGAGGACTCTGATAAACCTGCAGATAAATCTTGTTGAGCTGCTGGTGTGTGACAAAGTGCTTGACAAGGAGGATATTGCAGAAAGAAGGAACCTGAGCTGTATCTATATCATCTATATCTATATTTATACACACACCCATTTGAAACTCACATGAAATTATATATATAAACAAAGACATTTTTGTTTATATCTAAACAAACAGGGGTGTTTTCCTTACCACTGTATTTCCAGTAGACTTTCAAAGACCTTAAGGTTTCTCTTTTCAAAGCAGAAGCAAATGTATGCCTTTATTTCTCTACCCCACACAACACATTAAAGTAGCTTTGGGAACTAAAAAAACCCAGACACACCTTTTGTGAGACATGGTCTTCAGTTACCACAGTCTTATTTTTTATCCAGAGATTATAAAAATGGTAAAATTTGTGGCCTGGATCAAAATGCTGAAATATTTCACGGCAGATATTTTGAGACAAGTTTTAATTACAACAACAGTGCTTGAGAAGGATCACCTTTAGGAAGCAAAAGCTGTTGTTTCCCCTTGCAAGGAGGGGTAGGAGAGTTCAGCATCATCTTTAATGCCAATATGTGGCCCAAGGATTATTCTGCTGCTGCTTTGAGGCTCCAGTGTGTTGATTTTGCATCCATTTTCCCATCCCTGAAAGGCACTATGTCTGCTGGGGATTTGTTCATGAGCAGAAGAATCATCTTTCTAATTCCTTAGATGATTGCAGGAGCAGATGCAGCATTTGAGGTGTTGCAGCAAATGTGTGTGATGAGAGCTCCTCTGCTGTGGTCTGACAGCATGGAAGGATGTGACAGTCTGGGTGGTATCTTGCATTTCCTCTGCTGGAGTAAAGCAGCAGCCAATGAAAATAGGATTGGAGAGAACAAATGTTTTCAAATATACATCTTGTTATTTTGAAAGGACACGAGGGTCAGAAAGTTTGGTGATTATTATTGTGGTTTTGTTTAGGGTTTTTTTGGTTTTAGTTGAAAGGGAGAAGGTAAAAGATATTCAGGCAAAAGTGCTTATATTTACTAATAATTTAATCTTTGGGAGTAATAGAATGAATATTCTCTTTTCTGCAGTAAAAGGACTGTACCATCTAGACACAGAACCTCTAACAAGCATCTTGTGTTCAATATGAACTGTGCATTTAGTTCAGATGGAGCAAATCTCCAAATGTTCTCTCATCTTTCTCCTGATCTCTTCTGCCTGGTGTTTTCTGCAATGACACAGAGACAAGGGACTAAGCTAAGCAAGTATCCAACACATCACAGCATTGCCCTATGTCTCTCTGGTCTTCCAGAAAAAAGGATTATAACATGTTTTAGCCACTACAGCCGAGTTTCTGAACAAGGGAAGGCTTGTGTGGGCTGTGCTTCATGGGAGAAGAAACATCCTTTGCTGTCCAAGACCTGTGCTCATGTTCTGTCCCTTGGTCCCTCCTGAAGTGGGGACAAAGGCTGCCTCTGTGTGGCAGAACTGAGCTAGCAAACCTCAGGGTGCAGAGGAGGCTGGACCAGCTGCTCTCAGGATCTTGGGTATTTTCACTGCCCTCAAGAGAGTCTTAATTCCAAGTATGTTTTGGACACAGAGCACTGGGAAGAAAGATGAACTTCTCCTTAACTTCAGAAGGATTTTTGGATGGGTTGGAGAAAAAAAACTGCTACATTTATGAACAGGGATGTAAACAAGGTTCGAGGGCATTGGGTCATTGATCAGTTCTGAAACCATCATCCAAATCCTCCTCTTGTGGGAGGGAATATTCCACTGTTAAAAACTGAGCTTCTGGACATTGGGGTGAACTTTTCAGTCATGGTGTAGGTGAAAGAAGTGGCTTAGATCCTGCTCAGAGTGGCTGGGAAATGAACAGTGAATGTGACAGATGACACATTACTGGTGCCTGAGCCAAGAATTTACAGTTCCTTGGGGTGTGAATGATTTGTCTGCCTCCCTATCCTGCTCACCTTGTGCAAATTAATAGAGACAAGACAGCATTATAAACCCAAGAGTTAATATAAGAAAAGGTTCTCCTCCAGAGTGTTGGGGAAAAATGTGACCCAGAGCAGTTTGGGTATGTTACAATGTCTGTCTTCTTAATGTCCTTTCCTTTCTTTCCAAAAAAAAGGCAATTGAAACAAAATTGACCTAAGAATGATAAGGAATACACATTGGAATACCTTCTCAGTCCTTTTTGTTTGTTCTTGTCCCTGAACATGACTTGGCATTCATCCCTTAGGAATCTTTGAGGCATTGAGCAGATGTAAGGGAAACAAGATAGATCCTGAATTCATTGATGGAGTCCCTTTAGAGCAGGGCTGAGGGGATGTTGGGCTGATGTAACAAACACTGCACAATGCACAGGTCTCCTTCCCATTGCCTGTGACTTCATCATTGCCATGTTCTTGACTCTCTTGTCCCCCAGTCGGAGGGACAAGTAGGTGAACACCTTGGTTTTGGTGTTAAATCCTGAGGCAGTTATAGCTGAATGGCAATTCTGGGGATCTTAATAACAGAGCAGTAAAAATTCCTGGTGACTCCTGTCCTGGTTGTGCATGGCAGTCCATGTATCTTGAAATAAGGAAGCAGTTTCTCATCAGAGGTCAGAGACCACGAGTGATGCTGCTTTCTTGTTCTTCTCCCTGCACACTTCCATGTTTGTGGTTTTCCTTCCATGTCCTTTCAAGATTCTCCTCATCTACTGGCAGTGATTGTCTCAAAATTTGGTTCAGGCTTAGTCCACAACACCTGCACATTCAATCCTTCCGTGGCTCTCCAGCCCATGATGGGATGGAGGTAAATTTTGTTTATGTTAAAAAGCAATATATAAATAATGGCTTGTACTCCCAGCCAGAAAAATTCCCTTTCTTTTCAGACAAGCAAATTTCTTTGTGCAATAAATGATGCCTGGATGTGAAAACATCATGTCTGAGTGTGTACACATTAATAAAATACTATGAAATCAGTCCCTACCTTCTTCCCACATTATTTCTAGTTTTCAGGAAAAAAATTGATCTATGCTAATAGAATTCTTAGGTATCCAACCAGTCAGCAATTCCTTTTACTCCAACCTTTAATGTTAAATAACAGCCTGATATGCAGTACATTGTTTGATGAGTTTCTTGCATGAGCATTATTATGGTCATCATTGTTTCCTTTCTGGAGGAACAAATATCTTTGCCTTCCATGATGAAATTTTAACAGCTTCATAAAATTAGACCATAAATGTTTCTGGATTTTGCCACTAGATTTTTAAATACAGTCACTTTTGCAAAGAGGAAATGGACACAATACAGGAATTTTCTAATGGAGACAAGGGTAGTTCTTTAGGATCCGTTTAATTTCTTTTGTATTTTGCATTAATTAAGGGTAGAAAAATCTGTAGTTTTTCCAAAGCCTCTTATTTCTCTTTTGAGATTATGGCTATTTTTCTTAGAATACTGTCATTGCTCTTCTAACCCTTTTTGCACAATTATTTTGTAAGATCTTGCCCATCCATTTTAAGCTCATTTTTAACATATATTATGTCTGTCCTTCACTGATTTCCACAGCATTTCCCAATTTTTGACTCATCCTAATAACTATAATTATTATTTTGTTGCCTTGCGTTTTCTGTAAATATGGGCATTTACTGCTGACAGTTAAATATTCCCACCTTCACTGAGTAGTGAGTTCTGTAAAATTATAGCAATATATCATATTTTGGATATTAATACCAGGGGAAATATTGGCAATTCAGGCTTCAGCCTCAATTTCTGAATTAGGACAACAAGCTTCCATCAAATGCCTCCATTTCCTCCTATGCTTTTCTACTGGTCTTAATTGTAATCTTTTCTGTTCCATTTTATTCTTTGTTTGGGCTGGAGAGAAACTCTGATTCAACATTCATGTTAAAAAATCACTTTAAACCCCATTTTTAATGACACACCTCCAGATAGTCTTCTAAGGATGAAGGAATTTTATTACCTATTTTTCCATTGCTTTTTGGAATTAGAATTTCCCTTCTGTGAAATTATTCATGTGGATTCCCTAGTTATTTAATTAATGCTTATCTGTACCTTTCAGTAAAATATTTTATTGTGGTCCCATCCACTTTCTCCTTTAATCCTCTTCTTCATAATATATCAGTGTAATGCATCAAAATGATTTTTTTAACTAAAATAATTTTTAATGAGAAGTAAAGAAGAAGAAACCTGTTTGAAACAGAGAAGCTCTTTGAGTATCAAAGGCAATTCAAAGTGAAGGCTCCTTAGAAAGCAGCCGAGTTCAGAGGCAAGCACAGGGAAATGTTGGGAAGAAGGAAATGCAAAAGGAAGTGACAAACACAGTTACTGTACTCCTGAGTTTCAGCCTCTAAACATCCTGGCCATGAGGAAAATGCCAACTTAATGTTTGCAATGCTTACAATTTTCTTCAGCATAACTAAAACACAAACACCACCAGCTTTTTATTGTCATTCCAGTCTTCACACTCAACTCCTGAGTATCTTTCGTGACATTCACAATGTGCCCTGGAGGACATCTGAAATCTCTGGAATCACCAGATATTACAGACTTCCTGACTTAAAGTGGCATCTTGGAATTTTATCTCCACTTTTGTAATTTCAGTCAAGTAGATTCTGAGCTTACCCACAGGATATTATCTTGTCAGGGACATGGAGTTGACTTTGTTCTTTGGCACTGTAAAATCTGCCTTTTTTCCCAGCAATAGAGAAGCTCATTTCTGATGAAAACACTCACTTTTTTGCTTCTTGATTAAGCCTCTCACTGCATTTTGGGGCCCTATTATCAGGTCCTTTTCTCTTTGTTTTCTCTTTCCCTACCTGTGTGCTTGGAGGGCTCAAGAAGAGACATTCCATGGTGTGCCTCCCCAGGTAGAGCTTCTGTCATCCACTCGGCTGAAAAATGACCTTTGAAATCCTGAGGCTACTTCCTTTCATTTGCAATCAAATGCTCCTTATTAAGATCTCTCTTTTCCTGTTGCTCCCAGCAACATTTTCAGAAAGGGAACACACTGTACAGAACACAGAAAACACCGAGCCTTTGCCTTTGTTCTCTTCTTGTGTTTGTTTCACAGGGACAACAGAGAGATGCTCCAGTCCCCTAATCATCATCTTGGCTCTCCACTGGACCCTCTCCAGCAGTTTCTTGTCTGTCTTGAACTGGGGAGCCCAAAACTGAGCGCAGAACTCCAGATGTAGAGGGACAGGAGCACCTCCCTCGACCTGCTGCAAACACTCTCTTTGCTTTCTTGGCTTCAAAAGTACCTTGTTGGATCATGGGTAAGTTGTTGGTCACCACCACCCCCAGGTCCTTCTCCTGCCTTCCGTCAGGTCAGCCCCTGACCTGTACTGGTGCCTGGGTTTTTCCCCACCAGGTGTAGGACCTTACACCCACAAAAGGCATCAAGACTGTGTGATGATCCCATTTATCAATTTTGCTTTGTTTTTAATTTTCTATCATGCCTTTATTATGCCTAATGTTTATTAAAGTTATTGTTTTTTTCAAGGCATTCTAAATGCATAGAATATGATCTTCATTTTCTTTCTAATTTCAGCTACATGTTGTTTGCTTTCATGGCCTAGAAAGCATTGTTTTAATTTATTTTTCCTTCCTCTTACTCTTAATATGCATTCCGATCATTCAGAGTAACAAAAGGAGTCTCAAGCTGTCTTTACCATAGCTAAATCTGTCAGAGTATTTGTATTTCTTTTGACACTGCACCCCCTTCTTGCATTAGTGGAAGAGGTTCCTCCAGTTTCTAGTGTTGCAAAGATCTAGTGCTGCTAGTTTCTAGTCAAAGAAGAGGAAGTAGAATAGCCCATGATCTGGTGGGGAGTCACCAATATTTCAAAATATCAGTTTATTCAGCTGATTTTTTCACATCAACCTTTTTGAAAGGGTTACAACAATAACAGGATCTATTTGATGTGCAATGCACCCATTTGAGTACAAATGGCTGAACGACAGATGAGTCTGAAATAACACCATCATGTACATGAAAACACACTTTGAATCCTTAACAACGCTGAGCATAAAACTGGCAGATTGAATCTTGATTATGTTTTGTGCAACACAGAAATGCACCGTGTCAGCTTTTATTGGGAACAGATGTTTGCATCTGGGTCTTGGTTTGGTTTTTTTCTGAAGTTGCTCTTGTAATTGCGTGGAATTGTTGCTGTCCATCTCCTGGGTAGTTCTCTCTGTAGATCTTAATGCTCTTTCCAAATGCGAGGTAGAAGATATTCATGTGTACAGTTTCCTATTTAACCTGTGGCAACTGGTTTGTTGTGAGCCTTGTGCTACATCAGCCTAAACCAGAGGTGGTTTATGCTGCCCTTAGTGGTCTGCAGCTTCCTCATGAGGGGAGGAGGAGGGGCAGGCACTGATCTCTGCTCTCTGACCAGTGACACGACCACAGGGAATGGCATGGATCTATGTCAGAGGAGGTTTATGTTGGATTTTAGGAATCCATCTTATTAGGCTGGATATTTAGGTTTGATATATGTTTCCCCCAGAGGGTGGTGGGACAGTGGAATGAGTTCCCCAGGGCAGTGGTCACAGCACCAAGGCTGACAGAGCTCCAGGAGCATTTGGACAATGCACTCAGACACATGGAGGGATTCATGGGGCTGTCCAGTGCAGGGCCAGGAGCTGCATTTGATGATCCTTGGGGGTCCCTTCCAACTCAGGGTATTCTATGATTTTATTCTCATGGAACACAAGTTAATTTACAGTGATGATACAATCTTGTCTTTCCTCAGGATGTCTCATCATTTAAACAGCTGGAAGCAACATCAAAGCTGTGATGTCATATCAAGAATTGGGAAGCTACCTGATAAGAAACTGAGTAGCACCAACCAACCATGGACAAAATCTTTCTGATTTGCTAATTTATGTGATGTCCAGTGGGGCTTTACTTGTGAGATAGTCTCTGCGTTGCTGGAGGGGAAGAGACAGGACAGGGATTTTCCATTTGCACTGTAAGATGGAGCTCATGAGATATCCCTCTGCTCCTCCAAAGCCAGAGTAACAGCCACTGTTTGTATTGACATTACTACCTGTGTCTGATGATGTCAATAAATGGTGTTCAAGGACCTCCTGGCAGGACCTTGACCAGCTGCTTGTATTGGGTTGCAACACAAGGTCCAAACAGAGACTCAAAGAATCATTAAGGTTGGAAAAGACCTCCAAGACCAAGTCCAACCTTCAACCAAATACCACCCTGCACAATAAACTTTGCCCTAAAGCTTTGATGGTCAAAGTACTCAACAGAGTTGATTCTTCGTTCCTGTCCTGCACCTCTTGTGGTGTCCTTTCACAAAAATGGGATGATCATATCCTGCTGGTTTCAATCCTGAGGGCTAAAGCCTCCTTACAGCCATTGTTTATTAAAATCAGATAATTTCCAAAGCTTCAGCCATGCTGAGGGCTCTCTAGATACAATTTTAATCTAGAGGGACACATGTCATCCTTGAGAAACATTTCCCAGAACCAGCCACCAGTTAGACTGAACTACTGATGCCTCCATTTCCAGAGTGTTGATCCGAACAGTTTTCCAGTCACCTGGAAGTCCACTGACTGAAAAGAAAGGCACTATTTTAATTCTGGCTTCTGGGTTTTAATTTTAGGAGCCAATGTTCTGCTGCCAGAAATTCCCTGTCAAAAATGTTGTATAGTTCTGTCTCCAATCTGGAGTTTCCAACCATAGACATACCACTCCAAGAGCAAAGAGTTGTCAGCAAAAGTCTTCCTTCATGTCCTCACTCCAGCAGTGCAGCATTGAAGTGATAAATAATAAACCTCCTTCCAATTTTGTGAGAGGCTCCTCTCCTTCTTCCTGGATTTGGGGCTTAAAAGATGCTATCAAAACTAATTTACAGAAGAACTTAGCTGACACCAGCCACACAGTTTCCCCTGGTGTCTGACTTGCTGTACCCACCAGCACAGTGAGTAAGAGTCTTTTTGATTTTGGGTTGTGTTGTTGCTAGGTTACAGCCTGATGTAGAAGTTTGTATGCATATTCACACCATTGCCTCATTTGCTTTCTCTCCCCCCGAAAAACCACAGAGGTCTTACAAAACATGAAGTTCTGCACACATTTCCAGTGTATTTCCTTTTGCTTGCAGAGGGAATTATGCCATGAAAATCAGATGGCAAAATCTGCGAGGTGGCTGAGCTGTTTTCCTTCACTTCAGTAGCAATGCAAGCTGCAGCTTCTCATGTCTGAAAAACATAAAATCCATAAGAAGAACGTGGATACAACTGCCTGACACAGCAACCAGGCTGTTGGTGGACAGAACCGTGGAATCATAGAAGGGTTTGGATAGGAAAGGACTTAGAAAATCTCAGTTCAACATTCCTGCCACGGGACACCTTCCACTATTCCAGGTTGCTCCAAGCCCTGTCCAACCTGGCCTTGGACACTTCCAGGGATCCAGGGGCAGCCACAGCTTCTCTGGGCACCCTGTGCCAGGGCCTGCCCACCCTCACAGAGAAGGATTTCTTCCTAACATCTTCTAAAATTTCTTCCTGGCATCTAAGCTAAATCTTTCCTCTATAAGTATAAAACCATTAAAAGCAGCAGTCACAAAGGACAGCAGCTTACCTATGTTGTCATTGGGCAGGAAAACAGCCCTGGAATAGAAAGCATTTATCTATTTATGATTTCACCTCCAAGACTATGTGTGCATTTCCAAAATTAAACAGTGGTGGAAAAAGTGTTGTGGGCAGTAATCCAAACTATTAAATTTTTAGCGTGGTCCTTGTCATGGTTCAGCCTGTGCTGGCCAGCTCTCCTCCTGATGATGGCCAGGTCCTGTTTGGTGCTACTCCATGCAAAGTCTATTCTCAACAGGCAGATTGTACATATGGGCAACCTATTTCCCAGGCTAGAAATTAGTTTAATTCTGTAGAGCTGAGATGGGCTGTTTCACTTGGCCAGAAAATCATCCTCAAAGCAGTACAGGCATAGTAAATTATTCTGTGCATCACAAATATTGAGTAATTGGTATTTATGTACCTCTCTGTCCCTTTTACAATTCTCATTACTTTGTTCATATATATTTCCATATACATGGTCATGCAGCTTTAGGACTTCACAGAAAATTCCACATTGACAGTGAAACAGCAATTCTTCAGAAGGGTCCTTTATACACCAAGGATCAGCTCCTTGTAATGGTGAGAATCAGGTCATGCTCAAGGTGGTTGCCTCAATATCCAGCAGAAGGAGGCTGAGTGGACATTGGTGCAAGGCATGAGAGCTGACACACCAGGTGATTTTATTGCTGGAGCTTGAAAAGAGACTTGGCCCAATAATGGATTTGGGGGACATTAATTTGACTCAAAGGACTTTAAACCTCTCTGAATCTGAGAGAGCTCTGGGTTTCCTTGGCAATCTGCTGTCAGATCTACAAGTTGAGACTTCAGTGACCCTTCTGTCCTTTCCTTGTGCCTTAGATTAGATACAAGGAATAATAAATTCTTCAATATGAGGCTGGGGAGGCACTGGAAGATGCATAGACACTGCATATCTCACCCCTGGGAGTGTCCAAGGCTAGTCTGGATGGGACTCTGAGCAACCAGATGATCCTTAAGATCTTCCAACCCAAACCATTCTGTGAATCTATGATTCCGTGATTAGGTACAGACTCACTGTTTATTCTGAGCAGTGGCAATGAATCAGAAAAATGAATGAAATCTCTCTTCACTTCTGGGAGTGCTTGAAAAGGTACCTGTATTTCATTGCTATCCATGTTTTGATAACACCCAGCACCCTTGAAGTTAATTCCTGTGTGCTGCTGGACACCCTATGCCACATATGTTGCATATTCCTACACTGGCATCTTTTGTCACAATCCTAGTGTGTTAGTTCCTGAATTTTTCACACCTGCTATTACACAACCCGTGGTTTAACTACAGCTGCCACTTCAGTTAGAATTTGCAGTGACATTTTCACCCTCTGTCCTGCAGAGAATGAAACTGTGATCCACACACAAAATCTTTTTCATCCAACAGCACAATAAGACACATTTTATGTCTTTGTCATGTCTGGTTATTGCTGTTTATCACTGTCACTTCCTTTCTTTTAATGCTTTTAAACAGCATCAGCTTTTCCCCGTAGAATCCCAGAATATGCCAAGTTGGAAGAGACCCATGAGGATCAGTGAGTCCAACTCTTGGCCCTGCATAGGACCACCCCCAAGAGTTGCACCATGTGCCTGAGGGTCCCATCCAAATGTTCCTTGAGCTCTGTCAGCCTTGGGACTGTGCCCACTGCCCTGAGGAGACTGGTCAGTGCCCACCACCCTCTGGGAGAAGAACCTCTTCCTGATGTCCAACCTAACCCTGCCCTGACACAACTCCAGGTGATTTCTTTGGGTGCTGTCACTGGTTACAAGAGAGAAGAGATCAGTGCCTGTCCTTCCTTTTCTTCTCACAAGGAAATTGTCGACTGCAACTTCCATGTGCCAGACTCTTAATAGGATCACCTCTCTTGAATCACAGAATACGCCAAGTTGGGAGGGCCCCACAAGGATCACCAAGTCCAAGGTGAAGCAAACAGCAGATCATGGAAACAAGGAAACTTTCACACAGAATACCAGTTTGTTTGTGAAACACTGAACATGGCCGGTGAGACCTCACAGTCTACAACACAGGTACCAAAATGATGTTGCATGTAATTTCTCACCACCCACACACCAATGCCCAGCCAGTCCCCAGACAGTCACCCCTGGCCAACATTTCCTCTGGTTTTATGTGCTGAGCATGACACCATATGGTCTGGAGCATCCCTTGGATCATTTGGGGCCATTTATCCCAGTTGTGGTCCTTCCCACTCCTTGGAGTGGGGTGAGAGGCAGAAAAGGCCTTGACTGTGTAAGCCCTGCTCAGCTGTAACTAAAACATCCCAGAATGATCAACACCATTTCCAGCACAAATCCAAAGCACAGCCCCACATCAGCTGCTGTGAAGAAGGTAAGTTATACCCAGCCAAACCCAGCACATTCCCCAGTATTTTTCAGGATGTAGGCACTGCTGTGCCTTCTCAAGAGGGGACATTGCTCGAGACATACGTGTGATTTTGGGAAGAAAGTCGTGTCACCTCTTGTGTTTGAAGTGTCACCGAGGAGCCCATCAAAAAGAAAACATGGCAGAATTTCATTTCATCCTCGCCGCTGGCTCTGCTTACCATTCTGAGGGTAAAAAGCTTTTCCATTTCTTTGAGAAACTGTGGTTTTAATTTTTCCCTGCTGAGAGCAGTTTTGTTATCAGCCCAAAGGTACTTCAAAGGCAGAAATGCAGCCCTAGGAGTCAAAGCTGCCTCTGAACATGCACTCTCCATTTAACATGAGTGTTTTTGGCTTCCAGAGTGACTTGATTTTATTTCATTATTTTTATTTTTGTCTTTCAGAAACCAGCTTTTACAAATCCTCTGTTTCCTCTTCCCTTTTCTTCCTTGGGCTCTTTGAGCCAGTGGATCAATGTTGTAAACAGTACAATATACAGGCCATTCTTCCAGATGAGCCTTGATGGACTGTAGATTATTCCTGTGGGAACAGTGGCTGAGTGTTTTTGGCAATTCTCTGGTTATGTGGGGCACAGCCTGAGAGAAAGAATGAGGTAGAACTTAGGGGTGAGAGCCAGAGGGGCAGTAATCCTAATTCCAACTTTGACACCAGCCATTTCTGTGCCCTGAGGAACTTTCCACAGTTTCTTCCCTCATCTCTAAAGTGAGGAAAGAAGAGAAAGCTTCATCTCACAGCCCTCTCTGCAGCTGGCAGCCTCAGCCACCAAAAATCAACTTATGCAGAGGAAACTCTGCTGGCAGTGTCTGCAACACTTGTTCTTGTCAGAGGTTTGCATCTCTCAAGAATCATCTCAGATGTTGGGTACTGATCAGTGTCTGCAGATACCAAACTTCATTGCCATGCAGTGGTGAGTGTAAGAGTACATAGAGTTTTTGGCCAGTACCAAAGTGAGTCTCTTTGCAATGTTTATTCCAGTTTTCTTCCTCTCTCCAATTCACTTTAAATCTTTCCCATTTACTTTTCATGGTAATTTTTCACTGTTCTCATCCTGCCCTACTGCTCAGCTCTTGTTTGATTGCCATTCAGCTTCTCCTTCTCCTCTTCACTGCATTTCTCTTCCAATTTCCCCACTGACAGCCTTCAACTTCCCCATTACAGGAGGATGACAGAGCCTCTACTGAGCCTCACTGGCAAGTTTTTGCTTTGTCACCATGCAATGACAAGGTTAACTTTTTCCCAAGGCAATTCAGCCTTTCTGACGACCTGTGGGATGCTGAATCGATATGTGCAGTTAGACATTTTCAGTTTTAAAGTGTGGCTCCCAACAGAGTTGTGCTAACGGGGTCAGGAAACTTCAAATGCTTGGAATTCACTGGTGGAAAGAAGGATACACAGCCTGAAAACTGGAATAAACCCCTGTTCTTTTTGCTACTGTTTTTTTTTTTTTAGTGAGAATATTTATGCTACTGCCTAGGGTTGTTATTAAATAGTAATCTACAAAAGCTATCAGACATGACAAGGAGGACAAGCAAACTTTTAAGTGTTGGGAGTTGCTATTATCAGATTCATTGTGCCGTACAACTGGATGGAATAATGAACCATGAAAGCTATTACAGTACATTGCAAAGTTTCAAATGGAACTGATGAAAAATAAAAGTACTGGAGGAATAGCTGCAGTGTGGTTTCACAGAAGATGATCCCTGCCTGTCTGCAAGGTTGTTCCCAAGGCTTTCTAACAAGTTAAGAGGAGGTTTCCATGAAGGAGACAAGTCTATTCTAGAGTTGAAACCATGTTCAAGCAGTGTCTGGTGAGCAGAGAACATGAAATGCAGGCTCAGGGGAGGATCATCCTCCTGTTTGTAAGAACCCTCCTTCTTTGGTCCACTGTGTTCTATGCGCCATAGGATCCTAGAATATCCCAAATTGGAATAGATCCACAAGGAACAGCAAAGTCCAGCTCCTGGTCCCACACAGGACAGCCTCAAGAATCACACCATGTATAAATGTATATATTTATGTACATGTAGTACCTTGAAAATTAATAAATTTTCCTTTTGCTGGTCACTGTATTGGGTAGAATAGACCCAGCTAGGTGTGGTAATACCTGAAACTACTCTATTATAGCCCTTATCCACAGAAATGTGGATTTCCAGTATACAAACCAAGCTTATTTCCCAGCCAAGGTGAGAGAAGAACCACAGCTTGGTTTCAGTGCCTCCTGAGGAACACAAAGAGTGGGAACCATCATTCTCACCAGTGACCTCTGCAACACTAATTTTCCTGAATCAAGAGAAACCTTGAACAGGTTGTACTCAGAACAGAACTGTGCATAACTTGTAACTGAATTGTGTACTTATCCATGGATTCCAGCTCTGGAAAAGGCTTATACGACAGTCAAAGTGTGCCCTGGAGGTCAAAGCTGTTGAATGAGAGAGGGAATTTGGGAGATAACTTTTGTACCAGTATTTATTGCCTTTTTATAGGACCCATGATATTGTATAGATACAATATATATACATGAAGCCTTTGGTAGTAGGAATTTGATGACCATGTGCTGTGGCAAGAGCACTTATTATCCCACTGTTTGAAGATGATCCTTCAGAAACTACCTGTGGGAGATCACTGATGGAGAAAATTACTTTAGAAGAGTGTTACTGCTTTCAGCTTGTACTTTCTTGTGCTGAATGAAGATGAGATGAAGCACCTTGTATCCACAAGTTGCATGAATTTGTGTCATGGCAGAACTCCTAGACAGGGATGCATATGAGGAAAAGAGGAATATAAAACTTTACTTCCTCTTGGTACAAAATAGGAGGCAACTTGCTGCATTGACATGATTATCTGAAGGGTCTGCACTCCTAAAACCATAACCAAGAAATCAAACTGCAGCAGGACTCAGCAAAATGGTGTGTCCAGAGTGGCCTTTATTCTCATAGTCCTTCTTCACCAAAACCTAAATATAGTTCAAATTCAAGTCATTTGTTTCAAAAGTTTTTGTGCAATTTTTTTTTCATTTCACTTTGAGATAGTGGAGGTGCCCTTATTCTGCTGCCTCTCAATTCCCTAAAGAATGTAAATTCAAATTTCAACACATGATTCAGCCCTCAAGAAGCCCAAAATTAAATAATTAACCAGCTTCTGAATTTGCTCTGGGTATTCAATGTTTTTAAGGCCTGGGGGGGAACATTAACGCCTCTAGTCTGTCCTCTTGTATGCACCAGGTCATATCATTTTACCCAGAGCTGCAAATTTTTGTAAGGCTTTGAAAGATGAAACTCATATTTCAAAATCACAAGGGAAAAATTCCTTGTAAAAGCATCTATGATTTTTCTGCCCATTATTTTAAGAAAATAGAAGTCTGCAAATGGACTTATTACAGCAGAGAGGTTCTTGAGGATGAGGGATCTGACAGGTTGGGAAATGGAGCCTTTAGCTTTGACAGGCAAGTGAGAAGACTCAGGGGAAACTTGTTGTGTCACAAAGTGCTGGCCTAAAGACAGACAGGCCAGTCACAGAGGGAGGTTGGATGTCTTTTTGCAAAGGGCACTGCTGTTACAGTATGCACCCTACTCATCTATTTCTTGTCTTCTTTTTCTCCTCAGTAATGCACAAGAAATGGGTGCATTTTACATAAAATAGCCAGGAATGGTTAGTGCCATTACCTGAGAGCATCTGGGTTTTCCTCTGGAAATCAATGTGTTGACGTGATGTGCAGTCAGGAACAGCAGGTTCACCAACAAATGGGAATGTTCTGTTAGCCCGTGGTTGGAACAAGGAGGAAAGCTCAAAAGGAGGAGGAGGGAGAAGAAGTGTGTATTGGTGGTGACAGAGTAGTCCAGTGGTGTGTTTATGGTCTGAGAATGAGCACATGGTTTCTGCAGGTGAAGGAGAAGATAACAGTGAGTTCATCTGATTCCTGAACTGATGACACCTCTCCTTCACTGTCCTGCAGGGAGGGCTGGGTTGGCTGAGGAGTACACAAAGGAAATGGGTTTTGCCTTAAAGTTCCAACTGAGCTGTGCTTGTCAAACACAGGCAAGATTCACAGAGATGCCACTCTGTATGGACTTGGCAGTGCTGGGTTAATGGGTGGATCTTAGAGGTCTTTTCCAACCTAAATGATTCCTGATTCTGCTGACCCTCATCCTTTCCAGTCCTGTTCCTCCATGAAGCACAAAGAGAGAAGATCACATGGGAAGAATTAGACCTTCCACTATTATAAATGAATGACAGATTTAAATATGAAACAAACCACATTTTATGAGCAATAGAAATAAAATTGGCTGAAAGGTGTTTAGGAGAGGCTGGGCACACAGAGCTGGTACTGGTCATGACTAGAAAGAGAGACAACAATATTTTGCAGTGCCTTGCTGTGACCTGTGCACGTGCCAGAATTCCCTGTAGGTGGTAGGAGACACCTTGGTCATTACAAATTAGCAAGATTTTAAACTCATTCTAAGCTGAGACATTTGTGGTGATCCTTAATGGATCATAATTCTGTAAGTCAAGTTCTTCCAGCTTTCACTCTGTCCTGCAGGATTTCAGCTACACGGGACCCTGCCTATGGTTTTGGATGTTACCTTTGGTATAAACTGCTACCTGCACGTTTTCCAAATGACTGAAGTTACTGGAATAGGGTCTCTGTTTTCTTGATAGCATTATTAAAATGAAGTCATTTGATAACAAGCATCATGAGCTGTAACAAACTGTATTGTGCAAAGCTCTTTTACTGGCAAAATTAATAGACTGGAAATTCTCTCACCTCTGATTTGATAATGGCTTTACTATTGCATAGCTGAATATGCTGCTTTCAACAAAATGCTACTGCACATGAGGCCCTTCATTGTTTTCTCTTTGTGATTCAAAACCCCATTAATTTAACAAGTTTTAAGGCAAGAGCCTTGCAAAGACAGAGCATTGCTTGGTACAGCTTTTGGCAGCTGAAGGAGATTGTGTTCCACCTTGTTCCAAGACACTTGCTCTTCTGTGACAATGAACTGAGTGACTGGGAGCTCCCAGATTGCCTGGTCAGACACACACATGCAGGAGAATTCCAACAGCATCGAGCTTTTAGTCAGGCTGGTAATTCTGCAGGTATATTTCTTGCTGTTCTATCTGAATCTGCCCAGCTACAGAATGACATTAACCTCGTCTTGATGCATTGACATCCCAGAATCTTTCCAGTCTTTTGAGCGAGTCTGTTGACCATTATTCTCCTGAGGATTTATATAACAGCATGAGAAATGAGGTACCGTGGTAGTTATCACAGCATGAGCTGTCACCTCTCTGCTCATGGAAGTCGATGATGTTTGCATCCTGGAGTGCCTGAGAAATGATCCTGTTATCCCAGCTGACAGTAAACAACTGCACGGCTTCCCTGGGAAACCAGACACGCCGGAACCTGTTAGCAGGGTGCCTGTGACTCCTGCTCCTTCGCCCTCTGACACCCAGAGCTCAGCACTTTGCTGCTGCTGTGGTGGCTGCCCGCTGCTTCTGACTGGAAAACTGCAAAATTTCAATAATGCATCAGCAAAAAGGGCAGGAAAAGATGCAGAGTGGCTTCCAAAATGCTTGCAGGAGCAATAGATGCATTCAGCACCTCTCCTCCATTTCTATTCACTCAAAAGTAGGAAAATCTTTAGGGATGTTTTAAAAAATTGGGGGTTTAACTCACTTTTTCGCACTCACTTTCTTTGGTGCCATACCTGCCTTACCTCCTTCAGTGTGTGCTGAGCAGCTGCAGCATTGCTGCCTGCCTGGCTGCTCAGGGCACTGGGAAATGCTGGGCAGTAAAGCTTCCTGTAGCAGGGCAGAGCCATCCCAGCCCTTGCACTGTGCCCACCATGGGTTCAGCTGCCCTTCCCTTGTGCAAGAACAGTGCAGGAATTCTCAGGATGCATCCAGGACAATGGGGTTCCTCTGTGGACCCACAGCCCTGTCTCTCTGATCACCTGGTAGCTTGTTTGACTGATGTTTTCTTTAAATCAGGAAACCAGAGGAAATACTAAGAGCTGAGAGGAAGCACAGAGGGAGCTGCTCAGCATGATTGGTGTGCTTACAGCCATACTTCATATTAAAGAGGTTTGCCGTGATGAACTAAGCTACAGGTCTTGGGAATCAGCTGGAAAGCTTCTCAAAATCAAAGAGGAGATATTAAGGTGTAGCTAATAGGAAGTTTTTCAAATGTCCTTTCTCCCACACAGCATGTAACTTCCCTGGAAGTGTTCAAAAAGGTGTTTGGATGTGGCACTTGGGGACATGGTTTAGTGGTGAACAGGGCAGTGCTGAGTTAACAGCTGGACTTGATGTTCTCAGAGAGCTTTTCTGATTTTATGATTCTATAATCACATTTGGGATTAACCATCTGACCTACTCCCTGTGCTACATCCTTACCTTTTATTAACACTAATTAGATTTTGTCCTGAATGTCCATGAAATGCTTGACAAGTGCAAGTCAAGGATGTTCAGACATGGTACAGACTCTATAAAACTGACAGGACACAGAGCCCCTTTTATTTTGAAAAAATATATAGGATGTATGTGAGGTATGTTGCATGTAGGAGTTAACAGTTTTGGGGTACCTTAGATAGTTACATCTTTCTACACAAGGTACCCCAAAACACAAGGTAATTGTTCTCTCTTTCCCAGATTTATGAAGTTATGTTTGCTTTTACACCCTGAGTGAAAGGAAACAGCCTTTTATCTATGACTTCTATACTTGTGGCTCTCTTTCTTATGGAATTCCCCTGTGAGCAGATGCATCAGTGCCCAAATGCCCTTGAAAGGTGTTTGCTCAGAACAGGGATTTTGATGCAAAAAGCTGCATAAAAGGGTCCTGAAACCTTTCACTTAGTTTAAAGTGAATCTCACCGCCTGGGATATTTCACAGCTGCCTCCCTACTGGTTTGATAATCCCACTGGAGAGCTGAGGAGGAAGAACTCGTGTTCTCAGTGTCTCCACAAGCAGCTTTGTTCCTTGTCATGGCCAGTTCCTCACCTGCTACAGGCAGAGCCTCCAAAGCCGTGTGTGCAGGAGACACCCTGACACCACTGCTCAAGAAATGCCAGCGGGATGAGGAGAGGTGGGGGATTCTTTGGAGGAGCCATCGATGTTTCCTAGGCGATGCTGACAAAAACATGCTGCCTCTAATTGGCTCCACTACAAATATTTACAGCTGTGAAAAGAAGTTTGCTGATCCCACCACGGTAGCCATGGTTGCCTATCTTTTCAGCTGCTGTTGTGCTGGTGAGAAACATGAATAAGTTGTAAGAATCCCTCACTGGCTTTGTAGCAGGAACATTTCCTGACCCAAATGTAGAAGCCAATTAAGCTCTAAAGTTTCTGTGTTTTGTTGTTTTGGTTTTTTTTCTGGTAAGACTTGCCATTTGTTTTGTGTATTAGCAAAAAACCAAAATCACAACAAACCTAAAACCAACCAACAAGCCCATGGTGAGGGGCTACAACAGATCCAAGGCTTGTTACCATTTATATTGGTTGTGTGTATATAAATAAAATACTATTTTTAAGTATATTACCAGTGTATGAATGAATTTGAATTCCCAGGCTGACAGTGTCTGTTTGCAGGCCTGTGTACTCAATCAGCCCCTTGAAGTAGAAATGTTGATGCAATGTGTTCCAATATTTGTTCTGAAATTACCTTCCAGATTGAATGTGTACTCATTCCTGATGGAAGGAAGGGAAGAAGATGGAGCCAGGCTCTCCCCAGAGGAGTCCAGTGACAAGATGTAATGGGTACAAATAGAAATGCTGGAAATTACTTTTAAGTCTAAGAAACTATTTCCTACTTTGTGGGTGGTCTGAGAGCATAACAGCTTTCCCAGGGAGTTTGTAAAGCCCTCATCCTTGGAGATATTAAACCCCTTATTGGACACCGTTCTGGGACACCTGCTGTGTGAAATTTTTGAGTGTGAGGGTGGTGAGACTCTGGCACAGGTTGCCCAGAGAAGCTGTGGTTGCCACATCTCTGGAAGTGTTCAGTCCAAGGTTGGATGGGGCTTGGAGCAACCTGGGACAGTGGAAGGTGTCCCTACCCATGGCAGGGGGGTTGTAACTGGGTGGGCTTTAAGGTCCTTTCCAACCCAAACTTTTCTATGATCCTATGAAATCACCTGATCTGCTTTCAGGACTCTGAAATAATGCCTCATTTTTCAACAGGTGAGTGTCCCCAGAGGTTGCTATTCCTTCCATGCTTCAGACTTCAACAAAATGCCATTTTTCAGGGGTGAAGATCCAGACTGCAGAATTTCTTGGCAAACTTAAGAGCTTTGCTTGCTAGTCAAGGACCATCAATTGAATGTTTGTGTGAGCTTGTCATGGGCACTGTGAAAGGCAAAACTTCACACTGACATTCAGTGCTACCTGTATTTCTTCTCAGTGAGGTGAAACGTGGGCTGCTGCATTATTGTGCTGGTATTTGTTCTCCCTTTCCCAGCCACTTGGTGAAAGTGGCTCATGAATGCACAGTGAATTATTAATATCTACTTACTTTCAATATAGCTTGAGAAGTATCCCAAGAGGTTTGCTCCTTCTTGTGGGTCCCTTCCAATTCAACATATTCTGTGATTCTCTGTGATTTTTGCCTGATGTTCTGCTTGGATACTGCTTATCCTAGTTAGTAGTTGGTGCTTCAGTGGTGAGTCTTGAGGTGTGACTGATGCTGCTGACACCTTCATACATGGCATGATGTGGCCTCTTGGAAGAGCTTTCTGCAAATATGCAAAATAGTCTCACACAGTAAATTAAAGATGAAGGTGATGCGTTGGGTTTGCACGCCAGCAATCTGCCAGGAGAGAATTCAAGAGTGATTTAGGATGTGTGCACTTTGGGAAATTGTGAGTTAGAGTTTCACTGGTGATGAATTATCCAAAAGGGGCATGTTTTAAGCAAACATGATTTTGGTGGTGACTCAGAGCAGGGACAGATGAGATCATGACGATAGGTATCTCACTGACAGATTAACAAGTTTACACTCCATCTTTCTCTAAAGTTCTATTAAGGTGCTAACATGTCTAATGGCACTGGAAGACTCGTGCATTTTCTCACAGAACTATGATTTTGCCTCCACTACAAGGCACTGCATTTGACTCTTTCCTTTGTCTCCTGGGCCATATATTCTATGAGTAGCAAGCAAAGAATTTTGGGGACATACAAAACCCATATGTTTCTTATTTAATTTCTTTCATTGTTCTTGTGATCTTTTTACTAACTCTGTGCTGTGTTCTAGACTCTTCCTCTGCCTACAACTCTTTCCATTCCAAAACAAGACTTAAACTATATTTTTGACTAGAAGGTCTTCAACTGACTCTTGCTGCTGGAAGAACAAACTCTTCCTGCATACTGTAAGTGGAAATGGAAAGCAGTTTCACTCAGGGGAGGACACATCTTGATACAATCTTTGTTGGTCTTAAATCCGTTGTACTCCCTGGTGCAGAAGAAAGAGATACCACCTCTTTCAGATGCATTTGGTTGCATGTTCTTTGTGAGGAACATCCCATCTGTCTGCTAAAGGTAATTCCCTTTCTGTCCCATTCTATTTGCTCTGGCTGAGGTATTTAATCAGTAATTCACATTTTGTTGACAAGTCTACCAACATATTTAACAGATTCCCTGACTTGATGGCCACAAGAAGGTGCATGTGACTATATGAGAAGACAATACGAACAGTCTTTCAGCACTAACTTACTTTTAATTTTCTCCTGACATTTGTGGCAACTGCCCTGTGGTGCTGAGCTGGGCTCTACATTCTGCTGGTTTTTTATGGTAGTACCTGTTTCACAATCACACATGGCAAGTTCTAGCACCCGTAGCACCGTATTATTTGGACTGCCTTTCCACCAGACCAAGTCATTATTCATTCCCCTGTTTCTTGACATGCCCCCCTGTCATGTTTTGGTGTCATCAGCTCATATCCCACACACCCAGACAAGCTCTATCACCTCCAATTCCCTTTGACCCTTTTCATCTAATTGTGTAGCTGAATTTCTTCCTCCATAGTGATTTTTTAGGTCCTATTTCAGTTCTGCACCAGTTTCTTGCAAGTACATCTGCCCACGCTCTGTGCCTTGTGTAGTGTTTGCTGATCTCACTCCCAACTTCCAATATATAATATTAACCACCAATATCTCTTTCTGTCAGTTGACGCTCCATTCCAGTGCAAAGTTCCTTTCCTGATTTTGAATTTTTGACTCCATTCAGCTGTTTTATAAGGTTGTTTTGTGGTGCTTTTTCAAGGCTGTAGCTGCCTCAGTGTCATACCACAACAACATGCTGCTTGAGCTTCCACCCATCCATGACTCCCATGTTTATATTTTCCCCACAATGCGATCAGGTCACTGTCTGGCAAGCCCAGATGGACTCCAAGTTAACAGGAATGCTGTGGGTGATGATAATTTCTTTCAGCTCCATGGCCACAGCTGGCAATCCTGCAGCAATGCAGCTCTGCCATCTCTGCAGATCTGCAACTCTCACTTTGCAGGATGAGCAGGATACGATCCTGATGGATTTACCTAACAGATTTACTCAGAAGACAAGACCAATTTAAGGTTTCCTTTTAACACACTGTAACAATCTCGTAATATTCAGCATCCAATTTGTTTTCTCTTAAGGTACTTTCATTAGGAAGGTGAAATTTGCCCTTTAGGAAGGGGCAGTTGTGGGGTTGCCAATAAACAGTACATATATGTATGAGAAACCTCCTAGGGATGTTTAGGAGCTGCATTTAAGGTCAGGCCCCTGTCCTACACCCTTGGGATTAATAACCTTGTGCCCAACCTTGTACCCTCTTGATCCTGACCTTGCTTTGCTGTATCTTCCTGGTTTGACCTTGACTCTGCCATATCCCTACAGATTTCCCTGGTCACCCAGGCACTTGGATGGTGATTATTGCTGATATGGGACCTGCTTTGCTGTCCTTGCTCAGTGCCTTGTCTGCCTATTTCACACCCCCAGCTACTGGCTTACCTTCCTTGGTGGGGTTCTCCCATTAATGTTTCTCCCTGACAATGGGAGAATGGATGGACCATCTCTCCTTTTTGCTTGGAAATCAGGAATCATTAGGGATAGATGCTGTATTGCAGTGTAATTCTCCACCTACTACTGGTACTTTTCCCAATAAGAAGCTCCTTAATAAAAAATCAGTTCACTGACACATTGAAAAGTATTGTGAGATTAAGGGGATGTTACTGGCCTGTCTCATGATATGCATGTTTCCTACATAATCTTTAAAAATTATTATTGTTTTGTGTTTTTTTCCCTACATATTCCCATGTATTGATGTTGTTCCCAAACCTGGTTCTATCTCTTAAACTTCTACCACAGCAATTTTCTTTTGAGATGGACCCTAAATAAGAAGTGAGAGTGTTTACAAGTAGAATTCTCTATCTCTTTTCCCTTTGGTGACTGATGAAGGAAATGACTTTTTGTATTTGGAGCAACATTTTCAGCAGTGTCTAATTCATCCTGAGAAGTATTTTGGGGCAGTTACACCACAAATGAGGGAAAGCTCAGTGAAGAACTC
Source organism: Campylorhamphus procurvoides (assembly GCA_013396655.1). Taxonomy (NCBI): domain Eukaryota; kingdom Metazoa; phylum Chordata; class Aves; order Passeriformes; family Dendrocolaptidae; genus Campylorhamphus; species Campylorhamphus procurvoides. Next base: position 318,159 of record WBMV01008979.1, on the reverse strand, counting down.
CATCCCTGACTCTTGAGGATTTTACTCTTCTTTACAGAGTGATTTGCAAACAGTTCAATACGGTCTCTGCAAACTGAATTGTTTGCTTGTTTAGTTTGGGGGTTTTCTTAACGTTTATGTGTGAGAACATGATCCTCACAAACTGTCTCATTTATCCTTTTGGTGGATCACATTTACTATTTAAGGAATGTCCAAAAGGGAAAAAACAGAGGTGTTAAAGAACAGAACATTACCCAGCAGTCACAATGCAGAAGAATTGTCTCAAATTAGCTTGAAATATTTAGGATGGAGCTGGCTTCTCTCACAGCTGTCATACAGTGTTAAGAAACTACTGTGAGTGCTGTCTTAGGAATGACCTTACTCAGTGCCAGTTAACCAAGGGCTGGCTGGCCCACGATATCTGACACCTTTGCTGTCAAAATATGAGGTCTGTGTGTAGGATTTATTTCAAAGAAAATTCTTTGGTGTTCCACAGAGTGAATTGTAAGACTAAACTTCTTCTTGAAATAGCACTTCCCTGAAGATAAATAGAAATCCCCAATCTTCTAACCACCCATGCTCATGGACTGTCTTAATTTTAAAAGCCAAAGTTTATATGATGATTTGCTCTCTAAAACTGCTTATCTCTCTTTCTGTTATAAAGGAAATACAGAGACCTAGCTCAAACTAGACTTTTGAATGGCTAAACTAATGGGAAGTGAACCCAGCTTTAGATGCACCCAAACACCCATAATAGCAACAGAAGATCCATAAACTTTGATTTAGACAGATAGAGAAGATACCTTAATTGTGGAAGGAATGGGGTACTCAGACTCGGAACTGGCTCAGGTGGGTGCAGGATCCTCTTGTTTTCATCCAGGTCATGTTGTCTGCCTTCCACATGATCCATTGTCATTGCCACTTTTCCTGTGGTAGGTCCTTTGTTCCACAACAGTCTTGAAGAAGGATGAGATGGCAAATAAGAGAATGGTTTGGCTTGGAAGGGACTTTAAAGATCACTCAATTCCAACCATCCTGCCATGGGCAGGGACACATTCCACCAGCCCAGGTTGCTCCAAGCCTTGTCCAACCTGACCTTGGACACTTCCAGGGATGGGGCAGCCACAGCTTCTCTGGGCAACCAGTGCCAGGGCCTGCCCACCCTCAGAGCCAAGAATTTCTTCCTAATGTCCAATCAAAGTCTACCTTCTGTCAATTAAAAACCATTATATAATAGGAAGGGAGTTTGTACATTTTTACACTTCTAGCACTCGTTTTAAAAATGGAGAGTTGTGCCAGCATTTCTCCAAAGGACAGATACACATGGATAGTCAGCCCTTCCTCGATCCACAGCTTGTCCCATCCAGTGATGGATGGGAGAAGGAAAGTCGTGCAGAGAAACAGATTTTCACAAGTTGCAACTTGATATTTCTGTTGTGGTTGAGTTGTGATTTTTGTCTTGAATTTAGTTGTGCCAGAAACCTCTGAAATCTAGCTGAGGAAAGGCCACATGGAGTTGTAGTGGAATTCAATAGCTCAGAGAGGAATTTAATAACCTCTGAAGGCAATTCTGAATTATTCTGAGCTTGATGAAGATCTTCACCAGTGCTTCTCTGTCTTTATCTATAAGACATCCAAATAAATACACTTCAGTGCCCACTTGGCTCTTAGTAACTTTTCAAGCACCATGAGCTGGATCTTGCAAAATCATCTTTTTTTTTTTTTTTTTTTTTTAATTCCTTCCCTTTTTTCTCTTTTCTTTATTGAGAAAACTCTGTGGTGTGTAATTGAAACTAAAACTCGTTTTGAGTCTTCAGAAAGCAGAGAGAAAAGCTTTTGAAAAGCCATTGCCAAGTGGGGGCATTTCACAGCAGCACAGAGAGGCCTTTGCAATAGAGCCTTGCTTCCTGCAGTGAAGCAATCCTGGGAACCAGTGAAAAGGAGCATGTTTTACAAACCACAGCAGAGAAATCAATACGACGAGAGTCAGTGTGAAAACCAACAGCAAATTTTTTCTGACTCACTTAACCAAGCAAGGCCAACAACAATATTAGTTGAGAGACAGGATGGGGTACGAGCAGTGAGTGAAGAGGTGGGATTTCCCACCTAATGAAGCCAAATTGTGTTGCTGCTCCTGCAGCTGAATTTCTGCACACACACACACACATGAAAAAGCCAGTCTGGTGGGAGAATGCAGAACCAGGTCCTGAGCTTTTTAAAAGACTGTGTGTTTTGGATCAGATCCTTCAAACCAGTAACCATGGAGTAGGAAGAACTTCATTGTCAGGGGAGAAACAGTGATGTAGAACAGGTCTGGATGTTGTCTTTGTCACCTCCCCTCGTGAGCCCAAAGCCCACAGTGCTGGTGCTCCAAGCTGGGTTGTAGAGCTCTGCACAGATGTGGGGTAATTATTTCATTTGTGAATCATTTAGTCTCATCCTTCAGACTAATCATCTTTCCAGCTATTTATAGATTGCAGCTGCCAACTGGGAAAGCAGCAAACATGGGAATGGGACAGAAAAAACAGATTTTCTTAAGTGCCTTTGGGGTGCAACTGAATGTTTTAACAGACCTTGAGACAGAGGTAGTTGTTCCTTTGAAGTGCAGTTTTCTTCCCAAGCAGCAGTTTGTGGTAACACCACAATAATTCCCACTCCAAAAGAAAATTCTTAGGTTATTGCTCCTTTGATATTATATATGTTCTTGCTTATTTGTGTGTGAATTTTCATTTAAGGAGAATTTTTACTGATCTGAAAAGAATCACACAGAGGAACAGTGATTAAAGAATTCTCCTCCATCAGTGAAGTTGATGGGAAAATGCAACACAAAGATGTGTTTTTTCCTTCTGACTGTTTTGAGATTACTCTTGTGTTTGGCAGGAAGGTGATGGAGTTTCTACAGAAGTGCTGCATCAAAATGCCTTGTATGCTGTACTCTCCTAATGAAATGGTAAGAGAGTACTTCTGTTTTTAGCTGTGAGAAAATAATTTCAGGATCAGGGCCTGAAAATTACAGGTTTTAACCTCTAATCATAGAAGCATGGAATGGTTTGAGTTGGAAGGGACCTTAAAGATCATCCAGTGCCACCCCCTTCCATGGGCAGGGACACCTTCCAGTAGCACAGGTTGCTCCAAGCCCTGTCCAACCTGACCTTGGACACTTCCAGGGATGGGGCAGCCACAGCTTCTCTGCCCACCTTATGCCAGGGCTTTTCACTGCTGTATGACAAGGCAAGAAATAACCAAACCTGCACATTCTTGCAGTTAGTCAGACCAAAAGTGGCTTAAGATATCCTGAAAACTTCTTTTTCTTTGTGTCACAAATGCTTGGTACTAGAACGCAGAATCACAGAATATGCCAAATTGGAAGGTTCCCACAAGGGTCACTGAGTCCAAACTGCCTAAATAGATCTGTATTTTTTCCCAGATTAGGTGGGTACGACTGAGCCTGACTCTGGGATCCTTGGAAAGGCAGTCCTAGAGAGGAGTTATACTTGCAAGAAATTAACTTTTTTGCTGGAGGTGATGCCTTGTCTAAAGCAGAATTAAGGTTTCTCTGTTCTCTGCTTCTCCCAAAGGATTTGTCATGGTAGTAGGCAGGACTTACATGCCACCAGTCAATGTGGGCAGCTTCAGATCTCTGGTGACACCACCAGCATTCCTATTTTTACCTTGACATTCCACCCCTGGGCTGATGAGTCAAACCAACAGAGAGGTGAACCAAATTCTCCCAAAATCCTGGCAGAGGCAAAATCTTGTGCTCAGCCCTATCTCTCTGCTCTTGCTGTCATTTCTCCCCCTCCAAGTGCCTGTTGGTGTCGGGCTGGATGAGTTGGTGGCTTTCCAGGCACTGGCTGGTGACATCCTGCCTGTCTGAGTGCGCAGGAAAGTCAATTAGTCTGTTAATTGAAAATCCAGTGCTGTGCCACAACACCCAATGTGCTCCTCTGTCCCTTAGAAGCTGTTTAGAAGTTGTCACAACTCCTGAGCTTGGTGTCCTGACTGGGGGATACGTGTGGGGTGGAATCCATTTATCCCGAATTTAGGAAATTAAAAGGTAAATGCCAATTTTTAACCTCACTTTAGAATCAGGGAAACAAATACTTCTTTTTGTTTGTTTGTTTGTGGGTTTTGTTTGATTTGGGAGTGGGTTTATTTGGTTTCGTAGGGTGTTGGGGTTCTTTTTGTTTGTCTTTTTGTGGTTTTTGTTTGTTTGGTTTGGGTTTTTGTTTTGAGGAGGAAGTTTCTCTTATTCTAAGAAAGGCGATTTTGGAGAAATCAATCAAATCAGTTCTAAATGTAACTATTTATCCCAGCCACTATAGATGAAGTCTGCAGACAACTGTTTAATAAAAAGTAATAAATCATCTATCCTGCTATTTTCCCTTGCTGATCAGATCTGAATCCTTCATGAAAGATGTGGAAAATGATCACACTTTCTTTTTGCCTAAAACCTACTTGGCAGGTGTTGGACAAACATGCCAACACCTTTTGCTCATCCCCTTTTCCAACAAAAGGTGGTCATAGTTTTATCTACTCCTTCTGCCGACTCTCTCTCACCATCTGAACAGGGAATAACACAGTAGTAAATATGACCAATTTCTTTCTCCTGTGTGTATGAACATGGAATAAGATCCACAAACTCTGCTGATGCTCTTAGAATTTCTCTTCCTGTCATGATGCTCAGTAGTTTGCTGCTTCATTGCTTATTCATGGCAAGGAGCATATGCTCAATATGCAAGATAAAAATACATCAACATATTTCTAAATTAATAATTAAATGAAATTTTGAAACAAACAAGCAAAAATAAATGTAAAAATAATAAGAAACCCAAACAGCTGAAAAATGTACATTAATTTTTAAAAGCATTGTGGATCAATAGCTGTCACATAGTCATGTTGCTGTGCCAACTTCTTGGGCTGTTGAAGATGTTGATTTGTTTAAATATTATTCCTGAGCTACTATTAATAGTTGTACTCATCGGAGAGAACTAACACAGACAAGTGGTGGTTAGCTGTACAGTGAGAAATGGGAAATAGCACACATGTGCTGCCTGTGTTTCTCAGTGAAGAAAGGCTTATCCCTCTGTCTGTGACACAAATGAGACCATGAAGATGCTCAGTGAAGGATCATCCATCCGACACCCCACTGAACAATTCCATGTCCTTAAAGCCAGTAACCATGCCCAAAGGATGTGCAAGGAAGACCAGGGATATGTATGACACCAAACTCAGGACACAGCTACCCTTAACAATGTTTTTGAGCTTCAGAAGGTTGCTTTTATTTGTCAGTGTGATGAGAACATGTTCACTCTTCACACCACCATCAATAGTATCCTGAGCCATGTGCCAGCTTTCTCCTATGTGTCTGCCAAAAGCCTGCTCCAGGTGCTTGTATCAGTGTTCATGGATAAAGAACCAGCTTATTCATTGCTTCTAGGGAAGCTCAGGACTAAATGTGGGTGTCCCTAACTCAAATACTCAGGTTCCTTAACAGTAAGGGACTGATCAGCATCACCAGTGATTTCCAGGTGTGATTTTTTCTGTTCTTAGTGTAGATTTAGAAAACAGGCCAACAAAATCACTCTGCAAATGTTTCACTATAAACTCACTACCAGTCCATTTGTCTGCCTGATGTGCTGTGAAAGAAGAGCTGCAAGCACATGAGTTTGTCAGAGAGTTTGGATAAATGGATATGTACCTGTGTCACTCGGCCAGGCAGCAAACCAGAGACTGATTCTCATTCATGTAAGGAAAGGTAACGTAGATTAGGTGTTACTTACATTTTAGGACAGAGGTTAATATAAGAAAAATCGGGAAAAATGCAATTTATCTCATAATTTGAGTAACCAGCCCACCCAAACTGTGGTTGATGTTGTTTGCTGCTGCGTTGGCTCTCTAAAATCCTGACTCTTAGGAGTTAAAAGCCTTCCTGTTGGCTTTGTAAAATTTGATTCTTACTAACATTATTATCAAGGGTTTCTGTGGCATTTTCTTGCTCAAATCTTGTCCCTTTGGTTTGCTCTCTCCAGCAGCCAGCTGCATCCCTGCCTCCAGGGATGCTGAGAAACTGCGAGGAAAGAAAAACAGTGGGAAGCAGCTGTACTGGGAAAAAAAGCTCCCTGAGGAATTACATGCCAGGGTAGATTCCAGTCTGTGCTGGGCAGGCAGGAAGGGTAACAAACAGAAGAAAGGGATGGACATCCTCAGCAGAATTCCTGTGGCTTACTCATATGTGTCCCTGCCTCAGTTTCCCCCATGCAATGGAACAATCACTGAGAGATTTACAAGGTGAAAAAATTTGCCAATGGCACAAAAGTGTTTCTTTTACTTTCATAGGTCTCATGTGACATGGCTTTTAATGTGTTTGCCCACCATTTGTAGTGCTCACTTAAGCTGGCATGCTCCAAAGGGTTATTATTAAGGATTTTCTTCTCTTTTGAAGAGGGGGAAAAAAAAGAAAGGGAAAACAAAGGAAAAAGGTCAACCATGAGTTTAACTGAATTGTGGTAGAAATTTAATTAATCTTGTTTTAGATGGCCAAGAATTGCTCGGCTCTTTCTTAACTGGTCCATTATTTAGAGCAGAGAGAGACAGGTACTTTCCAGGTGGTCCATCAGCTCATTTCAGGGCAGGTATCTAAAACCAGAGGAGCTGCTCTCCCAAGATGCTTGTTTGAGCCCTCTGACTCCTGACAGCATGAGGGTTGTACAGCCTGTCACAGATTGCCTAAATACCTGTTTCAGGACAGCTTTTTAAACTCTGTTGTCAGTGTACACTGCATTAAATGGCACAGGATTTAAGGGATAGCCTAAACCTTTCCTATGGAAGGCTGATGTCAGGCAGGCTCAGTGCACAACACCTAAACCAGCACCTAAGCTTAAGAGTAACCATTCCATCCATTGATTCTGACTCATAAAACTAAGAACAAGCCCAGGATGGTCTGGTCTTATCTTCCCTTGGGAAATTAAAACAATTAGTCTTTCCATGCAGTCATGGCAGAGTACAGGGCAGTGATGTCAGTGCGAGACCAAAATATTTATAAATGCTGCTAAATATTTTTTAAATCACTGTTTATTTCTTATTTTTGCTTTGACCACAGATGTTTTTGTATAGCCAGCTAAGATTAGACTGATGATGATCAGTGTACTGGCAAAAGAAGTTTAGAGTGAGCATTACTGCTCCTGGGAGAGTTCTGGTGTATTCATTCATATTTTTATGGGGATCTTGGGAAATTTACTCCTTTTGAACTGCTGAAGGAACTCTTAAAACTCACAAAAGATTGTTTCCTTCACAATGTTTATGGCAGTTCTTTTTCATGGGAAACTGTGAATTAGGGTCTCTGTAGGTTGTGGCAAAGAGAGATGTGTTGACATTAATGTCAGTTTGACAGGTGAGACAGGTCCAGATATGAAACCAATGGGATCATGCTACAGTTTCAGACAAATTTATTGTCATTGCAAACATCACTTTCCCTTGACTCTCCAAGAACTGGGGACTTAAGTGGGAGCATTTTAAGTTATTTGACACATACACCCAGCAGCCACAGAGAAGGACTGAAGAAGTGAAATAGAAATAGTTTCTGGACATCATATTTCCCCACAAACAGAGAGCAGGAAGGTTCCTCAGGGAAGCTCACTTTGTCCCCCTGCAGTGACTAACTGGTTCTAGAGTGTCCTGGAGGGAACTGGAGCCTGGATGGAGGAGAGAAGGCTTTGGGGGACTCATTGCTATCTCCAGCTGCCTTATTGGAGGCCACGGAGAAGGCAGAACCAGGCTCTTCCTAGAAGGAAATGCCAAAAGGAAAACAGACAATGGATAGACAGCATTTCTTGGTGCCATTTTCTGGCATGTTTTCCACTGAATTTCATGTCTTCTGAGTCTTTCAGTCCATTTCCTGGAGCATGCCATAAATATGTTTGCCTTCTCTCTTTTCCCACGTCTCCAATTTAAAGTAATTTAAAAGTAATTTGAAAACTGAAGGTTCTGTGTCTGACACCCACTTTGAAAATGCCTGAAATAATAGGTTTGTTTGCAATCTCAGATCTTACTGTGATTAATGCATCAAAGCATTGCTGGGAATTTCCTCAGTACCATTTCAGTGCTCTTCAAAGTAAAGGTACAGACTGAAAGTTTAGGGGGTTCTCTCTCTCTGTGCAACTTTGTATGTGTTTATCTAACTCCAATGGAAAGGGCTTAGTGGATTTGCTTTTCTCATCCGCCTCATTTTCTCATTGTCAGCTAAATAAAAATTCTTCTGGGGAACATCTTTTGATATTTGTGAAAGATAAGTTTATCCTGTAAAGAAATTAGCATTGTAAACATCCATATAAATGTTTGATCTGTGATACTAGTAAAGAAGTAACTTAAACCAACGTTATGTCAGGATCCTAAATCTGCTTGCAGGCTGTATGGGATGTGCAGAGCAAGGGCTTGGAAAAGAGCACCCAAGTCAGGACTGAGAAGTGCCACACATGATTTGGGAATGACTCCTACAAACATCCAGCAAGAACACAAATAACAAACCTACTGGATAAGTCCCTGTTTGCTGCAGTGTGTTCAGGGGAGGCCAGGAAGGGGCATCTCCATCCAATGCAGGGATTTGGAAGGAGGGAGAGAACCAGATCTCTGGTATCTTCCTATGAAGAAGCTCCAAGGGTGTCTTTTTTGACCTCTTGCTTTGTGGCTTCATCCATGCCTTAACCTCTGGCTCAGTGGCTTGGGGTATAAGAGCAGATCCTAAAATATATTTTTTTTGTTTTCAGACTCTCTCATTGTATGTGTGAAGGCTGATCTTACTGTGGGCAACAGAGCACAAGATTGATTGACATCTGGTGACACATCTGATGTATCTTCAGGGCATGCTTAGCACATCAAGTGTTGCTTCCCCAGTCTCTTCCAATTTTTCATCCCTTAGCTAAATTTCTGTATAATGCCTCACAGTTGCAGCTGCAGTAGGAAATTCTCTTTGTATTGTTATTGTTACAATGATGTAAAAAACACCAAAAATAAATATATAAACATATCATACCAAGGCTAAGATAGCATGATGGAAAAGAAATTGGATCCCTTGTTCACTTCAGACATCACAAAGAATGGCTGTGGGTTTGGAAACAAAACAAGAAGGCTCTATTTTGGAGAGAGTAACCAAATCTGAAGGGAAGAATCTGCTCAGGTAACAGTCATGACATAGTCCATAATGCAGATATCAGTCTCACTGGGTCAGGGGTTTTATCACGTGTGTTAACACAGCATGGGTATGATTTAGGCTTTATTTATCCTGGAAGCCTGAGTGAGACTGCTCATGCTGTTTGTACAAAAACTGAATTTACATTCCCTTTGGTCTATGGATCCTCCCTGCGCTATTTCAGCACCACAAATGCCTTGTTAAGCAGGAGAATGCAATCTGTCTCCATGCAAGGCACCAGCAGAAAATGGCAGTGTGGGGAACAGCAAATAAACCTGGGCACATTGAGCCCAGCTCACTCACCCCATCCCACTGCAAAGGGTACTTCCTTCTTCTCAATTCATCGTGGGGGCAAGAATAAAAATACTGCTCCAGGAATATAGAAGTCAAGTTATTCCCTTCTTCTGCTCCTTCCCCTGCACACTGCTTGGAAGAGAAAAGAGAGCTGGAATACTGCCAGGTGTCACTGCAGAGAGGAGTCCTCAGCTGGCACAGAGCCTGCAGAACGTTTCCTACAACCTGTTTTTTTCTGATGGGATTCATCTTCCCTAACCTTCACCATCCAATAATTAGGCTTCTAATCTAAGCCAGTCATTATGTCTCTCTGGAGTCGGTGCAGGGAGGTTGGATGAATCGCCCTCTGGGGTTACTTGTCTCTGTGTGTTGACAACAGAGTCAGCCTAAAAGACTGGCTTAGGACAGACAGCAAACTTCTTGGCAGCTAAAATTAAATTAGATGAGTCCCAGCATCAGCTGCACTCTGGTGACTGACAGACTGACTCACAGCAAGTCACAGCTCACTGTGGCACTTTAAATGCTCAACAGGAGCTGTGTATTCCTGGCTCTGCCATCACTGTGTTCATCCTTAGCTCTGCAAAGTCTGCATTAATGTGTTTTCTCTTGATACAATGGCACAGAGAAGTTGTGGCTGACCCATCCCTGGAAGTGTTCAAGGCCAGGTTGGATGGGGCTTGGAGCAACCTGGGCTAGTGGAAAATGCCCACTGCAGGGGCTGTTGGAACTGGATGATATTTAAGATTCCTTCTAACTCAAACCAGTCTATGATCCTACTCTTCTATGCTATGTAACTTTTGAGCAACTGGTCAGATCCACAAGCAAATCAGGAAACAATGATGCTTGGACTATGATCTTATGAATACATAATGTAAATGCAGGTGAGGTGGATTGAAAACAGGCTGAAATACTGAGATAAAGGAAGCTCAACAGGAGGAAAGTCAGTCATGCAGTACCACAGGTGTCAATGCTGATACTAGGTGGCATTTTTATTAATGCTATAGATGAGTGGGACATCTGCAAGTTTGGAGACAGTAAAAACTGACAAGGAGTGGCTGACCTGATGGTTGTTTTGCAGTTCAGAGAACTCTGTTGGTCTTGGAAAATGGGCAGAGAGGATTTCCATGAAAGTCAACAAAGCGATATGCCAGTCTTTCACCTGGGGAGAAATGAACCAGTCTGGATGGATGGGCTGGAAAGCAGCTTTGCAGGGAAGACCTGAGGGGTCCCAGTGGACACCAAGCTGACCATGAAACAACAGTATGTCCTCAGAGAGCAGTAAAACAAAAGCCTCTTGGGCTGCATTATGAACAGCAGCAGGTTGAGGGAGGTGATCCTTCCCCTCTATTCACCCCCAGTGAGATGGATCAGGGGGGTTGTGTCCAGTGCTGGGCTACCCAGTGCAAGAGAGGCTTGAACACACTCAAGTGAGTCTGTGCAGTGTCACAAGGGTGATTAAAGCCTCAGTCTCATGGAGAGAGGCTGAGAGAGCTGAGACAGTTCAGCATGAAGGAGAGAAGAAAAAGATCTTATCAATGGGAATAAATACCTAATAGGAGGGAGCAAAGACATATCCAGGGCACTCTCAGCAACACCAACTAATAGGACAAGTGGTAGTGGGTGCAATCTGAGGAGGAGGAAATCCCATTTGAACTTCTTTCCATATCGTATTTACTCTCAGAGTGTTCAAGCAGAGGAAGTTTGTCCAGAGAGGTTGTGTAGCCTCCATCCATGAAGATACTCAAAATCCGACTAAACAAAATCCCGGACAACCTTTCTCTGAGGAAATGGGTTGGACTGGATATGCTCCAGAAGTCCTTGACAACTTTAACCATCTTGTGTCATTCTCTGTGTATCAAGTCTCCTTTCTACATAAATCAGAGTCCCAAAATGCTTTTGGGTGGAAGGCACCTTAAAGTTCATCCAGTTCCAACCCCTGCCATGGGCAAGGACACCTTCCATTAGACCAGGTTGCTCCAAGACCTGTCCAACCTGACCTTGAACATTTCCAGGAATTAAGAATCAGACGAATGTGATGTATTTCACACTTTGTAAAAAAAAAAAAATTCAATTATTTTGATGCCAGTTTTATAGAGTGTAGACAAAAATATACTGACATCCACTGCTTCCTTGGAGACACTGTCTGATATTCTCTCATTGCTCAAAGCTAGTACAGCACTGCAGCATGAAAACCTGATGCATATGACAATAAAACTAATGAGTCACATCTAGAACATGATGCAAAAGACATCACAGCCACTTTGGCAGAAGGAAAACCAGAATTCATGCTGACAGGTCCTTGTACATTTGTGAAATGTTTTTCCTTTATGATCTGAAGTTTGTGATCTAGAAACTCCTGTCTGAATTCAATCATGCTACTAGTATAAAATTTAAATATACTACTCCTCTCCAGAATTAAAATGTTCATCTCAGACAGGCAGGTAATTGTAGATAGCACTTTCAAGTGTGGATTCCTTAAATATTTGCCATCAGTAGATGGACAGTGAGACCCACAGATGCTGCAGCCAATAGTGGACATTGAAAAGACTTGTTGACACACATGGTTTATATTTTCCACAAGGCATTTTTGTGCTCTACAATATGGGTTAGATCCCAAAGCTGTACACAGAAACCCTTCAGGAGGCCTGTTTCTCCAAGGCCAGCTTGGATGGGGCTTGGAGCAGCCTGGGCTAGTGGAAGGTGTCCCTGCCCATGGCAGGGGGTGGAACTGGATGATCTTTAGGGTCCCTTCCAGCCCAAACCATTCCATGATTCTATGGAACAGTCAGTTCTATGTTTCTGCTTCAGTGGATGTAGAATGTACTCCAAGACAGTAGATGTGGAATGTCTATAGTTCTCTTAATTCAGAGATCATTTAAGATTTCAAAATCAGGCCTGAGGGAGTTTTCCCCAAAACATTTTATGTCAAGAGTCAGAAATACTTCTTTTCTCTTTTGGTGTTTAAGCATTCACTTAAATTCATTAAACCCTGTAGAAATGAATATATTACACAGGTTAATGATGAATCTTTTTTTTTTTTCCTAAGGATGGCAGTAGCTCTCATGTTTGAATTCTTATTTTTAAATTGTAAGAATAGTCTTAATTACATATTGCAGCATGTATAATTTTAAGATAATTATATAGCAAGTAGATTAAGCTCCTATTTGCTTATCATGCCTGAAGATCTCATTTAGCAATTATTTAATACTCACCTAATGTAAAACTGCCTTATTAAATCGGTGCTGAACAGCCAAGACCTTTCTTTAAAAGAAAATATTCACAACTTTTTCAGAGAAGAATAGACTTGTCAGACAGGTATGAAGCACCCAGTCTTTATCTATTACTGTCTAGCTTGAGTTTGCTTCAGAAAATGCATTTATTGATCCTGAGCCTGACTAAAATGATCTCAGTATCCCTCCCTACCCACTCACACAGTGTGTGGTGTGTGGGCTCCCAGCCACAGGATGGAGACACAGCCACCACCATTTAGAGACAAGGAGGTGACAGACTTTTCCCCTTTGAATCATCCAAAAATTCCCCCCTCTTGAAGGAATTTTCTACAAGAGGAGCAACTTAATCAGCCAATTAATTCAAGCTTTATCTTTTCAAAGAGAAATTTAAATTCTGGTGATCTATGACCACACCTTTAAACCTTGAGTAAATAGCCATGAATTGGTACAAACCAGAGCTGTCCTGTTTCTTTCCTGGAGGAACAGGACTTGTGGACTTGGGTTTTTGTGCAGGCTAAGCTTCCCAAATCGTGTTTTCTAGAAACAAAGAGAGTAACCCAAGCATTCAGAGCAGGAAGCACAAGCTAATTTATAATAGGATTAACTTTGCTCCTTCACCCACCCTCCCTGTGGCTTTGCTGGGTTTTCTGTGTTAAGATCTTAGCTTCAGCTGCTCTATTTGATTGCAATTCTGTCCGTGTTGCCTCTCTCCTGCAAGGCAGGGACTGGTTTTGTGTTTGTTTGGCTTGTTTTGTTTCCCCAGTCACCACACACAGCCACCTCTACAATGGATGAAGGTCTCTTAGCAATGCTGTAGAAAAGGGGTGATATTCACACGGGCTTCTTTGGGAGGCACAAGTGTTGCTTTCCTTATTTGCCATGCATGTCACTGAATTAAGGAAGTGCCTCTATGGAAAAGGAATCCAGCCCTGGGAGCTGCTGAGTGTGTTGTGCTTGGATCTGCCTGCATGACTCTACCTACAGGCACAAGACATGGAGTGGGATTCAGCCAAAGACTAGACAACTAAATTTAAATATTCAGGTAGTCAGGTGTTTGTTCCAGTTCCCTCTGTGCTCAGTGGAAATCTCAGTCTGGTTTAGTTGTGCCTGTTTGCAATACCACACATTACCCTGCCTGAACTTCAGTTTAATTTCAAGAGGACATGGATGTTCCACAGCTGTGATGTCACTCCTGCCACCCCTGTGTGGCTATCTCAGCTACCCCAGTCTCAAAAGCTGCTGCCTGACTCTGTGAATAAATAAACTACACCCTCATTAGGGGAGTCTGGAGAGTAGTTCAGCTGCCCAAGTGCCACTGCCTAATTTAGGATTGTCATTTCTCTTCAGCACCTGTGTGGCAGGATGGCCCACCCTGGTAGGACCTAAAATGCACACAGAGAATGCATACAATTTGAGTCACCATGAAAGCCACCGTGCCAGCTCCTCTGCTGGTGCCAGGGGGCTGTCCTGGTGTTGAACGATGCTAAAACCAGCCTGCCCCACCAGATTTCCAATACACATCCTGCTTTTTGAACAGGATTTGGCAGGGAAATTGCTCTGCCAGCCTGAAGGTCTGAGACTGCCAGTCAGTCGCTTTGTACTTTAAAAGTCCAGTCCCCTTCCATACAGGCAGCTCCTTCTGATAACCTTTCTTGGGGGGTTTGTGTGGAGATTCCTCCCCTGCTTGGGGATGCCCTCCAAGGACACTCCTTGAGGCTGAGAGCAGAGATCTCCCCACAATTGTTGGTCTGGGTGAGTTACAGCAAATCTCTACTGAATAATTCTTTCTTTTTGCCAGTTTTAATGTATTTGCTTCAATACTTGCTTCAATACAGTGCACTGTTCTATCCTATACTATGCTACTAGTTGGTTTACCTATTGTATTGTGTAGTAAGTAATTCTGAGTAAGATCTTTTGTCTGATCATTTGTAATAATAAATGATTCATTTTATATGAATATTCTCATTTTGCCAATCATTAAAACCTGTGGGACAAAAGTGGTTCAATCCCACCTCTGTAATTCCCTGAATTCAAACCATTGACATAATCCAAGGGTAAAACTGGATTCAGCTACACCTGGGCTCCTCTCAGAGGAGGATTTTAGGAAGCCAGGGAGTCCTTTCTGCACCTCAGGACTCAATGACAGGGCTTCTTTTATAAATTTTGTCTAAGCTTTCCACTCCTCCCTATGACAACCTGTCATTCTTCTGCTGGTGACTGAAGGAGAGTCACACTCTGAAAACAAAAGTTGGGTGTCTGCAACCTGTCAAGTCCATGACAGGTGTTTTTTAACCTTCGAGCATCTGGTGCTGAAAGCTTTTCTGGCAAAAAACTGCACAAGAAAAATTGGAATCCCACTGTATTTCACAGCATTTACAGCAGAATCTTACCACGAGTGAAACTGAAAATAATCTGTTTGCTTAAAGAAAATCAATAACATGCTTGGTAAAATTTCAAAGCACTGGCTAATAAAGACACGGCACGGTCTCACTTCAGATCTTTATTCATTTTAGCTATTGGACCATAAAAAATTATGATAAAGGAGGTATGTTTTTACTTTTTTCCTAACCAGAGAGGTTAATTTGTGCTTCACCAAACCTAAATCATTACAAAATACTCTATATTATATAATATGTGATATTTAAAGGTGCCACAAAGCAGTTGTCAGTCCCTTCTGTGCACCCTTAACTCTTGGCAAGTGTTTTTCTGCACTGGCCTTAGAAGAGGAGAGTGAAAAATCTATACCAGTAGAAAATGCATAAGTAAAGGCTTTGCCAGAGGTTTTCACCACCACATTAGTCACATCTTAACCTAACCCACATCTCCTCCAACTCCATGACTCTTATAAAAGGACTAAAGGGTTTCCATGGCCTTTTGTCACTGTCACCTGCATTTAAGGGCTCATTTCAGGCACTATATTAATATTTGCTCTGCTCACATGGAAGTTCTGCCTAACTCAGCATCGTGTTGTCTGACAAAGTTTAAAAGAAAAAGGGCAAATACAACCTTGCCCTTGCCTTGACATGTCCTTTCAGCCATTTAGGGAAGTTGGTAGGCCTTTTTATACAAGAAATGTGATTATGTATTGTTTGAATTCTGCAGTTCAGAGGCTAAGTGACCTTCCCATGTCTGTGCTCTGAAGAGGCATTTTCCGAGGAGAAAATATAATTTCCCTTTGGCTATGTCTTGAAACTACCAGGAACCCAAAGAATCAAAGAAAATTCTGATGTCATGTGTTTGCTTGTCTATTTTTTCCCCTGCAAAATAAGTTAACTAAGCCTGTCAATAGCTGGTTATCATAGAAACATACTTATTTTCATTGTATATCTATGAACATTATCACTGTGATTCCAGTCAGAGTTTCTAACTGAAGTGTAGTGTGGATGAATCTTTAGTAACCTTTCCATATTTTATTTTCTTTTTCCAATATTGGTACTAGAAACAATACTCAAAATTATTGCACCAAAAGACCTAAACAGGACATGGGTTCATCTCCTGGAGATACATTCCACCAATTCTCAGTCATAATACTGGGGTAAGGACTAAGAAATAAATACAAAAGTTAAACAATTGAGTATGATAGGATCATCTTCTAGTTAAATAATCACCAACAGAGACTAACTCAGGTAATACTAAGCTGAATATCTAAGACAGACACCAAGAGGCTTTTAGTTATCTTAAATATCTCCTTTTACTGATTAAAAGGGAATTGGGAATGATCAGCTCCAAATTAGCTATGTGCTATTTAGGAGTCCATGTTACAACAGCCATTCTCACTTTTGGTATCATAGCAACACATAATTAAAAGGGCACTTTGACCCCCAAGGTGGTTAATGAGGGAGTCATCTGAGTGTGTGAGTGAACATCATAAAAGGAAAAGTTTCTTGTCAGTCACTGTGCAAAGAGTTAATCAGAAAAGAGCCTTCAAAGAGAAATTTTTTAAGGCAAGAAGAAAAGAGCAGGTGCTTCCAGGATGATGATGCCATGGAGAGCAGCTTCCAACACTTCTACTTGGAGCTGGATCCTTCCAGAGCAAGCACAGAGATAGCCCCACACCAGCCATCAGCATCTCATCCCCTGAGCCCACAGGCACAAATCCACCTGCTGACCACAGATTTGGGGACTCAGAGTCTTCCTCTTGGCATAGACAGACTGACCCCCCTCCAGCCTTCAGCAGAACTGAGCCTTGATGTGTTTGAAAAGCACATATTGGAACATTTTGAGTTTCTCAAACTGGGATGAGTGGGAGATACCTGAAATCTACTGGCATGGCCAGTACACCACTCAGGACCCCAATGGAAAGAGCTGATTTGTACAGCAGAGACTGCCTTGTCAAAAATGCTCTTTGCTGTGTTTCTAGGGCAACATATCTGCTGCTGAGGCAAGGCATGAAGCACACACCTCCTCCTGCTCCACGAAATTTTCCATTTAAAAAGATCTTCTGGTTTGGGCCTGAAGGACAATATCATATTTACCTAAAACTAGTTATATTTAAATAAAAAGGTGCTTTCTAATTGTTTCTTATTGACTTTTTTTGGCCATAAAACTGAACAAACTCTCTAGATTGAACCACAGTGTCAGAGTTGCAGGTCCCAAAAAGCTGAAGATCAGACCCAACAGATGCTGGTGCTCATTGGTTTGCAAATGTCACGATGAACAGCAGAGCTCTGTCCCCTGTGCTGTCACAGCTCTCTGGGGTGACCTGCCCCACCTGTTATCTGCAATGATCAAATTTGCAGCATTGCTTCAGCCATTCTCCTTCAGCTCTGCTTTGTATGATACAGCCTTGTATTAATTTTAAATAACCTTTTATAGAATCATAGAATGGTTTGGGTTGGAAGGGACCACCAAGATCATCTTGTTCCACCCCCTGCCATGGGCAGGGACACCTTCCATTAGCCCAGGTTACTCCAAGCCCCATCCAACCTGGCCTTGGACACTTCCAGGGATGGAGCAGCCACAGCTTCTCTGAGCAACATATACAACTACTTTAATCTATGAATCTCAGGCATTTTACAAGTATAAAGCATTCTATTTTAATTCCGTGCTGTGAGGTTAATTAACAAAATGGCTCAAGAGAATCTTTTGATCATTGAAGGTGAGAAGGGACACCAAATTCCTTTTGTTTTGAAGGCAAGAAAGCACAGCCAGCCCTCCACAGAACCAGCCCCTTCAAATTATTTAATGGCTCAAGACTGGTAGGCTGAGGATCATTTGCTTCAGAGGGATTTTTGTGACTTTGATTATTCAGAAAGTATCCAGAATGATTCCTGAGATGAGAGACTTATAAACCAGTAACATTTTTATTTTTCTATTTCTCATCTGGTTAACCAAATGGACATTTGAACTAATTTCTAATAACAAAGAGATACAGGGACTGCAATTAACATCTTGATATTTGTTGTCCCTAGTAATTGCTTTTAGCAGAGTATTCCAAGCAATCTTGTTCCTGAGCACAGTAAATGCAGTGGGTCAGGTAAGGGATTCAGTAAATCCTGAGGATTTCATGGTACCTATAGCAGCATAAAGAGCACGTGAGGAGACAGGTACAAACAACTCCTCTTTAATCCAGGACATAAATAAAGGCTTATTTTTTCATTTTCAGCTCAGCTCCCCCTATGTCCCCTTTCCACAGTGTGTCAGGAAAGGCTGCATTTTAAGCCCAAGCTTTGCTCAGAAACAGTTGTTTACCAACAGAGCTCAGCCTGAGAGTGCAGTCCAAGCAAGGAATGGTTGGAATGATTAATGGATTGACATAATTATGAATATCTGGACAGGTATTGTAGTAGGATCTGTTTGACAAGACCAAACTAATATTTATGTTCCAAGCACTGAAGAGAGAATATCCTTTGGTATCTTATCAAGGTGTATTGATCTCTTTGCTTCACACCTAATAACAACATGGGCAAAGCAAAATCCCAAGCCAAAAAAATAAGCAGAAAAACTGAGGCTGATACATGGAGACATCTTTTTTTGACAAATTTCAAATTATTTGAGTCCTACAGATCACCCTTGGGCTGGGAGTTTGCTGATTGACAAGTTTCTCAGCTTTGATGCCGAATGTATGCAAAGAAGTTTTTGTGGCAGATTCCTTATCTGGAAAATGGGTTTAGTGATACTTCTCTCTCTACTTTCAGTTCTGATAATTAAATGTTTATACCATGGTCCATATTAAATCACTGGGACAAGATCAAGCCTCTTAAGAGGGAAATAATAAGTCTTATTTATTTACCAAGTGACCATGTCAGAGTGTTATCTTTCCTCCTGAATGATCTTCTAATTATTCTTTTTTTAAAACTACACTTAATGGACAAGGAGAAAAAAAGTGTCAGCCTTGGGAGCTCATCTCAAGGTTGCACATTGTACAAAAGTGCCTTCTGAAAACCCTTTTGTACCTGATCAAATTGAGTCGGATATTGATTCTGCTCTATGGGATCTTAGGGAAGTAACTTCGCTCTCTGGGTAACTTTGATAAAGCTACTCAGTTCTTACATTGTTAGTTTGTACTGAATGCAAGAGTCAGACTGTACATCCTGGACAGCTTGTGAAGATAATGTGTGATGGGAGATTTTGAGGTGCTGCTGATCAGGAGGTCACCTAAACTTTCATATATTTGTACCACCTACAATAGAATATTTGGTATTTTTCCTGCCAGTCTCTCAGGTACTATGTATAGCATGAAAATGAAACCTTTAACATATCCTGAAAGTGTATACATAAAAATACATTTTTACATGAATGGACATAAATTTATATGTTCTGTATAGAATCTTTGAATCCTAAAACCATTAAGGTTGGAAACAACCCTCAAGATCACTGACTCCAACCATTAACCTCACACAGCCAGGTCCACCACTAACCCACATCTCCAAGTGCCACCTCTACAAATTTGGCCATATATATATTTATAAACACATCACTGCACTTCACATTTTGCTTTCACTGTCTCTTTGAAGTAGTTACATGTCAAATCAATCTCTTACAGTTGTGAAAGTGGAAAAAATTATCAGCTTAGATGGGATTTGTGTTGCACAGCTTTTGATAACCAACATGTTGACATTCCAGCCTGCGCCCTTCATCCCAGGCTCTAACCAACAGAGGCACTTTAAGGGAATAATTCATATTCCCTATTTTAGACATTTTATATCCCCAAACTGTCTTTTGCTTCCCTTCAGTCACAGAGAGCCCCAGGATCCCTAAATGAAAAGTAGACACCTGCATTGCACGTTTCTGTGTTTAGCCAGAGGAGTCCCATCCCTTGTAATCCTAAAATGTGGAGAGGAGAAGGCTCTGGAGAGACTTCTTGGAGCCTTCCAGTACCTTAAGGGGGCTTTTAAAAAGGAGGGAGGGGTTTTATATGGGCAGAGAGTGGTAGGAAAAGGGGGAATGGTTTTGGATTGAAAGAGAGCATGTCTAGATTGGATGTTAGGAAGGAATTCCTGGCTGGGAGGATGGGCAGGCCCTGGCACATTGCCCAAAGAAGCTGTGGCTGCCCCTGGATCCCTGGAAGTGTCCAGGGCGAGGTTGGATGGGGCTTGGAACAATCTGGGATAGCGAGTGGGAGTTGGAACTATGTGATCTTCAAGCTGCATTTCAATGTAAACCTTCCCATAACTCTGTGATCTCGGATGTCTTTTCCCACCTTAATGATTCTATGATTATATGAGAGATGGGACAGCGAGCTCTGATGTCCTGCTGTACATGACATGGGAAGTTAAAGACAAAACCAGGGGGAAAATCAACATTTTTCCAAATCACCCTACAGGGTTTCATTTACAAACCACTCTTACTATGAGTGTAATTAAAGTAGCATTTAATAGCAAAGTCGAAACCTTAAATAACTTGACCTAGGCAAATTATTGAGTCATTATTCTGGGTTGATATTTGTCTTGTTTAGGTTGGAGGAGGAATTATTTAGATACCATCTGTTTCCTGTGAGCTGTATTCTAAGAAAAAAAAATTAAAATATTATCCTGAGAAAAATCTATTGCAAACGAGTGTTCAGGAAATGTAAAACACGAGGACTACAATGAAAAATGGACTTACAACCTGTGACTTAGAAGGTATTGGCAAGAGAAAGTTGAGATTTCCCATACATTTCTAGGTATCCTTTTATCTTTGCCCTTAGGAAAGATCAAAGGAAGTTCATGTTATTTCTATTCTTGCTCAGTGCTCTGTAAGTTGTACAAATATTTTGCCTAATGCAGAGTTAGAGCCCTTTGGGAACTGGACTGAGTCCACTCAACACATTGCTCATGATAATTTTGCCTGTGCTTTTTAATCTCTTTATAAAACAGTTCTTGGGCCTCAGGACAGATTTTTTAACTTATTATTGTACAGAGCCAGAAGCCAAAAAAGCAGTAATTAAACAGGAAATGAGTACACTTATTTAGAATGCTTTTACATAAGATTTTTAAGAAATAAGAGCCTAAAAATTAAGTCCAAATATTCATGTCTTGGATATTGCAAAAGCTCTTGCTATTATGACTTTCAAGACTCAGAGTACGACACCCCTGGAAGTTTATAAGAAAAGCAGGTCCTGATTCCTGCCTTTAATTAATTAAAGATCCTCAAATGAACTGCTTCTGCTAGGAATGTCCTTGAGACTCCTGCTGGTTTAATGCTGACAGTGAGTATCTTCAATCTTTACAAGATGTTGCACAGCAAGGGGTGAAACACAACCTGAAGTTCATAGTCCTTGCAGTCAGAGGGAATACACAACATTTGTGCAAAGAAGCTGAAGAATCACATGTGTTTAACATGGAAAATACTAACAGAGCACTGGTGTCTGTGCCTGCCCCCCCTATTCTCTGACATGGTAAACCAATTCAAATGAGAGAGCGAGCAAATTGCTGCCACACTCCTTTATTATGCATCCCACTTAGCACAGCTATTCATTTGTGCTTGGAAAAGATTATTTTTGTCCACTGGCCTTCTGTATCTCCATGGGAGAAATATCAAATCTTGAAAGCTCATCCACCCTGGATATATAAAGGGTGGCTTAACGAAAGCCTAGAAGATACTAATTATCTAGTGGAATTTCTAAGTGTTGTGCTTGGAGTTCAGCTGCAAGAAGAGGTTGGAAACTGCACACAACTGAATATATGGCTCTGGTTCAGAAAAAGTAACAATCTAAGAAGTTTATGCCTCAGGTGCAGTCCTGCATGTGCTTGGGGCTGCACACAGGTTGTGGTGCTCTGCTGAATCAGGGGGGGACAGCAATGCCTTCAGCATTTAATTCCTTCATTCAGTAGAGTGAAAGGTTTGCTACATTTTTGTCACTGGGAAGAGCAGTCAAAAAAATGCACTATCACCATCATTCTTTTTAAGTGAAAAAATCCCCTGTTTAGCTGATAGTTTTTTCTATTATGTTCAGCAATGCAGTTCATTAAATTTATGGTAATTTTTACTTAGATGGCCATAGTATTACCTCTCAAATATAAAAATGTAAAATCCAGGTGGAAATGGAGTTCAGGACATTTCCAAAAATGGCTTTTTTAATAATTTTCATTCCAAATGTCTTTGAAACCAATTTTGACAGCATTTTCAGTGACATAACAATTCCATAGCAATTATAGAGGATTTAGTCCCATGCTGTAAATAAAAGGAAGATTAGATAGTGATAGAGATAGGGAGAGCCCTTCAGGTAATTCTGATTTTTATTCCTACATTGGAGTAATTTAATCCCAGCTGAAGATCAAATCCTAAATGTGAACATTGTAAGCTTTAAGTAACTGCTTCTGTGTAATGAAATGCAGAATATAATATCCTGAGAAATGAAAAGTATCTTGATGTAGTTTTAACAACTGGAGGGAACAGAGTGATTATACAGATAATCATATTTATATAAAATGAAGAACAACAGTAAGGATGACCATATAAATGTTCACCAGAGTGTGCTAGTTGCCCAAGGGATTTGGATAGAAAAAAGACCTTCATTAGCAGAAGGCCTTCCAAAATCTTTTCCATTTCTTTTCCATTCTGCAGATTCTCTGGTGTCAAATATTATGATTAAAATCCTGAATATCCAATTCTTATAATTGCAAATACCAGCTGTAGCCCATCTCCTCTTTCTTCCCAACTCTCCTTAATATCCTTGAAACACATCATTGCCTAAGGCTGATTGAAACTGGCCAAGGTATTTAATGGAGAGTGGGGACTGGCAGACATGCAGTGGGATTGCAGGAGCTTCCCTTCCTTAGGAAATCAATTTAAAAATGATAAAGACTTCTTTTGAGTCTTGCAATTTGTAAGTTAGTGGTGTGGGGCAAGTAAAAACTGAACTGAAAGCACAGCTTGCTGTGGTCTTTGAGAAGAGGAGGATAAGATTATATTCCAGTCACTGGAAGTGTCCAAGCTGGACAGGGCTTGGAGCAACCTGATCTAGTGGAAGGTGTCCCTGGCCATGGCAGGGGGGCTGGAACTGGATGGGCTTTAAGGTCCCTTCCAACCCAAACCATTCTGTGATTCCATGACATGCCTCTACTTATAAGCAAAGACACACCTGGAAGTCCAGGGCCTTTCTAGAGTGTGTGTATCTGCAAGAATATCTCACCTGAGCAAAAAGTGCTTCCTAAAGGCCCAGTGAGGGGACAGCTGAGGAACCAGACAGATTTTGTAAGTCTGTGCCATCACCAACAGCTGCTGTTCTCAAAACTTGACATTTCAGAACCTCACAGAGCTTTAGTGCTGGTCAGCCTTAGAGCTCTGTGCAGCCTCCCTGGGGCAGGAACACCTGCAGAAGGTTTAATTGGCATCCAAAAAAAGGAAAAAAAAAGAGTGGAGAATCAAAACCTGTCAGTCTCATCTGCTGCTCTTTCCTCCTCCTCCTCAGCTATTCCACACTTCTTCAGTTTCCTCAGTGTCAACCTCAGTGTCACTCCCAGCTTAGCAGGGGAAGAAATTTGGAAGTATTATCTGATAACCAGATGGTTCCCATCACTCAGCCTGTAAACGCACATCCTGGGATCTTTGGGAAACAATCTTGCCATTGAAATGTCTATAGTGCTGTTTCAAACTCCTTAAAAATGTTTGTGTTTCCCTGGCTACTCCATTTCTCGAGTGAGGATGGTGCTACCATGCTACTGAATAAAAAAAACATCCCCAAAATACAGAGTTTGGCTCATGCTGTAGCCAGAGATAAAGATCTCCTGCTGTTTGAGACTCCTTTTGCTACCTACATGTAAACAACTGTAATGATCTTGAAGGGTTGATAGCTTAATCTTCTGGGAATAGTAAAGGTGAAAGGAAAATGTCATCCTCTGACAGTAATTGCATAAGTATGATTAAGCTAAACTACTGCCTACAAACTTTGATTGTGGTACAGCAGAGGAAAAGAAAATTATTTCCTGCTACAGAGGAGCACAGAGGAAAAAATATATTCTAATTTCTAATATATCAAATGACAGAGGAATCATACCTCAGCAGTCTATTTATACAAATATATTTGGGGATTTAGAATCATAGCTCAAGGAGAGGATTTTCACTGTGCATTACCCAGAGCCACCAGGGCTATAATTTAATTTGTGATAATGGAAAGAAGAGAAAAATGTGGATTAAAATGGTGCTGTGTGTATAAGGATGTGTGTGTGTGTGTGTGTGTGTGTGTAAATAAAGCAGTTCTTAGTTCCAAAACACAGCAGTATATATAAAACGATTACTTTGGAAGCTGAGGAAAGACAGAAACATGACCTGTTTTTCCTTTTCTTCTTTGCTCTGGAGGGAGATGGGAATGCTTAATTCTGTTTCACAGTGTTTTCATCTGCCTTTGATTCAGCAGTGCTATCACGTCCTTGTCCTCCTGGGGCCAGATCCACAAGGAGCATCATTTGACCCAGGACTGCTGACTTTACTGGAATCACACCAATTTACTGTATTTGAGAGTTGGGTCTGCTCTGATTTCTTCTTCTTCTTCCTGTAGCACTTTGTGGTTGCTTGGTTGTTGCCTTGGCCTTTTTTAATTAAATATGTTCTTTAACAGCTTGGTAAACCCTGTTGTTTGCAGACAGTCAAGGCAACAAAGGTTAATGTGTCATGTTTTGCTTCCTAATATAAGTGTTTAGGCTTGACCGAGGCCACCAGGGAATGACTTTACAGAGCTACAAATTGCTCATTGGTTCTGTGGAAAAAAAACCCTAGTAACTTCAGAAGAATTCAGCTAATACATATCAAATAAATTCCCAAGGGTTGATAAAAACCAGAACACACTCTCTACAACTGGAAGATCATATTTGTCCCCAGCTGTAGCCAGTCTGATCAGCCTGGAATGTACCGTAAAGCCCAGAATCAAATATTTCAGACAAAAGTGCAAGAAAACCTGAAGCTGACCAATGTAGCACAGTTCCAACTGTCCAAAGAGGTCTTGACCCTTTTCCCAAAACACTCTTACCTGAAACATTGTCCTTCTAATCCTGGAAAGGGCAGCTGGACTGATAAAGAGTTAAGAATGTGCAGAGGCATTTACTAATTGGGGTATAATCTACCCAAGTGACCTTTTTAATTTTGTTTTCAGAAGAAAGATAAATTTTACAGAATGGGAACTGTTAAATTCTGAAAATATATCCAAGAAGGCTCAATCACAAAGCCTGACTCAAGAATAAAAGATCAAAAGATCTTTTTTTTGGGGGGGAAAAGAGAAGGAGAGAAGGAGATAGTCCTGTTCTGGGAAGGAATAGTCCTCCTTTCCCTTTGCCTTTCTGGAGCTGAGCTTTGCTCTGGAGTTTAGCACCCAAAAGCCCTGGAAAAAACACCCAAAATCTATTTCCTTGAACCAATTTCTGTCATTTTTTCAGCAATTTTTCACAGCTTTGTACAACCTGATCTAGTGGAAGGTGTCCTTGCCCATGATGGTGGTTCAATCAGATGGTCTTTAAGGTCCCTTCCAAGACCAACCATTCTGTGACTCTCAAAGCCTCAGCTGGCTGTATTGGAACAGTTTATTCCCTTCATGCAAGTTATATCTCAAGATATATTCCTATATATGAGCTATTCCAGCACGCTTTTGCTGTCCAGGTCTGTTTCTGTTATGCAGACACAAAGATATATGGCATTTTCATCAGTTCTTCCCAAGACATGGAGACTCAAATCATCAGTCTCTTTCGGCTCAGTTTAGAGGAGAAAACAGTTCTGCTCCCTTGCTGGAAGGGTTTGGGTTTGCAGGTCAAGATACATCATTGTCTGTGGCTTTATGCTGGGCACTGCACAGCTCAGATCCCAGAGGGTTGGCCACGATGGTGACCCTTCCCCAACCTTTGACCACGTTGCTCAGTTTCTACGTGGATAGATGGATGGACTGGATGATGTGAGGGTGTAATGCTGCTGTGCTTTATGGATGGCTCCTCCAAGCACAGAGCCCTGCCCAGCAGTGTCTATTCTGTGATTCCCATGTTGTGCCACCATCTATATCCTTTCCAGGGATCTTTTATGTCAAATCCTTTTTTTTTCTTCCCACTAGCAGTGGGGCTGCCACATGACATATGCAGGAGAAATTCTTTCCTGTTCCATGAGCCATGTGTCCATTGAAACCCGCACAGACTTGTCTGTGGGTCAAAGGAGGCCATGAAGATGCTCCAAGGCTGGAGACTCTCTGCTCAGGAGAGAGGCTGAGACAGTTGGGGTTATTCAGCCTGAAGAAAAGGAGGTTCCAGGAGACTTTATTGGGACCTTTCAGTATTTAAAGGGAGCTCACAAAAAAAGAGAGCAGTTTTTTCCTGTGGGCAGATAGTGACAGATCAAGAAGGAATGGCTTTGGATTTCAAGAGGAGAGCAGGTTTAGATCAGATGTTAGGAAGAAGTTATTTACTTGGAGGGTGGTGAGACCCTGACAGGTTGCCCAGAGAAGCTCTGGCTGCCCCATTCCTGGAAATGTCCAAGATCAGCATGGATGGGTCTTGGAGCAACCTGGACTAGTGGAAAGTGTCCCTGCCCATGGCAGGAGGGGTGGAACTGGATGATCCTGAAGGTCCCATCCAACCAAACCATTCTGTGATCCTATGAAACATGAGGCACAATGAGACGTGCCATGAGATAACCTTGTCACATAAAGGGTTGGATTTACTGGCTTGCTGCCTTTCCCACAGGTGGGATTTCCTTCACCTCTCATCAGGGGTCTGCAGGACAGACTTTTCCCTGACTTCCAGTGGACAAAACCAATCAGGGCTCATCTCACCTACGTTGGATGTCTAATCGAGGATGAGAGGAATCGAAGCTTCCCATCCATTGACTGAATTGATTAGATCTTCTGAAGGAGCCCCAGGAGGACCAGCTCAGGCAGAAATGCCTACTTTGCAGGTGCTTATGAACAGTAAAGATAAATGCTTTGTGAGAGATCTGGTCTCTTTTTCTATCACACAGATAGCTAGAATCAGCTTTTTAGCCTAGAACCTTCTATCTCTATTTTATTATTATTATTAAAAAATCTGTACGCCAGATGTCTGTCACTCTGGGAATTTCTCTCAGTTTCTCTGGGAGTTCTCTCTGTCACTGGGAATTTCTCTCTTCCTTTTTTCATATGCTCACCTAGAATTGCCTTTATTTTTTTTTTCCCCAGGACTCATCATTATTTCCACAGCAACTAATGAGGATTGTCAAAAAAAAAAAAAAGGGGGATTGTTATTTCAGCTGAAAAATAAGCAGCAGAAGGAGGTACCTGAGTGTAGCAGCACAGGTACCATTTGTCTGCTTTTCAGAGGTTTTGAGCATCCCTTGTCCTGTTTTATTCAAAAGATAGGACTCCAGTGTCAGCTTGAGATGTTTTCTTACATATCCTTGCTACTAAAAATCAATAATTCAGTAGACACTGGGGGAAAAATAATAATGATAAAAAAAGCTCTGGAATCCTAAAATATTAACTTGAAATTTAAATGTGATCTTGCTCAAACAAGCAAAAAAACCCTAAAGATAATCCACCATCAGTATGGAATTGTTTCAACCCGGTTTATTTTCTGCCATGCTCGGGAAGGGGGAAGCTGTGAAGTTGGTGCTTAACATTTATTAGACATGAAAGGGAAAAAATCTCATTCTAACATTTCTCCAGAATGACAAAGAAGGAAAAAGTACCACTTGCCAAGTATGAGGGAACCAAAATACTCTCAGCTGTCATGATATTTATGTTGTGTGTGAGGAAGGAACGTGAAATTCATTTCACTGAGCTGTATAAAAGCACCCCAAGTATCTGTCTCAGCTCCCTCCATGGCCAGTGAAAGAAAAATGGCATGTCCAGTACGTGATTTTGCCTGGACACCTTGGTGTCAGCTTAAAATCACCCTCTAAGATGAAAGACTAAATTTAAATGAACCCCCAAGTTAATTTTTTTTCCTTAAAGCCCCAGTTTCTGTGTCAATATGAATAGAGAAAAAACATAATTATAATTGAAAAGAAAATAGAAGTGTCCACCTTTCCTGGCTGGCACAGAAAGGTTTTAAACCATGTCACAATGTCCCTGTAGAAATCAAGAAGCAAAATAGAAGGAACTATGGTCTTTATTACTTTGGAAGTTTTATTATTTATTTCAGTGATGTCTTTGAATGGATGTATCCCAGTAAAAGGTTGTTGTCATTTCCAGAGCTTTGGGTACAACTTCAGTGGAAAAAAACTGACTCCCCATCCAGGTCCCATTTTACAGTAAAATCCCACAAGACTGTAAGGTGGAGCATTCCCACCTTGACTGGTAGTTCTCTGGATCAAACTGTGTTGGAGCCATGACTTTCCTTCCAGATCTCCCAAGGTAATCTTTGAGGTCCAGGTGGCCAAAAGGGATCTCTGAGGCATTTTAAATAACCATATCCCAAATAAGAAATGGCAGAACAAGAGGAAATGGCTTCAAGTTGAGGCAGGGGAGGTTTAGATTGGATATTGGGGAAAATTTCTTCACTGAAAGGGTGCTCAGATGAAAATTCAGACTGCCAGGGAAGTGGTGGAGTCACCATCCCTGGAAGTGTTCATAAAATGTGTGGATGTGTGGATGTGGCACCTGGGGACAGTTTGGTGGTGGGTTTGCATGAATGGTTGGATTTGATGATCTTAGAGGGCTTTTCTGACTAAACTGAACAATCCTGTCACAATGTGTTTAGACATCTGAGTCAGGAAATAATGACTTTGTGAAAAAAAAAAACCCTGATGAAAATATTCAGACTCCAAATGGTTTCCTATCACAGCAGGTCTGAGTGATCAGCTCTACCCAGCACAGGGAACTGGTGGAGTAGCTGGATGGAGACCTCCCTCACTGGTGGTGTTTGGGGGACCTCAGCCCAGTGTCACTGGAGGAAACCCTTCTTTGGACCCCAACACTCCTTCAACTGTGATTTGTCAGAGTCCTCACAGGGGCTTACTTTGCTGGGGTGGTTTCCTGCTCAGGCAGCTTGGTGACCTGGCTGGGGACACAAGTGACACACCAGACAAAGGTTGGAGGGGTCACCTATTCTGCCAGGAAAAGCAATTACCTCTGCTTTTATAGTTGTGGTCATGACAGTGGCAAATTAAACAAATAGCCACCGAGATGCAGCTTTCTTGGAGCTTTGCCCAGGAGGAATTGCACATACAGTGATCTTGGACCACCTGCTTTAAGGCCCAGCCAGAGGACCACGAGTGACTGTGTTTGGAGAAGTCACTGTTACTGCTTCTTGTTACTCCACTGACCTGCAGCCAAAATCAGTCCTGTCACTGAAGAGGTCCCATTTTACATTGATTTTCCAGGAACTGGGGCTCACATCTCCCACAGTCACATCTCAGCTGCCAAGGGTAGCTCATCAGCCTCAATTTTGTGCTGATCTGTGGGCAGAGACCATGTCTCTGACACTGCTTGGAGGATGGCATGCCCTCATTTCTCAGCTCCCACACTTTCCACCCATGTTACTGCCAAGGCAACTTCCTGAGCCTGAGAGATGGAGAAGATGACCTTTGGGAATCCCACACCTCTCCTTGCTGCTGTAGAAAGTTTGGCAGAGTGAAGGCAAGGTGTAGTTAATGACAAAGCACTCAAAAGCTTCAGTATAGTGAGGTCAAGATGAAAGAAATCAAGGATGTTGAAAAACAAACAGGTTCCCTCAGTTCTGGCATTGGCCAGTGCACGAAAGCTTAAATCAGTGGCCAGACTGTGTCTCTTTTGATCACACATCAGGTGGGTTTTGGAGTCTATCCATATTTTAAGACAGGAAAAGTTGGAGAAACAAGTATTTTCCAGGAGCAAAGGGGTGAACTAGAGACATGGAGCTCCTGGAGCAGGTCCAGTGGAGGCTACGAAGATGATGAAGGGACTGAGCATCTCTCCAACAAGGAAGGGCTGAGGGAGTTGGGTCTCAAGAAGAGACAGCTGAGAGAGGACCTTATTAATGTCTGTCAATGTCTGCAGGGAGGGGTCAGAGGATGGACCAGGCTCTGTTTGGGGATGCCCAGCAATGGGACAAGAGGCAACTGGTACAACCTGATGCTCAGGAAGCTCCTCCTGAATGCAAGGAAGAGCCTCTTTACTGTGTGGGTGACCATGTGGGGCTTTGCTTCATTCCCAGGAATTGTGGTAAGGTAAGCACTCTGTAGCTCTCTAAACCCTCTTTGTCTTTTTCTAAGGATTATCACAGCCTATCTTGTTTGGCTGTGTTTTATTTTAGTTTAGTTTTTATTTTACTATATATTCTTTTCACTGGAGAGATCTCTCAATCATTGCAAACTTTCAACAAAAATGGAGAGGGGCAGCATTTTGTCAGCCAGCTCCCTGCTGGATACATCCCATCTGGCTCCAGGACTTGTACATGTCCAATTTACCAGGATCAGGAGTTTACCAGACTCCCAAATCCCCAGCCCAGTGCTTAAATTTCTTTCTCTCCAGGAAGAGAGATATTTTTTTTGTTCCTCTCTGAATACATCAACCTAATTATTATGAACAGCTACAGCTGAGGCAAACAGTATCTACAACATTTCAATTAATGTTCTATTGAAAACACTTAGGACTGGATGTATTCACTCCAGCCCTTCCATCCAGTCTCTTTTCCCCCCTCCCAGTCTTCAAACAAGCCAGATGGAAGAAAAATCGTGTGCAGCAAACCACAGGTTTCTTTCAGGTCACCACAGTGGGGCATGTAAAAGGGATTGACACTGCACACAGCACAACAGAAGCTGATTTTACTTGTCTCTTTAGTCCCTACCGAGCAGCTGGATCTGTGCTTGATAGCAAATGGCTTGTGGTGACAAGTGGCTTTGTCTGTCAGTGCCACGTTGTTCAGCTCACCTTTTATGGCCCAAATATTTACCTGGGAACAGCATGTGTTGTGCATATTGCTGGTGGTGCAGATTAGAGGATTTCCAGGCATCCATCTGGCATGATGCTCTCCAAGGCTGTTGGAGATCCAAGTAAAGCCATAAAATACAGCTTGGGCTGGAAAGGGGGTTCCTCACCCGCCTTTAAAAGCTGTGTATTTGTGGCCCTTGGGGACATGGGTTAGTGCTGACCACAGCAAGGTTCAACTCTTGCACTCAGTGACCTTCTAGGTCCTTTCTAACCTAAACAATTCTTCAAGTCCATGAAATCACAGCCCTTCTGGCTTGGGACATAGAGAAGAAAGCAACAATTCCATCCTGAGATGGAGGCAGGGAGGGAGGGAGGGAGAAGCAGAGGAGCTCAGTTACACTGATTTCACACCAGGCAAGTGCTCCCTCAGGTGAAGAATTCCCAGATGAACTGGCCTTATTCTCTGTGAAAATGCTCCAGAGGGCCAAAGCTAAGAGCAATCTGGCCACTGGAGATGTAGGAATTCTGATTCCTAAACAAAATTGCTGGTACCCTCAGCAGCTGAGCATCCCTAATGCCAACAGGCACTTCCACATAGGCAACTGAATGTCTCCCCTGAAGTTCAGTGTGATAAATCTCACCCACACGGACTAATTCACTCCTGTTTCTGGCTGTGCCTTTAATTGGTCCCGACATGGTTAGAATAAGATTCCTGTTTTGTCAGAGGGAAAAAAAAAATAATTGCTCTTTGTTTAAGATGTTATTTTATTCCATTCTCAAAGGGGTTCCCAAAGGGCATGGGGAACAAGCTAAAATTTTAACAATGACAAATGTGATTAATATGTTGGAAGAGCTGGTAATTTTATTTTTCTAGTGAAAAGGCTTTTTCATCCAAATAATGGAATGCATTTTGAATTACGTTTTTGGTGAAAAATTAGTCAGTGCTATAATTCTAAACAGCTTGCTTTTGCTTCGTAGAGACACTTTTTCCCAAAAACTGGGTGAAGGGCGGAATTATTTCTTTGATTGCCTTTCTAGGTCATAATTTTATATTGTTAAAGCATCCCTATCACACTGAATTATGCCCTTGTCATGGAAATGAGATGTTCAGTGTATTTCAGGAAAAAACTTGCAAGCAACATCTTATGATACAGATATTATGCATTTTAATGAACACCTTATAGTAACCTCACGGGAGGATTAAATCAAAGAATTAATTAAAACAATTCCTCTGTAGAAAGAGTAGGGCCTAGGCAGTATTTTATGTGGGAACCACTGCCACAGAGCAATGGATTTCTCTGTATTAGTTTTCTTCCTGTGGGTCTCACTATGTGACTACAGCCTGTTCATCCCCCTGGCTGTGCCAGATGTGGAGGCACATGTGGCTGTCACCACCCCTCAAATGCACGGCAGGACAAAACTATCCCATTACACACTTTGGCTTCTTTTGGCTGGAAGCCCAGGCATGCACACAGGGAAAGAGGGTCCTAAGGCACTGTAGGAACACAGGGGGGCTGATTAGAATCATGAATTCAGTAAGGTTGGAAAAAACCTCCAAGATCATTAATTCCAACCTTTGATCAAATGCCACAGTGCCCACTAACCCATATCCCAAAGTGCAACATGTACTCCATTTATGAATACATCCAAGGATTGAGATCCCATCAGTTCCTAGGCAGCCTGTTCCTATGCTTGACCACTCTTAAAGTGAAGAAAGTTTTGTTAATATCCAACCTGAACCTCCCCTGGCACAACCTGAGGGCATTTCCCCTTGTCCTATAGCAAGTTCTTGTCAGTTCATCCCAAACCAGCACCAGCTCTCAGTGTTCTACATGGTCTCCAGACAGGTGAGGTTTGAGGGACCTGAAACAGCAGCGTCATGGGAATTGAGAGGCCCAGGTAGCTCAAACCTGCACTGCTTGTTTTCCTAAGGGTTTTAGGAAAGACTCAGCTCTCATCAGTGGGGGGAAAAAAGTGAAATATTCCTGCAGGCAAGAGCCAGATAACCTTGTTTATACTGATGTTATGGTGTGCTGGATAATGGGATGAAACAAGCACATACCTCTAACAAGGTTAATGGGTTTGACAAAATGGCAACAACGGCCTTGTCAGACAGGAGGTTGTTTTCCTAATTAGTAATTTATTGCAGGTTGTAGGAGATTTAATAACACTAGATAGTGACAGAAGGGAGAAGCCAGGCTACACACACAAGATCTTAAACAGGGGCAGGGAGACATACGTAAGTAGGATGGATATGACCCAAAGTAGAGGGTTTAATTAGTCTAAAATATTCTGTGAATCTCTGCACAGTCTCTGAGGATAAATGGGCAATGCTGAGTAATGTGCAGTATCAAAGCTCCTTCCCTTAAGCTCAGGGAAGATGTAGAATAGGAGCAATATAATTGTGGCAATTACTGTATCTGCCAAATAGAGGATATATGAGGTTCATGTTGCCCATCACCCTTTCAAAATGTTCCCCTCTCTGAATCATGTAGAGAACAAGAGCCTGCTGAAGTGAAAACACTAAGTTCACTCAATCACTATAAAACCTTTTAATTTGGTTTAGTTCCTTCTGAGCATTGTTACATCCCACAGTTTATTACAGAGCTTTAAAAAAAATCCCTCAGAAAAAAAAAAACACAACAAAGCCAAAAATAAAACAACTGAAAAACTGTTCAGAACTTCTTGTAAATCAGGAGAAAATGTTTTCTATGAATAAGCAAAATGACTTGACCCACTTCTGTTGCATATTATGTAAATAAAGAGAGAGAGAAACAGAGTAAGAGAGAAAGAAAAAGAAAGATTCCATTATCTCTATTTGACAAAGTTAGAGATAAATTAAAGAGTAAATGTAACACTTGGATTTTTAACCTTGACTACACTAGAACGATGGAGGAAAGGAGGCTCAGAGGGGACCTCAATGTTCTCTACAACTCCTGGTACCCAGGTGGGGGTCAGTCTCTTCCCCCAAATAACAAGGGATACAACAAGGGCAAATGGTCCCAAATTGCACCAGGGGAAGTTTAATTTGGATAGCAGGAGAAATTACCTTATGGAAAAGTTGACAAGTGCTGGAAAAGGCTGCTCAGGGCCATGGTGGAGTCACCACCCTGGGAGGGATTTAAAAGACCCTGCTGTGGCACTTGGGGACATGGTTCAGTGATAGCCTTGGCACTGAGGAGGTTCTGTCTGCTCTCTGTGATCTTCAGGGTCTTTTCAAAACCAAACAGTTCCATAATTCTGTGCTACTCAGCCCCCACTGAGCCTGTGCTCAGTGATTTGTTCTGGTTAAAGCGTCTCCTCCAGAAGGACATTCTATTTTTATTTGAAGACATCAGAAAGGAAGAATATATGGCTTGACTTAGAGTTGCTAAGTGAGAGCTAAAAACATGCTTTATTTTCTAATATGGAGTAACCTGACTTCAACTTCCATCCCTTCCTCTTATGTCTTTTAAAATTAGGTTACAGAGCTTATCACAAGGCTTTATTTCCTTCCAATATGTTGGATTCATATATTGTATGACCATTATCAGTCTATAAGTCATTTTGTGATAACCAAACAGACTTTTTGGTGTTTTTTTTGTCTTTCAGTCTGCGATTTATACAAATTAAATACAATTTCAATAGAAATATCTCTACTGGTGTTATTTCCTCTTGACTCTTGGCAGTCACTGCAGAGCCAGTGAAAAGCAGGACACGATATATCTCACCCTAAAATAAATATCTGAAGTGTGCCATGTGACTTGCACCTGAAAAGTGCCTATTTCTTCCCACTGACTATAAAATGAGCTGGGTCTGACCTGCTCAGCAGCAAATGTTGGTTTTGTAGATAAATAATATCAACCATTTGCAGCAAGTTTTAATAATTTTTACGCTTTTTCAGCAGCAGTTCACAAGGATGTGCAGCTTTCCTGGCTGAATTCCACAGAAACAGTATAGAGAGCCAAAATAACACATTATTCTCCTTTTCATACAGCAAATAACTGCTCCCACTCTTTTTCTTTTTTTTTTTTTTACATAGGCAGACCAAAAGGATCACACTGAACCTTTTCCTCTCTCTCTCTGCAACCTTTTTTAAATAACACACAGACACACCCCCTGTTCTTCCATTCCTACTTCTCGGGAGTGGAACTCTCCAAATTACAAGAAATCGTTGCTCTGGTCCTCTTGGATTTAAGTGCCTCATTTGTTGTTATTAGATTACTTGCTGGGAAAGAAACCACATATAGAAGTAACTTTTTTTCCCCCCTCTTTCCATGAAAGCACAGATTTAATAATGGTCAGCATCCCTGTTAATGCTGGTCATTAGAGTCATCTTGTTCTATCTGTCTCTGGGCCTGCTTTTCATCTGCCATCAGGTCTTATCAGGATGCTGCAGCTGTCAATTAACCTCATTATCTGCAAGGAAAAGTAGACCCAGAACTGCTGGCTCATGTGGTATCTGCAGTGGTGATTAAAAGCAGATTTGCCATCTGAAAACAACTCTGTTTACGAGGGAAGAGTCTGCATTTTGTGTTACAGCCCTGAGCTCCCTCCCTCATCAATCCCTTTGTGTGAGACTGAAGAGGTTGCCTGTGCACTGTTTGAAATCAGTGATGGAGTAGGAACCTTGGAGTCAGCTTCCAACTCTCCCTTTTAAAGCTCTTACATTCATTGGCTTATGAACTGAAATGCTTTCCAGATCCTTAATCTCCTTTAATAGATTTTTAAGGCTGTCTCTTGCCAGTTAGACAGTTGCAGTATTTTAATATTACTCTTTATTATATATAGAAAAGCCTCCCCATTTTGCTTTAGCGGGAATGACGTCTCTAATTTCTTCCAGACATCATTTTTACGTCACTGGGCCTCTGTACACAGCAAGCAAATGTTCCTACTGCATATGAGTGATGTGGGAAAGGAAAAAACCCACCAAACCTACCAACCAAACCTGTAAGGGGCTTGGGGATCCCAGGCAGCACTTCTGAGCCATTATTGCTTTGCCCCTCCTCGTGTTGCTCTGCACAGGCTCACCATGTGCAGCTCAGGGACATGGCCAAGGCAGAGATAACATGCCCAGCCCCAAACCTGTCAGAAACCAGCCAAGCAAAACACTCTACAACAAATTCCAGGCGCTCAGGAGCAGTCCAGCTTCGATTTCCTGTGTGTCAGAATTGTTTGCTCTTCCAGAATGATCACAGGGATAATTTCCTGGTTCTCAGGAAGGCATTTTTTACCATGAGGATGGTGAGGCATCAGAGCATGTCCAGAGAACCTGTGGCTGCCCCATCCCTGGAAGTGTCCAAGGCCAGGCTGGACGGGACTTGGAGCAACCTGGGCTAGTGGAAGGTGTCCCTGCCCATGGCAGGGAGGGTGGACAAGATGACCTTTAGAGGTCCCTTCCAGCCCAAACCATTCCATGACTCTATCATTCTTTCTTCATCCATCAGGTGCATGAGAGAAAAGAGACTCTTGTGATATTGGACATGTTTACATGATGTTGGACATGTTTACAAGGCCTTGGATATTTTTCATATTCTCTCAGTGCAGACACATTTATGTCCTTGACTTACAGTCTCACCACTACCCACCTCAGGATGGGTTTAGCTGTGGATGAGGAGTTATTGCCCAGCAAGGTACAGTAAGATCAGATCTTCCTGGGAAGAGGTGGAGACTCTCAGGCCCTGACTGGGAGACCTTGCCTAAGAAATAAACATCCACTCTTTGAAAAGACACTTGCCAGAGAGAAGAAGTTCAGTCTCATAGAATCATAGAAACATTAAGGTTGGAAAAGACCTCTGAGATCATCAAGATGAACATTTAACCAATAGCACTGTGTTCATCCCTAAAACAAGTCCACACTTCCAGAGATTGTGACTTCACTGTTTCCCTGTGCAGACCCATCCAATGCCTGTCTACTGTTTCAGTGAAGACATTTTTCTCAATATCCAATGAAAACCTCCCCTGATGCAACTTGAGGGCATTTCCTCTCATCCTGTCACTTGTTACCTGGGAGAAGAGACCAAACCCCCCATGGCTGCACCCTCCTGTCAGTTAGTTTATTTCCACACTAGGAAATTAATCCTATTTGACTGACATTTCTGTGAGATCAGAGGTGTTCTAAACATCCACAAGGTGTTTGAAAGAGCTCAGAAAGCAGAGGCTGTGTGAAAATACGATTGGTAGTAGCTGTTTTGAGAAGAAAGAGGTAAAGTTGGGTCCTGAAGTTACACTACTGAGAAAACTTGGCATGGTAAGACATTTGTTTCCCAGACAAAACTTGTTACATTCAAAAGCTTTCTCAAATTTTATATCAAATCCCCACAATGGCTTGGGTTCGGGAGTTTTCATCCTCCCCACCACCTTTAATTAGCTAATGCTCAGATTGTGTTCCTCCTTCCTCACAGTCTGGGTGTGATTCATTTGAGAACGTGGCTTAATTGTCCCTTGGACACCCTGGCCATAAACATTCTGATGTACAGGGTCGGGTGGAGCCCAGTGGATTTGTTAGCACAGATCCAGCACAAAGGCAGTGATGTTGCCCTCAGGGTCACCTCTGGTCCAGGAGGAGATTATTGGAACCCCTCTGGAGGACCAGAGCTGGCATGACAATGCTGTACAGGACATTTTCTCAGCAGCTCTGCAGCAGGGGCATGGCTGAGATTGCTGACTCCAGTTTGGAATTATAAACCATGTCTGACTCCTGAAAACTGAGTGAGGTGATGCTACACCAAGCCTCTTGGTGCATACAATCCTCCTGTTATCTGGGGGGAAAAAAACACAAACTAGACAGTCCTTTCCTGTCCTTTCCTTTTAACATTTCCCTTGAAAAAAATAATATTGTACTCAACTGTACAGGATGAAGGGAGAGCAGCACCGTGCTGAGAAAACAAGAGCAAAGCAACATTGTGCAAGGTACAGTACAAACCTCTAAAGGTGGAAGGTCCAAGAGCATCACCAGAACCAAAGATGCCTTTTACAGACCAGCGAATGTCTCTGTGTCAAGCAGGTCTATCCACAGTTCTCCAGCTGAAGGTGTGTTTGCCATACATATGGACCTGAGACCCCTTCAAAGGGGCTGGCTCAGGGTCTGAAACCATCATTTTCAGGTCTAGCTTTCATCTCTTCCATATTTTCCACTTATTAAATTACTCCTTCTTCCACTCTTTCTGTTGTCTTGTGCAGCCATGAATGTGAATTTACCAAGTTCTACACAAAATGTGACTTTGCTTTTGACCAGAGCCAAATCCTGCTCTGCTTTGTTGGCACCCCAAGCCCTCCTTGACATGAAGTTCGAGTTGGTGTCATTGCACTCTTCCTTTCCTGCCTGTTCAGTTTTTCAGTGGCATGGAAAGTTGTAATTTTGGATTACTCTGGAGTGATATTTCCCCTGATTTCCCCTGATATTTCCCCTGATTGTGGTCATTACACAGCTGAGATGTTTGTAGGCTTAAATATGCTGTGTGGCACCAGAGAGGGAGAAAACCTCAAGGGTTCCCAGATGATAAGATATTGGAAATCACTGCTTTAGATTTACACTGAAGGAAACAAGAAAACTGACAAACGGCTTGATTAGGTTTTTTAAGCTCATTCATGATGAGCAGTGACCATGGGAAACACTACTTCCAGTTTCCAAGGGCAGGAAGTTCCCTGTAGGAAATGTAGGCACCTAAATGCCTTTTCCAAGAGGAAATGGCCCTGAAGGGCTGTGGGGGGAGGTTCAGGTTGGACATCAGGAAGAATTTCTTCCCTGAAAAGGTGGTCAGGCATTGGAATGGAATCACCATCCCTGGAATTGTTCAAGAAACAACTGGATGTGACACTCAGTGCTGAGGTCTGGTTGATAAGATTGTGTTCAGTCAAAAGTTGGATTCAATGATCTTGGAGGTATTTTCCAACCTTAAGGATTCTGTGATTCTTTAAAATCATTCTCTGATCATGATAAAATACTCTCCTTTCCTGCTATGTTTGTTCTCTAACATATCAACATTTATACTCACCTGTGCAGGAAAAGTACTTTTATGCTTGGAATGAATCTAAATACAAAAGAAAGAGACCATGAGACCATCTGGCCATCTCTGTGACCATCCATCCCTTCTAAACAGTGGATTGTTCACTGTGCTCCTCTCCTGAGCCACAGCCTTTCAGGGGTTCAGAACACAAACCCTGTTCTCACTGCCTGCCAGCTCTGCAGGGCTCTGTGACGAACCACGCAGGGTAATTATTATTTCATCACCCCTTTGTTTGTTTTTCAGGAATCCCCAGGCTCTTTGCTTCCCTCATAGGGTTAATTCTGATTCATATTGTGAGTTTGTGCCTGGGATTCCTTCAGAGATGCTCTGAAGTGCTTGAAATGGGAATGATCAGTGGTAATTTTACTTGGAGACAATTCTGAGCAATCTAAATGGTTGTGTTAAGCCTGCCTGCTCACCTGTCATGATTTGGAAAACTCTGAAACAAAAAAACTGGAAAGACATGTCCACAAAAATTGCAGCTCTAAAACTTATAAAGTCTTTATTACTAGTGATGACAATTTTGTTTGTGGGTTTGTTTTTGTTTTGTTTTGTTTTTTAGATTTCCAATCCATGTTCATTCAGAGCATTTCATTATGGTCCTAAGCGTAAAAGAGCAGAATTCACAGAATGATGTGCTTTATTGCTCGTAAAAAGGAACTAGGAATGAATAAAAAGAACATTTAGAGTTAGAGGCACTGCAGCTGGATTGTGTTTTCATGCTTATTGGATGCAGGAAACTGCATAATGCTCCACGGTTCATTGAAATATTTATTAGCAGAGGAGATGCTTCAAAATTAGCTGTGATACACCCAAATATATGGAAAGCCATTTTTCAGTTTGGCCTCTTCATGCTAATGGCAAAGTTTTTGTGGAATGTGGGTTCCCCTGGGCTGAGGTGTCCCAAGAAAACAGCTGTATCCAGCTGTGTGTGTGTGTCTCCATGTGCCCCCATGAGATGGAGGAAAAACACACTGTAGTTCATGGTTGTTTTGGTGGTACCAAAATTGCCATTTTTAAATGTGTAAACTGAGGAAGAGAAGGAGAAATAGGTCAATAGTCACTGTCACAACTTCAGCTCAGATCTTCTCTGCATCACACACAGCCACCACCTCAGAAAAGTAATAACCTCAGCTTAATTCTTAATGCATTTGCAGCATGTATATTTATTACTTAAAAAAAATACGTGGAGAAGTTGTTTTGAAAGGTTAAATGGTGCTATAGCAATTTGCAATATGTGAATTTATACTGCCTGGAGATCTAATGGTATTAAGTCTGCACGTACTTGGTGAAAAGCCAAGGATATCATGGGAGACATCTGAGGGATGTACTTTATCTTTGGCTGTAAAAGCACTCGAAATCAGCATGAGCAATGTGTATTATACCAGAAATTATTGACCTTATTTGCACTGAGTATATGTACATATGGAGGAGGAGGCTGTGGTGATAGTCCCTTCACATTTATATGTGTAAACATTTACACTGCAGACATCTTCACTTGGCGGAATAAACTCAGTTATACTTTTACTTTCAGTGGAGACAACCTATTTTAAGAATTTCTTTACTAAGAGGAAATGGGTTGAATGGCTTATATCTATGCCAGTATTCCAAAAACCTTTCACTCACCACTTCTCGTAAGGATGGTGGCAGGTTTGCTCCTGAGGGTTGTGAACCACTCAGATATCACTGAATCATAGAAACAGAATGGTTTGGGTTGGAAGGGACCTTAAAGACCATCCAGTCCCACCCCCCACCATGGGCAGGGACACCTTCCACCAGCCCAGGTTGCTCCAACCTGGCCTTGGACACTTCCAGGGATGGAGCAGCCACAGTTTCTCTGGCAACCTGTGCCAGGGCCTGTGCCCCCTCACAGGGAAGAATTTCTTCCTAACCTCTAATGTAAACCTCTCCTCTTTTAGTTTAAAATCACTCCCCCTTGACCTGTCACTGTCTGCCTGTGTAAAATCTCTCTAGTGAAATGACAAAACCAGCATCTGTAGAGCAGCAGCACAGGTGGACAGAATCCAGAGAGAAGAGAAATGCAAACAGCTACAATTGGATAAAGTGCAAAGATCAGAAGTGATTGAAGAAAAGATGCTGTAACCTTTATACAAGGGTTTAGACTAAATTGAGTAAGAAAGGAATTAGGTTGTGGGGCAGACATTTAGTGAATTCATGATAAGTTGATTTAAAAAAAA
Source organism: Campylorhamphus procurvoides (assembly GCA_013396655.1). Classification (NCBI taxonomy): domain Eukaryota; kingdom Metazoa; phylum Chordata; class Aves; order Passeriformes; family Dendrocolaptidae; genus Campylorhamphus; species Campylorhamphus procurvoides. The sequence goes on along the minus strand of WBMV01008979.1, from coordinate 277,063 downwards.
AAGGAAAAGACAACAGAGTATTTGCCCTGGGCATAGGCAGCATCTGATTCTTGCTAATCTTGCTATTGCAGGATAAAAACCAAACCTTCATAAACCACCATTCTTTTAAGGATGAGAATGTGTTATATCTACCTTCTGTTGTGTCAGAATGCTGCAATTAGACAATGCCTTGATTGCACAGAGAGCAGAAACAAAGCTGGTATTTAAAATAAACAGCATATGAGGAACTCTTTATTTCAGATTTAAAATATATGCAGAGTTACTCTAAATTCTGAGAGAGTATTGCTCTGACAAAAATATAAAAGAAGTTATGTCAAACCTATTGACTTCACACACTGTTTTTTGTAAGGCTATGGCAAGCAAGTATAAATGATTAATAAAAATGGAAGTGAGACAGCTCAGAGATAAAAGAGAGTGCTAAAGAACCACTTTGGGGAGCTTTCCCCTGAAGTGACACTCCACCATGTCTTTCTGCCATGTGATGTATGAGGCCTTTTGTTCTGCATGACTTTGATTTTTGTAATTAACTCCCTCTGTGCTTTGCTTTCTGCAACATGTGTTTCCCCGTGTAGTTCTAATGACAAGTCTTGTTACTGTTGAAAGGGAACTGCCAAAATCAGGAAATCCAGCACCTATTAAAAGAAAACAGACCAAATTCAAACAGCGATGTGGTAAATCCCAGCATAGATTAGAACTCCAGATCCAAGTCAGAATAGAGGGTGGTGGTTTTGATTATTTGTATGTTTCTTTGGATATTGTTAATTACCTCAGAAAATAAAATTAATGGTTTTCTCTTCCAGGCTATTTTGAGAGTCCATCAGAATCTTTGCCTGTCTAATCTAGTCTTCACTTTGGCCAGACAAGGCATATCAGGTGAAAGTGGAAGAATCTGATGATTAGGATAATACAGTTTGTGATTTTTGCCTTGACCTTTAGCAATTACAGACTGATTAAAGCTTTCAAGCTGTAACAGATCCTACTAAATTTATTTCATTATTATGAATGTTTCTTCTGGATAATCTTGGGGTTTTGTTTTCTTTTTCCAATCCTTCCATTCCAAAATGTACCCCTGCTCTCTATAATTTTCGATGGAAATACATTCCATGACAGGCAACTTGTCTTACAAAGTATTTCCTTTTATCAGGGTTAAGTTTCACACCTTTCCATTCATCAGGCATCATAAGACACTCAAATTTATTCAGTCATTGAAGTCAGTTATTTATGCTTAGATGAAGCATCTCCTTAAATTGACAAACAGACTTGTCTTGATGGCACTTTGAGTGGGATTCATTTCACCCACCTTTAGATGTTGACAGCACAGGTTCCTTTAAAGTTAGTGGAGAGAAATAACACTTTTAGGATCTGATTCCTCTCATTTATTTTCCATGCTTCCCTTAGGTTGATGTGATTCATGCACTGGTTTCTGGTGACTGCATGAACTAGATTTCTGTGACTAGAAAATAAAACAAGGATTAGTTCAGCTACAGGCATCTACAGTGCACATAAACCTAACCTTTGATTAGATGAATCCCTTAGATATTAAAAACCTTCCTCTTTCCCTAGTACATCAGTGCAGTGGTTACTTTCCTACTTATTGAAGAGAGCATTTTTTATTATTTCTGCTGTGCTGTGCTGTGCATGTCTGGCTTTTGCTTCCAATTGCTGCTTTTGCTCTTCTCTGCTACTTTTGACAGAACCCAGGGTGAAAATGTATTCTTGCTGTGAATATTTAATCTAATTCAAGGTATTCATATTACAGGAGATGAAGAGAGAAATGTGGGATGAACATGTGTTTGATTATTTTCATAGCATTTTGGGGATGCCCTACCCCTGGAAGTGTCCCAGGCCAGGCTGGATGGGGCTTGGAGCAACCTGGGCTAGTGGAAGGTGTCCCTGCCCATGGCAGGGGGTGTGACTGGATGAGCTTTAACATCCCTTCCAACCCAAAACACTCTGAAATTCTATGATTCTGTGATTTTCATGCTCAGAAAAGGGAAGCGAATTGTCAGGGAGGGTTCAGTCTCCTGTAGGAGCTGAGATTTCTTGTCAATGCACACTGGACTGCAGAGTTTTGTGAAGCATGGGAGCAGTGGAAGAGAACTCTATCAGTAGGCAAAGGGAAAAGATTTTTAACCTTGTTATATTTAATTTAAGAAAAATGGCCTTCAACCAAATGCGGAGGAAGAAAATTTACACAGAAAATAAAAAATGCTGTGGAAAAAAGCAGGGGAAAAAAGAACATATCTGAATGCAACCCGTAGCCATGCTCCAGTGACAAAACATATTCACTGTTTCAGAGTCTGGCTCACTAAATGATGACAAAATACTACTGCAATAGTCACAGCTATTCCCCTTGTGCAAGCACAAGTAGAAGATACTTTGCAATGGTTAAAGTTGCATTTTTGATCCTTGACTTATCTTGGAAGGTACAATTTCACATATAAATGATGTGCAGGATTTAGGACCCAAGAGAGCATATTAAGAAAAAAAGAATATATGTAAGGAAAAGAATGAGAGAAATATGAAACAAACAAATTTTATTCTCTATATAAAAGAAGATTTCCTCATTCCGCATAAAGAATTGCATCAGGTAAAACAGCCAGTAGCATCAGTTCCTCAGGAGAGAACTCCAGGAGTGGCATTTGCAGATGTAGCCACAAAACCTTTCCATGAGGTCTTGGCCAACACAGACCTTATGCATTCCTCACTAGATGGTTATTTGCTGCCATTTTCTGCTCTTTTGAAGGAAAAGAGATTTTTTGGCTTTCTCTAGCTGAATTTTTTCCCAGTTGCCCTCCTTCAACAGAGGAGAAGGATCTCCCTCCAGTGGTGTTTCATTCTAGAAGACAACACCAGCTATTGGACTGGAGTTATTTTGAGTGCCAGAATCAGTCACTGAGCACCACTGGATGGTCCTCACCTCACAAAGAGGAGACCAGCAGGGAATTTAACTCAAGGCCTCCTGTCAGATAAATTAGAAGAAAAACACTTGACTGCAGGGTTAGGGGAGCAAATCTGTCTGTGCCTCGAGATAAAGGAAGGCAGAATCGTCCCAAGTGACAAAATCTGCTTATAAATCAAGATGGTTCAGATGCAGAGGGTGACCTTTGAATTCAGCCACGGGTTGGTCATTAATAATTCCAGTAAGAACTGCCTAAGGAGGATGTAAAATGTCTTTTGGCTGCTGAAAAAGACAACTCTCTGGAAGATGAAAGAAGGTGTGTGTGTCAGCTGGGGATGGGAGCTGGATAGATCAGTGACTTCTTCCTCAAATCTGCTTCACCAGAGTCTTTATTTTGCTTTAATTAATAACAAATTGTATAGGCCAGGGCTGAGGCAACAAGTCCTCAAAGCATCAATCTGCAGCGCAAAAATTCTCACGTGGACTCCCTTTCAACCATCCTCATGATCTGAAGGTCAAAATGAAAATTTTCTCAGGTGGCTTTTAAGGAAAGATTTAATAAATTCTGATAGATATCCACACTGTTTGAATGGAATAAAAACTACTGAGAGGAGTCTTCTCTTTATCAGTCACTTTCAGATAAATGGCCATGAATATCTGTGTGCTTGTGAAGGGTTCTTTCCATGCTCACTGACAAGCAGGAACTACAGACAACCTTCAGCATTGAGATGACACTTAGATCTTCAAACATTTTAGTTCAGGCTCCTTATCTCGTTACAATCAATATCCACCATCCTAAGATTGACACTGCTAAGGAATACTCCTTAGACCTGTGTTTATTTATGGTTGCACAATTTCTTTAGAAACAGACACAAATCCTTATTAAATATAAAAGCTTTGTGTTATGTTGAGCTTTTTGATACTTGTAGGTGGAAATTTAGAGAGTTATCAATTAATCTTTCTGCAGACCACTAGCTATTGATTTCTGGATTATGAGACAAGGCACAGATTTATATGCCTTGCTGTACTAATGTTGCTTTTTCCAATTTTTTTTTTTAAAGAGTTTCAAAAACTTTGGTCAGGAAATAAATCTATGCAGTTACTCTTTTAGTGAAAAATGTTTTTTTTTTAATTTCTGCTCTGAGAAATAACAAATACGTTCTTAAGTCTTGGGGTTTTTTCATGTCTCTTTTGGCAATTGTAAAAAATCCCTGACCTAATCATTGACTTCTGGTTCTACTTAAAGACCAGCCTCTCATGATACTATCTCACCACTCCTCCAGCAACCAACCACCCTGCAAAAACTCCAAGACGATAGGAAAATAAGAATATTTCAATGAAAATAGCAATTTTTTCTTCTAACCCTCCTTCTGGCCCTCATGGATTGTGCATCACTCTGAGCAAACTCCCTGAAAATGCAGGAAGGCTCATGGTAGGAGAGGGAAGGACATGAATAAGTGTTCTCTTCTGACCTTCACAAGAGCCTTGATAGATGTGGTGATCCCTTCCCTGTCTCCACACGGAACTTCTCCTGCCTTAGTTGCTCCACAATGTGCTTGTGCAGGTCATGAGTCACAGCTCAGAGGTTTTCCCTTTGTTGCTGCTTTCCATTTCTGCCCAGAGCTACCAATACCCCATCCATTTTCTTCCCTGCCTTCCTACAGGCTGTCCAGGGAAGGGGTGGAGTCACCATTCCTGGAATTGTTCAAAAAACGTGTGGATCTTGCAATGGGGGACATGGATTAGTGGTGAACATGGTGGTGGTGCTGGGTTGGTGGTTGGACTTGGTGATCTGGTCCAACCTAATGATTCCATGACTGATTCCTAGAAGGCAGAAAACCTTATTTGTCTGTGATTATTTGTTTTTGGATGAGGGTCTGAGAGCCAGACTTCCAGGAACAAAGCAAACAGAGAGAATTCATCCCAACTCTCATCCCAACTGAGCTTGTCTTCCATGTGAGATTTGAGTACCATTTCAGATACAACAACATGAGTTTCGTAGGCTCATCGTGACAAAATCCACAGTGCAGTGTGAACAGCAGGTTCCTTTTGCACACTCGTACTAGAAGTTCTCATGTTTTCTGCAAGAAGCAGTTCATCTTCCCGGCCCTGTGCTCTGTGAGGCATTGCATGTCCATTCCTCATGCCCTCTGATAAAGAGCTGCCCTCAAGAGATAACATATATTTCCTTTAGTGAGTGCCAAGTATGAAGACACAGTGTAAACATTGCTGGTCTCTCTTCCCACTCCAGTTTTATGCAGGTTTGGGGAGGAGAGTAACTCCCCCATATTTCAGAAATACCCTGAGAGTCATGGGAGGGCTCTATCTCAAGAAACTGGGGACATAAATCAAGGAAAGTCCTAGAAAATTCATCCTCCAAATGTTTCAGATGTGGTAGGATGAATCTTGGCCATGCAGCAATAGAGAAGTTATAAGTGGAACTGCAAGAATGCTGCAGCTTTCAGTGCAGATTGAAATAGAAATTTATATAATGAATTACATAACATTTATTTAAAGACATATTTGTAAAATTTATTTCTGGAAATTATATGTTTATATGGCAGTCAGGTGAAGTTGCCAGTGATGGGAAAATGGGACACATTGTGACCATTTTTAAAGAGGGTAGAAAGGAGGACCCTGTGAACTACAGAGCTGTCAGCCTCACCTCGGTGCCTGGCAAGATCACGGAACACCTCCAAGAGCTGTGCTAAGGCCCAGGGGGAACAGGGAGGTGATTTGGGACAGCCAGCATGGCTTCACCAAGAGCAAATCCTGCCTGACCAACCCAGTGGCCTTCTGTGATGGGGTGGCTCCATCAGTGGACAAGGCAGGGGCTACAGGCATCATGTGTCTGGAATTCTGTGGGGCCCTGGACACAGTTTCCCCCACCATCCTTCTCCCTGAATTGGAGAGAGGTAGATTTGGTGAGTGGATTGCTCAGTGGATGAGGAGTTGGCTGGATGGTCATATCCAGAGGGTCAATGGCCAATTGCTTGGTGTTCTAATGGACATCAGTGACAGGTGGTGTCCCTCCTCAGGGGTCCATATTGGGATCAGTACTGATGGATATCTGCATTAATGACATAGACAGTGGGACTAAGGACAATCTCAGCTAATTTGCAGATGACACCGAGCTGAGGGTGCAGCTGACACACCTGAAGGACGGGATGCCATCCAGAGGGAGCTGGACAAGCTCAAGAATGTTTGAACAACCTGAGGTTCAACAAGACCATGCACAACATCCTGCATGTGGTTCAGGGCAACCCCTGGTATCAGTGGAGGGTGGGAGGAGGTGGATTGAGAACAGCACTGCTGAGAACTATTTGGGCATGCTGGTGTGGGACAAGGTGTGACAACAAAAATGCAAGAATGTCTGCACTCAGACCAGAAGTCATATGCAGTCTTGCAAGTTATATATTAGCAAGAGTCAAGAATTAAGGTAGAAGTGCCCTAAATTCTCTCTCAGCAGCTACTGAAAACTTTTTCAGAAACTTTCTGAGCCTGAAGTAGTCTCACGGTATTTGATGGCCTTGATGGACTTTTCCTCCATGGAGTTGCTTTGTATCCTTGCAAGCTTCTATCATCTGTCAGGACATACAACACTTTAGGTTAAGACTTTTTTGTTTGTTTAAAGCAGGCATTCCTGAAAGGGTTTTTTTGTTTGTTTGTTTGATTTTGGGGGTTTTTTGTTTTGTTTTGGGTTTTGTTGTTGTTTTTCTTTTTTGCATCTTTCCATCCTTGCATTAGGAAGGAAAAGTGGATGTTTATTCCTTATTTACCTTCTCAATACCATTTTTTATAGATTCCCATAATTTCTGTCTCAGTAAGCTCTATTGAAAGCTGAAGGCTCCTAATCTAGAAAAGTTCTTATAGGTAATTCATTCCATAGATATAATTCTCTTGATGACTTCTTGTTGCATCCTGTTCATTACTACTTTGCCCATTTTCTCTCTATCAGGGGAACTCACACACATTCCCTTCCGCTGACTCCCTTTAGTGGGGATGTAACTTCCACTGGAAGGATGATTCACACAAAATAATTTCTGTAAACAGCTGATCATGAATCACAAGAGGTTGTCAGAGGGCATCTTTAGCTTATATACCTGAGAAAAGAACAACTTCTGTCCTCATACCAAGTGGGGCTGGAGCTCCAGATAGAGGAGGTAAGTCAGATAGAGAAAGAACCCTGAGTTTATTGGTAACTATTCTCTTGATTCCAAGAGCAGTAGCATAGAGGGGCCTTGCACTGGTCACTTGAGTTATTCCCTCTGTTAGCAGACTGTGTGTGTCTAAAACATCCCCTGGGGACCTAAAGGTAAAAGGAGGAGCTGCAGGAGACTCATGGTTAGACACAAGAACCAAGGGGTTTGTTTCAAAGTAATTCCTTTTGAGGATGTTGAGTTCAACAACCTCATGTCCAGTCAGCTGGGATGGAATTTCCAGCACCTCAGCTTTTCACTGGTGACTGCTGTGACATGTCCCAGCTTCATCTCCGTGGGCTAATCTGTTCTTTAATGCATTTCCTGAAAGGTAAGAGTAGTCACACAACAGGATGTCTACTGATCTTTAGGCTCATAGTTTGAGTTACTGCCTTTAAACAGTGATGTAGAACTTTGCCTGCACACCAGGCATGTCCCAAGTGGTCACAGCAGCTGAGGGATTTAGGATCCTGCATCTCCCTGCCTGTGGAAACAGCTCTAGGAGTAGAAATGTCTTAAAACAGTGCAGCTCATTTACATAACTAGAAAGGGAACAAATAACAGTCTGCATAAATAGCTGTTTCCTCCCACTCTCTACCTCCACCAGATCTTGTCCTCAGGAACCAGGAGGTGTCTCTTTCTGACTGTTAGAAATCTTCTAGTTGGTGGGAAGGGTGTGCAGACCAGAAGGTTCCATCTGTCACGAGGTATTTCTCAACCTCATATTGTAGCTGTAGCACAGGAGAATTCCTTTCCTTTCCTTTCCTTTCCTTTCCTTTCCTTTCCTTTCCTTTCCTTTCCTTTCCTTTCCTTTCCTTTCCTTTCCTTTCCTTTCCTTTCCTTTCCTTTCCTTTCCGTTCCCTTTCCCTTTCCCTTTCCCTTTCCCCTTTCCTCTGGGTCTCCTTCTGATGCCCACCACAGCTGATCATCACATCAGAGCAGGACAATAGGGTCTGGCAGGTGGGATCTCAGTGTGGGTGGCAAACTGGGGGTAATTCTTGTCCTGGCAGAACAAAACAAACCAAGTGGATGAGTCTCAATATTCCAGCCTTGTCAAAGCTGATAATGAGAGAGGGATTCATCTCATTAAACATTAGAGGTCTACTTTGGGGGAGTTGACAAGATTGACCACTGTTCCCAGCATGTCTGACATCAGTGGAGAGAAACAGGCACATCTGGGACATGGTTCCACTGAGCTGATTTCAGTATCTCCTTGGGCTGAGATGGATCATGCCTTATATTCCAGGGGCTGCATGGTAACATCTGACCTTAATATGAATAGAGAGGTGGTTGATCAGCTCAGACCCAGTTGTCCAATTAGGTTAATCACACCCACGGTGTCAAAATAAAAGGACAAGGGCCTTTTAATAAATACCTTTAACTCAGTCTCAGCAAACCCTCCTGCAACCATCCTGAGTAGAATGACGGATGGCTGTCGAGGTCATTACTAGGAAATCACCCTTTGCTCTCAGGAGCTTCTCCTGCCCCTTCCAGTCTCTCTCGTGCTGCCCAAGGGAATGTTTTCTATGCTTTGCACTTACTTAAATAATTAAGACCTATTTAATAGACTGCTCAGGAGGATAAACATTAAAGCATCATTTGCCTAAAAATGGCTTAGTTGTTTTCTTCTGAAGAAAATGGTCTTCAGAGAATGAAGTTCTTAGATAGACTCTCTTCACTACTTCAGTAAGAAACCTGATACAAATATCAGCTGAGACCATCTAAGGCAGTCCAACTGCTGCTGGATTTGGGCCACTAGATGATTCTCTTGGCCTGCTGCCCTTCTCCTGGGAAAGATAGGGAGCAGATGTTGGAGCAGCACATAATAACTGAACAGCTGGGAGCCTTCTTCCATGCTTAGCAACCCAAGGCAACATTTCATGGCGGGGTTTCTGATTTTTGAGGTAGGACTGACATAAGTTCTCTAAGTTTTGAGGGAGCACAGCTTGGGGTTGGATCGTTTTGTTGAAGGTCTTTCTGGAGTGGAGCAAGACATCAGCAGAGTTGGAACTAGGTGATTGTTAAGATCTCTTCCAATTCAAACCATCCTATGACCTTTAATGTTTTCTTTTTTCCCCCTCATATCTAGTGAAGTTACCAAAAGCTGTGAGAAGTAACTAGAGAAGATGGCATACCTGGAAAAACAATCTTTGAAAAGCCTAGTTGATTTTTCGGTCTGCTTCATGGTGCTGGAACCAACCCAGCGCCGAATACGGTCCCAGTGTGTCTGTACATGCCTTTCTCCGTGCAGCCATGGGGCTGTCACTGTGCCAGGGCACTGGAGCAGGGCTGTCTGCTGTGGAACTCTGTTCCCCCAGGCTCCTGCACCTGGGCTGAGGCCCACAGGGACTATGATGCACAAGCAAGAAACTGTGTCACGGATTTTCCCACTGGACAGGTCATGGATTTAGTTGCTTTTATGACCAAATTGCCTTTTATAAATTTTTTATCCTTTGTTCAATCTGGGAGCAAGGTAAAGGCAAGGAAGATTTCAAATTAATTTACATATTAAAGGAAACAGAAGATGAGAGATGCAGAAAACGAAGGAAGAAGAAGTCTGGGAAAAAGCAGGCTCAGGAGATACCTTATCGCTCTCTACAACTACCTAAAAGGACATTGCAGCCAAGTGGGGATTGGCCTCTCCTCCTCAGCAATGAGCAACTCAAGAGGAAAAGGCCTCAAGCTGAATTAGAATTGGATATCAGAAAGAATTCCTTCATGGAAAAGATTGTCAAGCATTAGAAGAGGCTGTCCAGGGAGATGGTGGAGTCACCTTCCTCAAGGTGTTTGAGAAATGACTGGATGAGGCACTCAGTGCTCTGGTTTAGTTGACATGGTGGTGTTTGGTCAAAGGTTGGACTCGATGATCTTGGAGGTCTTTTCTAACCTCAGTGATTCTATAAAAAGGTAAGCAGAGGAAAGGACTTCTACAATAGGAAGAGTAATGGCAGGTATACAGGTCTCAGGAAATTTCAGGGTAATTAGACCTCATTAGCAGGCAGCTGTTCTTACAGCACAGGTCTCATGGAATTTGGGGGAGGATGTGAGCATTCAGCATCTCGAATTCTGAACATGGATCTATGGGGCCTGAGAGCAGCAAAAACATTGTGCTTCTGTGTCTCCATGGGAGGTGCTGTCAGAGGGCTCCTTTAAGCCTGCCATAGGTGCTCAGACTCCTTTAGTGAATGTTTTCCAGGTCTGGAGAGCTTTCCCTTGAAAGCTGCTCTCTGCAGAAGGGAATCAGTGGCTGGATGCTCCTCTCCACTGGTTTTCCAGCAACAAGTAGCACTCTTGCACTGCTGTTGCTGTGTGGCTCTGAAGCAATGCAGGACAGTGCAGATCCTTCTATTTCAGTGCAGTCCCTTCTCTTTCTGGGCGTGTTTTGCTGTGAAAGACAATAATGTCCTTTTCACAAGCTCAGAGGGCTCATCCTGGACACAGGCCACCTGCCCATCTGCAAACACCATCGCAAAATGGTGCTTCCAGTCGAAATTCTTTCCCTGTTTCCCCTCAGTTCCCCTCAACTCCAGCTACTTTATCACTTTTCTTCGCAGTCAACTCTCTGCAGCTCAGGGAGAAACTGATTCTCCTCATCCTCCCTCCCAGCAGCGATGCCGTCCTCCCTCCCATCGCCGGCTGCTGTTGACCTTGTCACACTAATTTATAAGAAATAAAAATCCCTGGGACAGCAGAAACGGGGCTAAGGTGGTAAGGAGAAAAAAGATTTGGGGGAGGTATAAGGAGGAAAGGAAAAAAGGGGGAAAGGGTGTTTGATTTAAAAACCTTGATTTGAATAAATCCCTCCTCCCGCTCCTCCTCATTGGTTTCCCTTTCGCTTCCATATTAATAAGAGCAGCCAAGGAGAAGCTATTGGTTCCCTATCCCTTTCCCTTTCCCCAGGCACTCGGGGGAGGAGGTGTTTGCATTTCTCCGCAGGACCAGCTCGCTTTGCAGAGCATTGTCTGGGTATGAGAATCACACACAGGCACAGAGACAGGGGCGAGCGCAGCAGAGCATCTCACCCCGGCACCGCATCTCGGCCAGCCTGAACATCCTTTCAGTCCCTCGCCCCGCCCCGAGCACCAGTAGCACACAACCCCGAAAAAAACAGAAAAAGAAACCCCCAAAGTTTGTAAATCTCCCTCCTCTCTTCTTGGTTTTTATTTCTTTTCCCTTTGGGTTTTTATTATTATTATTATTTTAGCTATGGCAAATTCCTTCANCCCGGATCCCCTTGCCCAATCCCTGGATCCCCCTGCCCCATTCCCGGACCCCGCTCCGGATGCCGGAGCGGCAAAGGGAGAAGGAACCGCAGGCTCGTCTGAGNGATGGCAAATTCCTTCACGGCCAGGAGCTGGCCCATCCCCTGAGCCAAGGCAGCTCGGACATGACCGGCAGGCGAGGGAGGAGGAATTTGGATTCCCTTCGGAGGCTCCGNAGGAATCGTTTCCTGCCTTGGACAGGGCTGTAGGCTCGGGGGATGCTCTCCTCCAGATAGCTTTGGTTCTTTCCAAACAAATCAATCTCCCTCCGCAAGTGGTGACAGGTTAAGGCGCTCGGTATGGGAGTCACGTCTGGTTTTTAACACAATATGGCTGGTAAATAAAAGCTGATTGCTAACAGCCCCGCTGCTGCTGGCGGTATTTCCGAGCCCGAGGCTCCCTTTGCGGCTCTGCATCTTCACCTGCCGCAGAAACTCTGATTCACCCTGCGAGCAGCGCACCAGGACTTCCCTGCTGTCACCGTGGGGTAGGAGCTAAAATCGCGGTTAGTGTGTCTTTGACCTCTGCCTTCCTCCGGGCACTTCTCCTTATCAGTGTTTGAACAGCTGGTTCTAAGAATACCATCTTCATACAAGGAGCATTGGAAGCCAGGGGGGTGGCACACAGGACGGGCTCCTCTCCGCTGTGCTGGGAATTTGGGATGGGAAGGCTGCAGGTATGTAGTGGAATCTGAGGAGTTTACAGCCAGGGGGATTAGGATAACGTGGAAATGCAGCACGCTGTTCGGAACTGGGAAAGGCATGGGAAAAAAAAGAGGTTTGAGTAGTGACATAGTGGTGTTTATCACCAGATGATCATCCCACTCACGTAGGAGCAGGTCTGGAAGGTCTCCCTGGAAGTCAGTGGATTTCCTCTGCATCTGCTCTGCAGGTAAACAGATTCTGGCCTTTAGCTTGAAGGATATATTGGAGCAGCACTGGAGGTAGCTATAATAAGAAGGAAATATTAACTAAAGTGAAAAAGGCAGCAAAGTGACCTGATTCTTTCCCAGGGTATCATTGATTCCCATCCGTCTGGTACATATTAATTACAGTGCAAGTGCTGGACTGATATGACAATGTGGAACTGGAGTAGCTTCTGGGATTTTTTGATTTTAGTCTGTCGGAGTCAACAAATGACAAATGGGTTTGCACTTGCTTTTATTTGGGTGCACGGCCACCTCACTTCTCTATTCAGCCTATGCAGCACTGGTCAGGTACAGCAGGGAAACATTCCCGTGGCTAATCAAAGGGAATGTTTGATTACTGAAGGCTAATGACAGCGTGAAGGCAAACTCCTTGAAGTGCTGCTGGTGTAGCTGCAGGGAAAGAATGTGTTATACAAGCATCTGTCTTTGGCTAGTGCAAAACACGCTGGCTTGAAAGAAGTTGTCCTATGGGGTGGGTAAGGCAGCACTGCTCCAATTCGGTGCATAATTAAGGAATGCTAGTCAGTGCAGTAGTGGGAGTTGGATTAAAGTTGATGTGTCTGCTTGTGTCTTGGTTACAGTCTGGGTTGTGGTCTTGTGCCTTTATGCCCACCTGTCTCTGTGCTACGGGCAGTGGTTGCTGCTTTGTTGTCATTCAGGACAGCTACCATTGATCTGTTATTGTCCAGACAGTTCTTCTCATCCAGGAGTGCAAGATTTCCATCAGTTTTGTTTTCTCCTATCGAAGGCATGTGTGCTCGACTGGAAGGGTAACCATTGGCACTGCACAGGCTCCAAGGTCAGGGGGGGCTTTCTGTGTGATAAATACACGTATTTCTCTTCAAAGAGGGCATTAGCTTTGTGATCGCTCCTTGGCTTTAGCCTTCCCTCATTCCTTGGGGTCCCTGTGGGAAACTGGAGGGCTCCTTCCTCCTTGTAGGTTTAAGATGTCTGCTGTTTGCACAGTGGGGCCACAGCCACACGTAGCTGTCCAGAGCTGCTGCTGTCGGTTTTTGTGAAGCCCATAAACACCAAGGCAGGAGCTTTGCCGTGTGATGCTACCAGGGAGGGAGAACCAGAGATTTCTGAGATTGTGGGCTGCGCTGTTGATCACACTCAGACCTTTGTTCATCACATCTCTCTTCCCTTGGCTGACTGAGCTGGCATCCTGGAGGTGTTTTTTTTCTGGGGTTCAGTTCCATATGTGCCTATGCCTTTGATAAGTTGAGACCTGTGTCCCCAAGCTGATTCATTCCAATGTAGCAGATTTTGTTTTCCTTTCCTTTCTTGTGAGCACACTTAGTACAAACAGTCTAATTCTTAAATTAGCTCGGATTATCTTTTATTGAAAGCAGAGTATTTGAGTGAAGAAGCACTGAGAAAAAGGGAACCCAGGACAGGATCGTGTTGTAACTCATATCTGGCAGAGAGAGACCTGCAGAAATATCAGGTCTTACAGTAAGTCCTGATTTAAGAGAGGAGTTATTTGTTTGAGACCATATCAGGTAAACTGATACAAGGATGTAGAAGTCAGTGAGTTTTATTTCACCCCTTTCCTTGGCCCAGGGAGTGTGGCCACAACCTCTAAGTTGGTGAAGTGAATTTTTTTGTTGGCTCATGTTCCTTGGTTTCCATTCCCTCTTCTCTCACTTCCAGCCATCCCATAGCACCCGTGATTTGGTACATACTGCAGTCAACAGGATTTTGGAGTGAATTTTCCACATTAGGACAGAAGTGGAACAACTCTACATGAGGAACTCCCTCTTTTTTCCTCCACAACATAAAATTCATCTTTCCAGATACCATGCCATCGGGTTAGCTGGAGCACCACTGAAACAAGCTGTTTCCGAGTGTTTTTGCTTCCCAATGCTCAGCATCCCTGATGAGACACTTTCCCAGTTCCCTTGGTGCTGAACTTGTTCAGCTCTTAGGAAATGCCTTGCATACAGAAAGGTATTTGGTAGTTTTCCACAACGCTAACAAGTGCTGGGATTCACGTGTCTGCTGTGGCTGCTGGAACACTGTTTGGATTGTAATTGAGTGGGCACAAATACATGGGAAGAAAGGCAGGGCTTTTTTTTCAGAAGCTTCATGGCACAAGGTCCACCCCTCACCTCATTACTTTGCTGGTGTTTTATTCTCTGCCCACCTTTTGCTCTCTCATTTTATTGATCTGTCTCCTTAGGCTTGAATTTTTTCTTCACAAGACAGGCTAGAAATGTGTCTAAACCTCACTGGATTGCTCCAGGCTTGTTTATGTAACTCACTGCAGCTCATTGACTGTGTTCCCAAGCTCACCTCTAGAGTACCTGGGTTAGTAATTTCGGGGTTGAACTCCTGGCATACCAAACCATTCCATCTTCTAAAGAAAAGGGGGAGGCATTGTCACAGAGAGCATTTAAAGCTAGCATGGCTGTTGTGCTGAGGAGTATTCCCTTGGAAAGAGTCCTGCAGAAACACAAGGATGCAGGCACAGGGATTCGGTTGCTGCTCTGGTTCCAGCCTGCTGTTGAATACAAATCTTTCTGAGATAATCATCCCATGAAACGAGCTGATTTGCATCTGACATTAGAGTTTATCTGCCCTGGAGGCATCCTAAGAGTCTCATCCCTGCTCATTCAGGTGTCATTTTACTCTTGGATGGCTTAAGGTAGGACTGTGCTCTGAAACATCTCTGATCTGTTACATTGCCATATTGTTTAAAAAAAAAAAGAAAGTTTTAAAGGTGTGACAACTTCTGCTTAATATCATTTTTAAAAAAGAAAACCAAGACCAAAACCCTACAAATTAACAATTCTAGTTTTTGTTAGTGCAATTCACTCTAAAACTGAGAAAATGGGGGATAAATATGTATGTGGTCGAATTCTTCTTAATAATAGCTATGGAAATAGCAATAATAATTTATTTTATAACACAGTGGGAATATTGACGTCTAAGAGCTCCTTACTTAACATACAGCATTAAACATCTGCCCCATCTGTTTGCAGGCTTGTCCATCCAGAGTTGAGGCATTTCCCAAGAAACCTCAGCCACAGTGGCTTTTGCACCCCATTAGAGATGGGAGTAGCTCAGGAGCTGCAAATGGAAGGATAATTATAGTTTGTTATCTATGATTTGTTGGTTTGCTAAATGGAGCTGAGGGTTAGGGCAGGAAAAGATGTTTTAATCTGTGTGATGCGTTAATAGCCCAGATTTTTTATTTTTATTCATTTGTTTCTCAGAATGAGGCGAGTTTTGTTACTTGCTTTTCCTGCAAGGGGTAGTATATTATTCTATCTGATTCTGTGAAGCTTCTTAAGAAAAAATGTTTTATTGAAGGGAAAAGGCACTGAATCAAGTTCTTTGGTTCTGGGAAGTAGATGTATCATCAGGTCCATCTTTGAAGAGTGGAAGATGTATAAATTCCCTCATTCTCAAGGTGAAGACTTGGCCCCAAATGATCCCTTGGCAAAACCATTTTTTATTTCTTGTGGAGGCTTTCTCACTTAAGCATCTGAAAACCAAATGGTCACATCCAAGCCAATCACCCTAATTCCCTATATTAGAAGGGGGGAGAGTGGTTCATTCCCAGCCCTAAGTGGGTCAGATGAGTCACCCCATGGAGGTTCTTGCAGCAGCTGACTCAGAGTCACCCATCCACAACCAGTGAGGTGGATCCTTCCATGGCATCTCAGAGACATCCCCAATAACAGTGATTCCTCTCTTGCTCCCGTCTTTGCTCAGAAGGGAGGAGTGAAGATATTTTGCAGGAAGATATTCTGGCAGGAATAGCGAAGTGTGATAGATGGTGAGTTTTGTGAAAAGCCTAAGACAACTGTGATGGACCCCACATCTTCCTCATGCATATCATCCCTTTATTCAACAGAGCAGAGTCAGCTGTTGGGAAATTCATGCCACGTGTCCCAGGCAAAATCATATCTAGTTGTCTTCTTTTTTTTTTTTTCAATTATTCATTGATTTTTTTAAACCTCAGAGGCTTCCCTGGCGTATCGACACTTCCTTCTTCTGTCCCATTACTAAGAGGGATTTGCCAAGTGTAATTTTGTGGGGATGCATCAACACAGGGCCAGGGTTTCCTGCAGGCAGATGCAAAGTGGCTGTGCCTGTTCTCTGAGCCAGCCAGGAGCTGTGCAATGCTCCAGATCTCAGTTCATATCCCCTGCTCGGGAATGGCTGCACGAAGATGGAGAGCCATGCTGACCAGACCTCATTAGCTTAGGGTTGGCACCTTGTGAAATGCGTTTTGACCAGCTTGGAGCACTTGTAATGCTTAGAACTAGGTGACCTAAAAGCCAGCTTTTTGCCATAAATCCAGAGCTAAATGCTTTTTTTTTTTTATTTTAATGCGTTCACCTTCTGTCCTAAGCTGACAAATTCTTCCTCCTTAGCTATGGCGTTTAAAGTTATTTAGTGAAAACTAAATAATGCAAACAAAAAAAAAAGAAAATAAAAACGTGATCCTCTCAGAACACAGTATGATAGAGACTGGAGTTAAAGTTGTAGCATTAAGAGATTCATTTCCCCACAGCAGAAAGAAATTATATATATTTGGAAAGGGAGTTTAAAATAGCTAAGAGATCCTTAACTATTAATTCCTTTTCCTGGAATGGAAAGACTTTATTAAGTCACAACATTTCTGTTTCTTACTGTCCCATTTTTGAAGTAGGTTTACAGAAGTTTATATTTATATGTATATATATATATAAAGGCACCCTCATGATCATAAGTAAAAAACATTTTCTTTTAAAAAGAAATATTTGTGAAAATGACATTGTATATGTCTCTAAGGTCTTAAATTGATATAATTAGTACCAAAAGCCAAATAGGAGATTGTGCTTAGTGTGTATCTAAGATTTTGGACGCACAACAGAACTTTCTCTCTTGGCCTAGAAACAAACTCTACAAAGAAGCCAGCACAAGTGCATTATATAAAGGCCCAAGTTAAAGTTAGTAAAGTTACTCATTTCCTGTGTTTTAGAGAGCTGGATCTTTGGATTCCTTCCAGGAGTTTTGTGCTCCAACTTGAGATGCAGAGGAGATGAGGGAGCATCCGAAATACCGCAGATGCTTAAGCTCTTCATGACTAAGGCTGTGAATGTGTCACAGCTGTCACTGGAGCCTTGCATTCCACAAGCCACACTCATTCATTGGGCTTGCATGGAGTTTGACAGCTTGGATGGGGTTCTTGTGCTGCTGAATGGGTTTGTTAGCAGAGATGAGTGCGGGCAGTGGGTGAACAGCTGGAGCAAAGTTCATTACAGAGCAGCTCCTGGTGCCTGCAGAGAGAGCAGCGTGAAAGGCCAATATTAGCCATGTGGAAGTTGTTTCTCTGCAGCATTCAAGCCTCTGGACACTGCTCTGTATTCTCCAGCTTTTTGTTCTCTGACTTGTTCTTTGTACCACAGCTGGATGTAGTAACAGTAGTCATGGAAAAGAGCCCTCAGAGGCTACCAAAGCCTGGGTTTTATTCAGAAGAGGAGAAGAAAAGCATGTCATGGCCTTTGTGGTTCCCCCAGCAAGTGTGCCCCTGACAGAAATTCACCTCTGGTATTCAGCTCATTGCCTTTCCTCTGTCTGGAAGACTTGAAGGTCTCTTTTGCTAAGATCGTTTCTGTCAGGCTGAGCAGAAATGGAATTCAGCTCACAGATCAAGACACCTAAAGATAGGTGTGGATTTTGATGTGTTTACCTGTACCTGAGTATGGAAACTCCTGTTACAGTAAAAGGAGATTTAAGACATGATTCAGTCGCTTTAACAGAGGTGTTAAGTGTCATTTGAGATCCCCTGGGATCTCCTAACATCCATTAGGGATCTGTAGGTATGTTTATCTGCACCACATCATTTGCCCTGTGTAAGAGGGCAGGTTAAATCCTCTGGGGTATTGGTGCACCAAACACCAGCATTTAGGTTGCTGATTCTGGCCCCTGGCCAGTGCCCAGTCAGTGCAGATAAACACAGTTATCTGCTGTAGACTGAGCTCTGCAACTCTTTAGACTGAAAAGTCTTCAATAAATACCACTGAGATGGTTTAATCTGCAGTCTGAATCCTGTTCTGGGTTTCTGATCCCTCCTGGTGGTTTAGAAATGAGACTGATCAAATCCTGGACACGGTGTTCTTTCCACACACACTAAGAGTTAGTTGATTTTCATATACTCTCATGCAGGGCTTGGAAATACCCTGTGGTCCACTGCAATCCCAGTGAAGATACTGGGCCACAAAAGATTTGCTACTTTGCAGGTGTATCTATTTGGCTCCAAATATTTCTCGGAGTTGTTTTTTTTCCTGAGACTACCTTGAACTGCATTTACCTTTCTCCAGAATCAACTGCCACAGGCAGGTCCTGGTTATCCTCTGGCTGAATAATCTAGAAGGTGTTTCTCCCCCTTTATAATTCACAGTGAATTATTCTCAGCCTGTTCTTCGTGTTGCCTTGCACAGCTCACTGGTCTTGTTACCTTGCCATTCTCTCTCCATCTGTGCATCATCACTGTCCTAATCTCCAGCAGAGGAAAAGGTCAATCCACAGCAGATGTGCTGGGGTCGTACCTCTGGTCTGGCTTTAGTTTCCTCTGACAGCTTGACTGAACATCCTGCCTTCATCCTGACATTCTGGGTGTCCGAGACACAGTTCTTTTGTTGGCCAGATTACTCTCTCCTTTTAGGGAGACAAAGAACTTCTGGATGTTTGTGAATCAACAAAATCTGGAGGTTTATCTTGTGATTCCTTTTCCCAACTTCCTTGAGATGTAGGTTTCCTGGAATTTCACTTTTTTAATGTAATAAGACCTTTTGTCCAAGTCCCAAAGTGCTGTTGCCTTTATTACCTCATTGTTTCAGTTTCTTCAAACTCTCCTGTTTGGAATGAAGAATGTGAACTACACATTTAAGGTTTGTTTTGCTTTTATCCACTTTCATTTTTCTGGCATTTTCTTTATCTCCAGAATACACAGAGGTGGGTCCAAGGTGATTAAAGCAAAACATGACCTATTTAGAGCAAAACTCTTCAAAGCACCAGGGTTTAATGTTACTCTGACAGACCAGAATCGTGAAGCTCTTCCAAGGGGTTTTGTTTGCATCAGTTTGGGAAACCTCTTATGAATCTCTCCCTGAAAGAAAAGAAGTTTTGGGGTTTTTTTTAACTTTCCAGGATCCATTTTGAAAAAAAATGTATATATATGTATATATATGTATGTATATTTCATTTATGTAGCACTTTCATCTGGCAAAACAAGACTCACGTCTTCCTAGCAGAAATAAAAATGGATTCTCCAAACTAAGACTCTCCCTTTAGACGTGTAGTATCACTATTTTTATTTTTTCCTTCTGACAGCTCATTAAATTGACCTCTTGCTTTCCTTCCCACTGTCCCTACTGAATTAGAACAACAAGGGCATAATTTAGCTACTCTGCTATTCCCAAAGAGCTTCTGAGACCAACCTCAATAAATAGATGATGCCTATTTTGCAGTGGTTTCATGCCCACCACTGCTGCATTATGCATTCTGGGTGTGACCCACTGATAAATTTACTCACTCCCAGAAGTTTAGTGTGTGAAATGTCATTAAAGCAACAATGTGAGACCTCAACCAGACAACTCAGATCAGGTAATTTGGAACTCCTGGCTATTTTCTTAAAAGGTGAAAAGGAGGTTCACCTGAACATTAACATGCTGTTCTTTTCTCCACTGGCTGGAGAAATTCTCACCTGATATTCTTCCTGATGAATGGACAGACTATTCCATACTGCCTGTCATATACTGCAATGTCTAAATTCAGAAATACTTTCATTTAAACCAAAGATTGTCTGAATTTTTTGACAATCATATATAATTTTCTATAATTTCCCTTTTGCTTCTAAGTACTTGCTCTAAAATACAACATTTTTGTGTGTGCAGATTTCTGGGTGGGACTAAATGGTGTTTATTAAATGTTGCCTTTACAACAATGAAATCTGTGGAATCCAGATTTCAATTCTTTTGATCCCAAGCTAGTATTCTAACATAATTCATCTGAATTGGACATCCTTTTTACCTCCATTAACTATGGGGGAATTCTGGGCAGTGAGTGCTATGGAAGAGCCAGTTAAGCCAGAGAAGATGACCTGAAAAAAGAAGTTAACAGATCTACCCATTCCATGTGAACTGGCCAGATTGGAAAGAATATGCAGGGTTGGCTGACTGCATGGCCAAACTAATCCATATCACTCTCTTTAGCAGCTTGTTCAAACTTGCATTTTCTAAATCAGCCCTGAGAACTTTAACCCCAAAAGTTACAGCCTGTGATTCACATGCTGGTCCCAACATGCAGAATTGTTCTGTGCTTCTGCTGTGTCCTTGCCATCTCTCAAAGGCATCCCCCTGGTGTTTGCTACTGCTGTGTGACTGAGAAATCACCACCTCCAGTACCTCAGTGTTTGCATTTAGCCTGCAACAGGTAGATCAGCCCGGAGATCCCAATCTGTACAGAAACCTACAGAAAGTGTGTTTGTATCAGGAGTGACGAAGATGAACAGGAAAGGCTTGAAGGTGGTTGAACCTCCCTTGTTTCACATCTGTGCAACTGCCCTCAACACAGAATCATAGAATGGGTGGGGTTGCAAAGGACCTTAAGGATCATCCAGTTCCACCCCCTGCCATGGGCAGGAATATCTTCCACCAGTCCAGGTTGCTCCAAGCCCTGTCCTTGGACACTTCCAGGGATGGGCCAGTCACAGCTTCTCTGCCCAACCTGTGCCAGGGCCTGCCCACCCTCACAGGGAAGAATTTCTTCCCAATATCCAATCTAAACCTACTCTCTTTCCATTTAAAACCATTCCCTCTTGTCCTGTCACTCCATGCCCTTGTAAATAGACTGACTCCATCATGCCTATATAGATATAAATTTCTTCAGTATATCTAAGGAGCATAAGAATATAAAGTTCTTTCTTTTTTACCTGAAGCAGAAATTTTGAATAAATCAGATGTCTTTTGCCCCAAAATAGCTTTTTTACAGGAGTCTGGGATGATTTGGTTATCTATAAATGTCCACAAAGTATATGTCTGAAGT
The DNA here is from genome assembly GCA_013396655.1 of Campylorhamphus procurvoides. Classification (NCBI taxonomy): domain Eukaryota; kingdom Metazoa; phylum Chordata; class Aves; order Passeriformes; family Dendrocolaptidae; genus Campylorhamphus; species Campylorhamphus procurvoides. Next base: position 255,727 of record WBMV01008979.1, on the reverse strand, counting down.
CACTGGAGGAAAATCCACTTTGTTTTGTAAAACACTCTCTTAACTCTTCTCACAGATTTACCAAACAAAGGCCTTCCATGTCAAGGGTGGGACAGAAGGGTTAATAGATTTAAAGCAAAAATAAACGCTCAAAATATTTCCTTGATAGATTTATAGAATTTAAAAGTGAATACTTACTCTTCCCCCGAAGGATTTCTTAAAAGTATCTCTGTCATTATCCTAAATTGGTAGTTAAGGAATTATCTGAGGAAAACTCACATCAGAGTTCTTGTGTGCTCAGACAAGCACAGACTCGTTGTCAAACATTTATCCATTGCTTGGGTTTTGCAATGTGCCTTTTTATCTTGGCAATACACAGTGACAGCAATTTCTGTTGTCTTTTCAAGATAAAATGAATCTCCCTGGAAGGGGAGAAAGTGTTTTCACCACGATCTCTCCGGCAGTGGTGCATTTCCTCAGCTTGGTCATGAATACCAATGAGGCTGGGAATGGTTAGGGAAGCAGATAATCATTGACATTGCTCCAGTGGGAGGGGAGCAGCAGGAATCTGCAGTGAGGAGTTGCTCTCTCTGCAATATTTAATAAATAAGGTAAATATTTAATAAACAAAGCAAATAGGACAGTTGCAACCAATGCTCAGGGACCATCGTGGCCCCGAGATTGATCTCAGAGGTCATTCAGGTTGGTGGCAAAGAGGTTTAGCACAGTGAGTAAAAGTGGTCACATGTTGCTTGACCTGATGGATTTACAATGTAGTTACAACATTAAAGCCATTTCTTTTCCTTTCCCCCTCTATGGAACAACCATTGGCTACTCAGTTCACTGCCTTGAGCTCCTTCTTATTCACAAACAAGTAGCTGAGAAATCACTTCTGATACAAAGGTGGGTGATGGATTTAACATAAAAGCAAAGGCTCCTGGCTGGCTGCACACAGAGATTTCTCCCCTGGGAGAGATTGCTCCGTGGTTATTGAATTGGTGCCATTGACAGATGGAGTCACTGTGGTCCAGCTGTTTGCTTGGACACAACAGCTTTGCTTTTAGCCCTTTGAAGCAGTTCTGGTCTTGAGGCCTCACAAAGGAGAGTTACAGAGGGCCACGTTCCCCTTTTACACAAGAGGAAGGGAAATAGAAGACTGGAGACTGCACAGGGTTAGGGACACACCAGGAGGAGACTTGTCTGCAGGGAGATGTTCTGGTTCTTCTTCAAGCCCTCCTTGACTCTGCCAAGGAAGTCAGATCTGCCATGGACACCTGAAATGCTCTGAAATGATTTTATATTAGTGAAGTTTTTCCTTTCCACACATTCTTTTGGGCCCATTTTCTTCCAGCCTTGGCGTAGTCTCCAGTAATTAAATAATTCTGTTCCTTAGTTGCTGCCTGTTACGTGCTACGTCTCTTTTCAATTAATTTAGGCACTCTTTGCTTCTTAGTCTGCAGCAGAACTGCAGATGGGGATATCTGCAGGTATCTTTGTTATATATCAAATTCTTTGGGACATAAGGGACTCTACAACTGTGCAATACATCGGCTGTGCTGATGCTGAGAAATTAAAGACCACTAGAGAACATCCTGGACCTCAGGAATCTGGTCAGTAAACAGTTATTAAATGATTATTACATTACTTTTTAGCTATTTGCATGGCATGTTGACTGGGTTTGCAGGCAGGTCATTGCTCTTCTTCGTAACAATGCCTGGGCACAATTCAGAGATTATCAAATCTCATACGTCATTCCCAATAGGCAGCATGAGATTATATAGGCAACAGGCAGATGGCCACTCTGTTTGAAGGGCTGAAGAGGTTAAACCACTTATACACACCCTGTTTGCCTCAGTCCAAACCCAGCACACACTTCAGATATTGTGTGTGGGATGTGTGTGTGTGTGTGGCTGAAAAAAATACCGCAAATGAAGAGACAGAAAGAATCCTGCCTCGTGCCTCCCACATTCCCAGGCTCCTGTGCTATTCCAGCTCTCCTGGCAGTGCTGTTGCATTCAGAGAGGAGTATCTTAAGGCAAAATCCCTCAGCTTAGTCATGACTCTGTGCCTTGATATCTCATGTTGTGGCAAGTCTGGATTGTGGCTTTTCTGGAGCATCAGAGTTCAATCCCAACGTGAAGGACTCAGCTGAGGCAGAGAGGAGAGATCTCCCCTGGTGGACAGACCTGCTTCTCCAGAGGGCTGGGATGTGTGTTGGAAGAGAGAGCTGGCTGCACATCAAAGAGTCTGTATACTCAACTTGCACATTCCCGGGAAGTTGTTTCCTTAGTGACAATAACAAGAAGAACAATTTTAGAGCATTTTCTTCATATCTGTTTTAAGTGCTTGAGAGCTGTTCAGAAATCAGAGTACAACTGGCACTTCTCTTCAGAAAGGCGCTTTTTTGCTTTTTTCCTGAGTTGTTTTCTTTTCTCTTTTGTAGCACTGGCACATTTTTGTTTATAATAAGGATCTGTCTGTCTTAGTACTGTTGGCATTTTTAAATCCACAGACACTCTGGGAGCTGAAGGATTCTTAATGTGTCTAGTAAATGGTAGCAAGTTGAGAGATTCCCCCTGCTGTGGTGCAGGGAGGGGGGACACATCTTAAAGCCTACCCCATTCCCATGGAAGGTACTCAACAGCCCCCAAAACTAGGCTTGTAACAAGAAAGATTTGGGAAGCAAAATGGAAAAAGAACCCTCAAAATTATGCTTAAGAAACGAATCTTGACAAAAGTCGTCAACCTTCATATTTGTCACTATTGACAGGGAATTTTGGAGAGAAATTGTGGAACGTGATTTGTAGGGGAACTAAGAAATTATCATAGAACCCTCCAATGGTTTGGGTTGGAAAGGACCTTCAAGACCATCTTGTTCCAACCCCTTTGCCATGGGCAGGAAGACATTCCAGGTTGCTCAGAGCTCCATCCAGCCAGGTCTTGGACACTTCCAGGGATGGCACTTCCCTGCAAGGGAATAACCTGGAATTAGCTGCAGAACGGGACTGCTGTAGCAACAAGACCAATATTTTTCAGTCTTTACTTAAAAACCCTGTAGGATGAACACCCACTCTGCTTCCTGAGAATGAGGGACCCTGAGCACAATGAGAGGAATTTAGCTTTGATTTCCAAGAAAACAAAGCTGACTGAAGCCCTCACAAAAAATGTGCAATTTGGAAGCAAAAGGGAGAACCTTTAGAGGTCACAATGTGCTAATGGAAAAAAGATTGCAAACTCTATTATCATATCGGAATTAGGAGGGCAGTCAGTATAAGCTTTAAGCAAAGAAGAGACCAAAGAGTGACTGAAGTCAAAATATGATTCATGCAATGGGGGTGTCAGGCTTTTTTTATTAACAGCAGAAAGAGATTAAAATATCCCTACTTATAATTTAAAGGCTAATAATTAGCTGGGAAGAACTCTTTGACCAGGAGCAGTACAGTCAGTTCACTAACACCACATGATACTTCCCTTGTTCAGGACATCACACAATTATAAATAAAATTCAATGTCATGAGGAACTTTAGTTTTCCTTCCTCAGTGAGGGCAGGGGGTTTTCAAACATTATGCATGTGAATTTCCAAATGTGTTTTTAATTTCTGTTCAATTCTTAGATGGTAATTCATGATTAAATTATGAATTGCTAAAAAGGAAATCGGAATGAACCATATGGCATGGTCCAATATGGCAAAATGAATTTAAAACGAGAAATTAAAATATATATGTACTTCAAATCTTCCTGAAATACATTCCTTGGTTATAAAAAAGAATTTCCCAACCCTGTGTCCCAAATCAGTTCTCATCAACCTTTCTTTCTGGGGGAAAAAAAAAGGGCTAAAAATGTAAATGACAAACAGAAATAGTATTTGTGATTAAAAATAGATTGTCCATTTGCTATTTTAACACTGTTATCATTAATTCAAATGGAGATCCCTGATAACTAAGCAGCAATGTTAATTAAGTTCTAAGTCTTGCCTTGGACAACTTGTGCTGATACCCACATTTCACACCAGTGCTTTGGAGCCAAATTTCAGTCTCTCTTGTGAACTGTTCCTTGCTATTATGCAACTACTTTTTCTTCAGTATCTCTCCATTATTAAGTGGTTCCAGCCTCGACTTGAATCTTTATCCTTTCATCAAAAACCTGATCAGGTTTGACTCAGTTCTGCAATGCTTGGATGATAAAGTCTGAGATCACAAACTGTGCCCTGCATGTGTATTTTACATTAAACCACTCCATAGTAGCTGGGAAAATGAAAGTGATTTTTCTTAGCTTCAGCCTTCCGGGCTCTTTCATGGATGAATCTATTAGAGCAGAATACCAAATTAGGAATTAAAAGATTTACTAGGTTAAAGCAGAGAAATCCCACATGGGCTGCAAAATGATGTGTTGGTTATGTATTGGGGAAGGGGGTGAAAACAAGTAGCACAACAAGAGTTGAGCAAATTGAGCTGACAATGCACCATTTAATTTGCGTGATACAAACACATCAATTAGACGGCAAAGGAAAGAGCAGGAGAATTTGGTGCTTATTTTTTTTACTGAAAAATGTTTCCAGTCAGAAAATTAGAGTGTATGCATTACTAAAGCCCATTTTCACCTGTTCTGTCAAGAATGGCAAAATGAATCTACCATTCAGTAGTTGAAATTAGAACCATCAAGAGGAAGGAATAGCACATACAAGAAAAAGGGGGAAAACCCCAAACAGTTGTGTCATAGGAAGACCTTGGGGTTATGAATTTTGAAGTCTGCATTATGTGGAGTTGTTTTGCAGCCCTGTAGATGTCTGAAGACTCCATCACCTCCAGCCAACTCCATCATCTCATCACCACCTCTTGAATCTGATGCTGAGCTGCTTGGGAGAGCATTCCCTAAATCTGACTGTGTCACTCTGGCCTTGCTTAGCAAAGCCTTATTTTATCCCAGAATCACAGAACAGCAGAATTATAGGATTTTTTGGGTTGGAAGGGACCTTAAAGATCATCCAGTCCCACACCCTGCCATGGGCAGGGACACCTTCCACTAACCCAGGTTATTCCAAACCCTGTCCAACCCGGCCTTGGACACTTCCAGGGATGGGGCAGCCAGAGCTGGGGAGAGAGATGTCCATAGCCCAGTGCAGGTGTGAAGAGCTGGCAGCTTCTCAAAGCACTCCTGTGGATTTACACACAGTGCTGGGCATCTCATTTCTACAGAAGCTCAGCAGAAGGAAGGAATTCACGTGTCCTTCTGGGAAGAAATTTCAACTACCTTTCAGCTAATGCAAACAAGGACTATTAACTTAAAATAGCTTAGAGGGAAAACACTGGGAAAGAGTAAAGAGGAGAAGTTTGTGTTATTCCCTGGGTTGGTGATCAGAGGAGGTACAGCTGGTACTCAGAGCTAAATTAATCCTGTGTGTCTGTGATACTGAAGGCTCCTCGATGTGAAGTACTCAGTGTCCTCACTTCTCACTCAAGTCACTCAGCAGAAGCTGCTCCCTTTGTCTTCAGAGATGTAGATTGCCTGCAGGAGGTCTCTACATGTGTGAGCAAACTGGGGCATTTGGTTTGCTCTGGGAAACAGATTCAAAAGGCAGGGAAAAAGAAAAACACATGAATTTCCATTTTAAAGAGATGCTGATGATGGTCTTGTGGGTTGGAGCTGAGTGACTGTCACTGAGTAACTAATAGGATTTATTCACCCACCTATTTATGACCTGGAAGCCCAAATGTCCTGGGTTGGGTTGGGTTTGGGGTTTTTGAGGTTTGTTTTTCTGGTGTTTTAGTTTGTTTTTATGGTATCCTGCATTATTTTGGTTTAAAATTATAATTATTTTCATTGCTGACTTGAAGATACCATGGAATGCCACCAGTCCTTTGCAGAATATGAGCCAGAAGTATTTCTGTAAAACCTGTGATTATGGCCCATCAAGGATGATTTTGTAAACACTTAGAGTCAAGCAATTCTAGATGAAATTAAACAATGCCAAGGACATCTAAATCCAGGCCACAAAATGTTGGTTTCATCTGAGTGGGAGACCTGCACACACCCAAAATGTGCAAAATATTATTGGGAAAATTCCCCTCTGCCTCACACAGCGTTTTCATTTCATGGCTCTTTGTGAATAAAACAATCCTCTATAAAATACCCAGCTCTTTGGGCATGTCTAATGGCAGCCAAGCTGTGCCCTGGAGAGTCCTCTGTGTACCATCCTATCCAGACTCCATCACAACATTTATTCTGCTTGTCCACAGCAGCCTCCCACTGTGCTGACTTCAGGTTAGCAGGCATTTCGTTTTATTTACTGAGACAAGAGCATTCTCTTCCTTTCCTTTCAGTGTCCCTGCCCTGGTCTCCCCAGCGAGGGACACATTTCAGAAAAACATACAAACTCATCTCATGCCTCATTGACTCCAGCTGGCAAAAGAACTCCAGGGACACAAATGAACTCTGGGAGATAAGGAAAGAAATAACACAAAATGTGAATTCACCTTTTCTGCTGCATGTGGAGGGCTTGGGTTTTATGGGATTCATTTTTTGATGGTGGTTTTTTTTTGGCTGGTGCCTCCAATGAAAAGCTGGGCTTTGGTGTAAAATACATTCCCAGGGGGCAGCAACAAGAAACTTGGAGATGCCAGTTCACCAGAATGGGCTGAGCCAGGAAATTATGTGGAGATAACTCAGAGCTACTCTGTGCTACCAGGACCTGCTTCCTAGATTGCTTTTGTGTTTAAAAACAAGGATGTCTCCAAGGTTACCAAGGCATAGATGAGCCATTAAACTTTGTCCTCGGTTTTGCTAACTCTCATGTACCATTGGTGGTCCCACCTTTGTTTTGTTGGTCTGTTTCGCCTTTAATCCTCTCGTTAATCTTCTCTTGGGGTGAGAGAACCCAAGAAAAGCTACTTGCCTGTAGCTCTGAGCCATCTGCAGCCCTGAGGGTCATTAATAATGCAGCCTGCAGAAATGAGGGCTCTGGGACATCTTTAGCTCCTGTCTTAATAAATTGCATCCTCTGGAGGCTCCTGAAGTGGATCTCCCAGTGCTGGAGATCAATAAAGCTTTCTCCTTCTTAGGTTCCTTTTCTTTAGACTGGAGATTAGGAAATGTTCTAGTTGTTTTCAGAAGTTTTTGTCAAGTGCTGACCAGGAGGGGCAGATCTGTGAGGAGCCAACCTGTGAAGCTGTGCCTGCCTGCAGCAATGTTCTTGTAGGTGTCTTAAAAGCTTAGAATAAATGCTCTCCACAGAGTTTCCAAGGAAATAGAGGAATACTGGAGAACTGCTATTATACACTACGGTGAAATTGTGAAATCTTGGGCCAAAATCCTTTGTCCTAAAGAGTTTTAAAGGGTCAAACCTTCACCCCCAAAGTGCATATGATGACAATCTTATTTTTTCAGTGTTATTTCAACTGAGCTTAAATTACATCTTAAATCAAGGTGGGTGTGAATGAAAACCTGAACAGAGTTTAGATTTGATCTGATGTGAGGAAAGTAAAGGTTGGAGCAACAAGAAAAAACCTGTTACCAAACACTTTGACCCTAATTTGCTGCCCACTATAAGATGCTACTAATCAGCTGAGCATGGCTTTGGCAAACTTTGTTTGGACTGAATCTTCTAATGCTGTTTGTCTGTCTCAAATCTCATTCTTCTTTTCCCTCATTCCTGATGTAAAATATCAAGAAATAGGGCATAATTAATCTGTTGCTTTGAAAAACACAATTGCAAAACATATGCTCTGAACTCTATGGATTCTGCTGGTTATGTCTCAGGGACTGTGAGAGGAATCTGTGGAAGTGAGCTCAGTTTTAGAGGTACACGTTTTAATGAGAGAACTTTCACCCAAAGCTCTGAAGGGCCACCCATGGGGAGAGAGGATTTTTTCTGTGTCTGAAATATGAGTCAACCTATTTAAAAGCGAGCATTTTGGAGAAGAGGGGGATTTCAGCTTGATTGAATTTACGTCTTTATGTCCTAGGTTTTACTGGCAATGCGTGATGACAAAATGACAAAGCTATCCAAAGGACAGGAATAACATTTTGATTGTTTTCTGGGCCACAAGGGATATTCCAGTTCCACACGATTTCTGAAGGAAAATGTGAATCATACTAAGGTAGTTTGCCATCTGATGCAATGACCATCCTGTCAATTTATAAACTTGATCATCGAGCATCTTAATATCCATAATCAGGATTTCCAGCTTTCACCTCAACAGCCACATCCAATAAAGAAAAATTGCCCACTTTTTTGTAGTTCCCATTGGCTCCCGTTTACAAAATTCCTGTAGATAAGATTTAAGTAAATTGGAGTTCCACAGAAGTAATTATATTGTTTTATAATGGATACAACTTATTTCTTCTAGCTGTGTTTTGATAGGTTTCTTCTGGTTTTTTTTGACATCTCTTGAATTAATAAAATCAGAGAAATAATAATAAGAGAGCATATCATAGCTGAAGTTTTGCATGTACTTGTATGTTTATGTGTGTATATATGTTTATATTAAACTGCTTTGGTCCTAAATTGTTTCGACCTTCCCAGGTATTCCTTAGGAATTCTGCCACCTTACAGGGTACCATAGGGTCAGCTTATCTTCCAGAACTCTCATATGGAAATCCATGAGCAAGTCAGGAAGATAAATGTAGAGATAACCAGTTTTAATCACAGGCTGAAAAGATGATTACACTTCTGTTCATTTATATTTATATTTACTTTTCTTTTCTAGAAACAGAAGAGCTATTTTATTCAGAATAATATTGAAGCATTTCCCCAGCCAGTCTGTTCCAATGCCTGGCCACCCTTTCAGTGAAGACATTTTTCCCAATATCCAATCTAAACCTCCCCTGCCACAACTTGAGGCCATTTCCTCTAGTCCTGTCATGGGAGAGAACAGCTTTTCTCCCACGCCCTAAACTCCTTCTGTCTGTCCACGTCTCAGCTGTCATCATTGTCATCCTCCACCACCCAGGAATGCTCTGGGACCTTCCCTGCCTCTGGATTACTGGGAGCAGGAAAGGCCAAGAACACCCTGCACTTTTCCTCATTGCAGAGACACGAGTTTATTCTGTGCTCTGAGGTGACTGGATGGGATCCAGCTCTGAGTCAGAGCCCATTGCTGGGGAACCTCTGTCCATCAGCACTGTGATAATCCACGTGCCAGAGGGATCAGTTTACAAAATACTCACATTGTACAGAGACCTGTACAAAATTCTAAGCTTTTTTTTTAATTATTTTTTTTCACTATCCTCCTCTCTCTGGAAGGCATTTTCAGGGCTTTGTCCTGCTGAGGGTCCAAAGCTTTCTTCTAATTCCCAGCTTAACATCTTGTCCCAACACTTGACTTTGATTTCAGCTGCTTCTCTTCCTCTTTTTTTTTTAATACTTCTGCCATTCTCAGGGCTGTTCCTACTCAACCCAGACTCTCCTGAGCTAACCAGACTGGTTTTCTGCTTTATTACCTCTCTGTTTGCCAAGATGAGTAGCAGGTTGTCCCAGAGCAAGGCAAAGCCATGTGCTGCTGAGGTGATGTGTTCATTATTTCATCACTATGGATGGAGCTGAGAGAAAATAGCTTGGATATATAGATGTTTCACTTTCAGACAGCCAAATTTATGTGACTTGAATTCCATCGCTGGTGTTGCAAGAACAAGTGCTGTGGAAGGTCCTAACAGTGTCCAAAGGGAATGAGTTTATTAACCACAGGGTGGGATACAGCTGGATGAACTCAGGCTGTCTGGGATGCTGTAGAAAAGGAGGAAAATAGGAAAGGAGGGTGGAACAAAAAAATGGAATTATGCAATTTCCTAGTGGTCATGCAGCGACTTAACCTCATCTTTCAGTGTAGTAGTTAAAGTGAAATTGTTAAATAAAAGATATTTACCTCCCTAAGCATGGAAGAGACAGGGTTGTATTCCTTGGGAGCTGGACAATACGCACTTGAGAAATCACAAAAGTAGAGATATCTTTTTCTCTACCCAGAAATTAATTGGGAAACATATTAAATCTGTTCTTTTTTTTATCAAGATGTGTTGAAGTTTGGCCCATGAAAGCTTTCTATTTTGTTGCTAGCAGTGTAGAGGAGGCTGGTGGATATTCATCTGGAACGGGTTGCCAAGTGGGAATGCTCAGAGAAGTACAGGCTGTTGTATTCCAAATGCCTCTGACTTTGCCATGGAAAATGGCAAGGAATTGTGCATATGAGGCAGAGAAAGATCATTTGAGCGTCCTCTCTGAACACTTTGGCAATTTCTCCACATTGCCAAGCACTCTTTTCTCAATACCAAGGTTATATCAGACTGTTTTCTTCACACCATCACATATTTATTCCTTTGGCATCAGGCAGTTGCTCATTGTATTCACCACCTTCCAAAGCAACATTATTTTACTGCTTTTGCTCTGCTCTCAGACAGCAAGAGTAGAATTGTTTCCCAGGGGTGATAAGAGGTTGTTGTGCTGCTGCTGGAGCTCAGAGACTGTGCCCTGCCCCTGGGTCCATCACCAGCCCCAGGGACACTGCTCTGGAGTCTGACTGCCCTAAAGAGTGGAATATCTTCTTAAATGTCTCCTTAGAGCTGAAAGTACCTTGCACAGAGACTGGCCTGGGTCTGGGGAGCAATGAGAGCTTCACAATGACAACTTGATCTCAAAATAATCTGTTCAGCACATCAAGAGAGTTCATTAAGGGTGTTGAGAGTGGCACCACACTCCAGAAAACATTTTGAGTCAAGGAGTTGGTTTTAAAGTACTGTACAAGTTCTGCACTTGGGATGATCTTCAGAGACAATGGGAATAAAAGGCTTTGGTCCAGAGCTGCATTTTTCTACCCTTTCTCTTTCCTCTGCCTGTGACAGATATCTGCTCAACATGTGCTGAGCAGGTTCAAAGCAGAGACTGCTGGCCATGGTGATGGACAGCTTAGAGAGCTTACAAGCTCCTATGCAATCATGAAAAACAGAAACACATCTAGCCAGGGCAGGAAATGCAGACCACCAGTCAAGGGAAGAAAATTCTTCAAGCAGCTTCTGCAAAACATTGATATGCCAGATAGAGAACACATTTTACTGGTTGTGGAGTAATAATTTTGAAGGACTTTGCCAAGCAGCACTTAAATCTCTGCTGGAATGGAGCAGCACATCGTTACCTTTATGATCCCATATTAGTTTCATATTATCTGTGAAGGATCACATATAATGCAGATGCTTCGGAAGGATAATTGATCTGTGAAGGTGGAAACTTGTCCTTTAGTTTTTTACTTTGCCTAACGCTTCCTAAATGTGTGATTTGCAGTTATTCCCCTGCATCTGAGTGACCACAGTGTTTAGTCACAAAGTCCTTTCACCAGGTCTCTGAGGACATCAACAACATAAGGGCACATTAAATCTGATACATAAGTGAATAGGGAAAATAATGCCAATCAAGGTAAGAATTTTACTGGTGATGTTAGGTGGGAAACCTGCCAAGAACAGCAATGCTGTGCCCAGGGAGCTATGAATTCTATTCCATAGTTTCTGCTCTCACGAGTCTGTAGCTGCTGTGGTTGCAAAGATAAGTTAGGCAATCTGGACCTCTAGATAAGTGATCCTCTCGTGTCCCTCTGAGTTTTCAGAGGGCCTGAAGCAGCAGTTCCAACAGACTTCCAAAATCATCACAATGTCCAATTACTCAGATTTCCAGAACTTTTGATGTCATTAATGACATCATACCTGTGTGGGTGAAGCAGCATAATATGAAGGAGACGAATTGTCATATCATGATGATTTTTATTACTTATAAAACGCAGGCATTTTAACTGGAGTTTGTTTGACAAAAATCAAGTGTAGTTTTATACACTGTGTCCCAGAAGAGCACAAACTTCAGAGCCCAGGAGGGGCTGGGCTTTATCACCACATGTCTGAAAGGATGGGATACAGTGGATTTGGAATTTCACGTAGTTTTTGAAGAAAGGTTCTACCTTGAAGAAAAGCAGGGATCAGCTGAGGTCACAAGAGCTGAGTGGGCCAAACATGCCAGGTTTACCTCCATTTAAAAAGCTTCCACTTTTGTGGAAGTGTGTTCTCTGCCTATGGTGAGTGTAATGAAAGAGCTTGCAGGCAAAACCAACCCAAAATTAAACTATGCAACCCTGAATTTTATAGGATCCAATGGGTGTGTATATTTATTTACTGAGTATCAGCTGGGACATAAGTAGTTTACAAGCTGCAAAAAATATTTTTGTGTATCTGACCCTTAAACAAAAAGAAAACGAAGGCCTGAAGAACATGATTCTTTCTCCAAAATAAGAGTGAGTGTCAGAAGGAGCTACACCAGCCCAGTCTTATATTAGGTCTGAAAATGAACAATGTGATAGCAAAATTTGCACATAATCAAGAAATTCATCAGCTCTTCAGAAATTTGGATATCTTTTTTGAACAATACTTATTAAAATCTGTTTTAGAATAGTTTTAGATGAGTTTTTTAAATGCTAGGCAAATTTTATAAAGGTAAAGGACTAGGAAATGCAAGAACTGTCAGGTTAAACAGAATGATAAGGAGTGTATTTTGCAAGGACAAGTTCTAATACTCTTACATCTTCAGGGAGTTTCAGTTTAATTGAAACCACTCAAAGGAAAATTAAAATAAAATAAAAAACCCACTCCAACAAAATTGTAATTGGGGACAGCTGAAGTAAAGCATACGTGGAAGTTACTAGACTGTGTTAATTAAAGGAATTAAGATAGTCCTGAAAGTAAGACAAGGCTGTGACACAGAGGGAAATCAGTGCTCTGTTTTATTTCCCATTAGTGCTTTGGTGTCTTAAACTTCGGGAGGGAATTTTCTTTATTTATTCTCACCTGCCTGAGTAAACAGAGGAAAAAAAAATTGCCTCTTTCAAAGGACTAATTCTTTGTCCAAAATTACACAGTGTCATAGAATCATAGAATATTTTGAGTTGGAAGGGACCTTTTAATGGTCATCCATGGGCAGGGACACCTTCCACTAGACCAGGTTGCCCAGATCCCCATCCAACCCAGCCTGGATGCATCAATATTTAGGGTATAGAAATTGCTCCCTGAGGGTGCATCTTCTGCATTGGTTGTAAAGAGAGTCTGGGTGGACTGGACTGACCTCTAAAGCTCTGGCATTTGGGTGTGGCAGTGCTGTTTAATGTCTCCACTCCAGACCAGGGTGCACCTTCAAGAAGGTTGAAGGCTACATGGATTAGGTTGGGTTTGGTGTTATGCAGAAGGAACTAGACAGGCTTGAGAAATAGGCAGAGAGGAACCTCAACAACTTCAAGAAAGAAACGTGCAAAGTCTTGCTCTGGGAGAGGAATAATCCTCTGCAGAAGGGCAGGCTGGGCATCAGCTGGCTGGAAAGCAGCTTTACAGAGGAGGACCTAAGGCTCTGGGTGGACATGGAGTGGTTCCTGAGCCAGCCAGGTGCCCTTGCAGCAATGAAGTCCAAAAGCATCATCAAATGCTCAAGGAAGAGCGTTGGCAGCATGTCAGGGGAAGTGACACTTCCTCACTCTCAGCCCTGGTGAGGCACATCTGGAGTGCCAGGTCCTGTTCTGGGCAGCTGAGGGCACAAACACACTGCAGGGAGTGCTGGGAAGAGCCACAAGGATTAGGGAATTACAGGGAGAGACTGCGAGACCTCTGTTTAGCCTAAGGAAGAGAAGATTTGGAGGGATCTCAAAGTGTAGCAGTATTTGGTGGCAGGATGTAAAGGAGGTGGACCCAGGCTCTTCTTAGTGCTGACAAGAGGCAACAGGCACAGATGGATACACAGGAAATTCAACTTTAAAATAACACTTTATTATTAGAATGGTCAAGTACTAGAACAGGTTGTACAGAATCTCAGGATTTGGAGATACACAGAAACTGATTGGAAATGGGGTTTGAATAACCTGTTGTCCACTGTGGCTGACCCTGATTTGAGCAGGGGAGTTGGACTGGACAATCTCCAGAGGACCTTCCAAGCCCCAGGTCTGTGGATCCCGTTTATCAGTTATTATTCTTGCAAAACCACGTTGCTTTGATTTCTTTCCCACACAACAAGTCCTCACGGAAGTAAATGAAATTGATAATTCCACTTCATGTAAAAATATTTTAACACTTNCACAAACTTCAGAGCCCAGGAGGGGCTGGGCTTTATCACCACATGTCTGAAAGGATGGGATACAGTGGATTTGGAATTTCACGTAGTTTTTGAAGAAAGGTTCTACCTTGAAGAAAAGCAGGGATCAGCTGAGGTCACAAGAGCTGAGTGGGCCAAACATGCCAGGTTTACCTCCATTTAAAAAGCTTCCACTTTTGTGGAAGTGTGTTCTCTGCCTATGGTGAGTGTAATGAAAGAGCTTGCAGGCAAAACCAACCCAAAATTAAACTATGCAACCCTGAATTTTATAGGATCCAATGGGTGTGTATATTTATTTACTGAGTATCAGCTGGGACATAAGTAGTTTACAAGCTGCAAAAAATATTTTTGTGTATCTGACCCTTAAACAAAAAGAAAACGAAGGCCTGAAGAACATGATTCTTTCTCCAAAATAAGAGTGAGTGTCAGAAGGAGCTACACCAGCCCAGTCTTATATTAGGTCTGAAAATGAACAATGTGATAGCAAAATTTGCACATAATCAAGAAATTCATCAGCTCTTCAGAAATTTGGATATCTTTTTTGAACAATACTTATTAAAATCTGTTTTAGAATAGTTTTAGATGAGTTTTTTAAATGCTAGGCAAATTTTATAAAGGTAAAGGACTAGGAAATGCAAGAACTGTCAGGTTAAACAGAATGATAAGGAGTGTATTTTGCAAGGACAAGTTCTAATACTCTTACATCTTCAGGGAGTTTCAGTTTAATTGAAACCACTCAAAGGAAAATTAAAAAAAAAATAAAAAACCCACTCCAACAAAATTGTAATTGGGGACAGCTGAAGTAAAGCATACGTGGAAGTTACTAGACTGTGTTAATTAAAGGAATTAAGATAGTCCTGAAAGTAAGACAAGGCTGTGACACAGAGGGAAATCAGTGCTCTGTTTTATTTCCCATTAGTGCTTTGGTGTCTTAAACTTCGGGAGGGAATTTTCTTTATTTATTCTCACCTGCCTGAGTAAACAGAGGAAAAAAAAATTGCCTCTTTCAAAGGACTAATTCTTTGTCCAAAATTACACAGTGTCATAGAATCATAGAATATTTTGAGTTGGAAGGGACCTTTTAATGGTCATCCATGGGCAGGGACACCTTCCACTAGACCAGGTTGCCCAGATCCCCATCCAACCCAGCCTGGATGCATCAATATTTAGGGTATAGAAATTGCTCCCTGAGGGTGCATCTTCTGCATTGGTTGTAAAGAGAGTCTGGGTGGACTGGACTGACATCTAAAGCTCTGGCATTTGGGTGTGGCAGTGCTGGTTAATGTCTCCACNACCTTCAAGAAGGTTGAAGGCTACATGGATTAGGTTGGGTTTGGTGTTATGCAGAAGGAACTAGACAGGCTTGAGAAATAGGCAGAGAGGAACCTCAACAACTTCAAGAAAGAAACGTGCAAAGTCTTGCTCTGGGAGAGGAATAATCCTCTGCAGAAGGGCAGGCTGGGCATCAGCTGGCTGGAAAGCAGCTTTACAGAGGAGGACCTAAGGCTCTGGGTGGACATGGAGTGGTTCCTGAGCCAGCCAGGTGCCCTTGCAGCAATGAAGTCCAAAAGCATCATCAAATGCTCAAGGAAGAGCGTTGGCAGCATGTCAGGGGAAGTGACACTTCCTCACTCTCAGCCCTGGTGAGGCACATCTGGAGTGCCAGGTCCTGTTCTGGGCAGCTGAGGGCACAAACACACTGCAGGGAGTGCTGGGAAGAGCCACAAGGATTAGGGAATTACAGGGAGAGACTGCGAGACCTCTGTTTAGCCTAAGGAAGAGAAGATTTGGAGGGATCTCAAAGTGTAGCAGTATTTGGTGGCAGGATGTAAAGGAGGTGGACCCAGGCTCTTCTTAGTGCTGACAAGAGGCAACAGGCACAGATGGATACACAGGAAATTCAACTTTAAAATAACACTTTATTATTAGAATGGTCAAGTACTAGAACAGGTTGTACAGAATCTCAGGATTTGGAGATACACAGAAACTGATTGGAAATGGGGTTTGAATAACCTGTTGTCCACTGTGGCTGACCCTGATTTGAGCAGGGGAGTTGGACTGGACAATCTCCAGAGGACCTTCCAAGCCCCAGGTCTGTGGATCCCGTTTATCAGTTATTATTCTTGCAAAACCACGTTGCTTTGATTTCTTTCCCACACAACAAGTCCTCACGGAAGTAAATGAAATTGATAATTCCACTTCATGTAAAAATATTTTAACACTTGAGCTCTCATTTGCATATGGGAGTCACAGCACCTGCAATTTACCATTTCCTGCTTTTGTAATTGCACTTTTATCTTCGTTTTTAGAAAGGGAATTCTAGTAAAGTTCACAGGTGTTTTCTGTGTTTTATGCAAGGAAAAAAAAATCAAAAAGCTACTTCTCCAGATAGAAAGAGGATTATTGCTGAGTGTTACTGCCAGACTTGGTTATTTGTTAACACTGAAATGCCCAAGCCAGGCAGCTGCTGAATGTATTTCTTTCAACTATTTCTGTGCAAAGTCACCACGAGCATTGGATCAGCTCCCATTTAAGGTTCCTAAAGCCAAAAGTAACAATTTTCCTGAAAATACTGGATATTAGAAGAGTGTCCCTGAATGTATCATTCATTTTTGGGTATTTTTCAGCATGTGACCCCATGTCAATTCATGTGTGAGAATGATGGGTGTGTCCTACAGTCTGAATCTATCCTTGTGGACTATCCTGGGAAGAAAATGCAGGTTGTGGGTTGACAACCCTTTCAGGCAAAGGTGTGGCATTTCTTCCCAAGACCCTCAAGACATTCACGTGCAGCTGAAAAGAGTTTTGTCCCTTGTAGCGGGGGACAAAATCCACCTCTTAGACCTCCTTGTGCATTTGCCTTTTGAATCCTGTTCTTTCACTGGCAACAGACAAGGGGAGTGGAAACAAGGACTTGAGGGACTTTTCCAGTTAGTATGTGAAGGGACAGTAAATGTCTTCTTGGTTATTAAAAGAAAGTAGAGCCAGATGCTCTGATGCTGTGATCCATGAAGAAGCTTTAATTTCAGTGAATTTACCAACTAAATGAAACAACCCAAACTATTTAAACTCTGAGAAATAGTAAGTGCTGTATTAAAGATAGTGGGAAGGTCATGATGTTCTTGTTCTCTGCCTTAATAGGATTTCTCTTTATGGACTACTTTCCATGGGAAACTTCAGAGCTGCTTGGTATTCAGTTAAATTGTCTCTTAGCTCTTCTGTTGCCTTAAATATATTAACATTAATTTATTGACATCCTAAACAATCAGATTCCTTCTCAAGCATTTGTGGTGTGTCAAACTTTGCTGTTCTGTTTCACACTGCTGACCCATATATTTCAGAAGAGACTGGAGGTGGGATCATTGTGTCCAAATTTAGGTATCCACAGTGGAGATGACAACAGACGATCTCGCTGTCAAGAATTCCTTTACACTCCGGGAGAGAAGGCGGGAGTTTAAAGCAGACAGTTAAAATAGGTCAGACAGAATGCTTTCTTCATATGTCTGCTTCTCTCTGTTGACTCTATAAAGAGACTTGACAATGAGCTCATGTGTCTCCTGGGTTTCTAAAATTAGGTGACGTGTCCTGGGTCACTGAAAGGTTGATTTCCCAACTCTGCTTGTTGCTGGCAGGTGTCTCAGTTGATGTGAGGAAGGTGCACCATGCCCTTTAATTTAAATTATGTAGCTGGCTTGCTGCATCTGGGAGGTTTTAGAAGGGAAATATAAAATACACTGGGTTTCACACCTTGTATTTGGAGCCTAAAGAACACAGATAAGGAATCAATTGCATAATAAAAGGTGCTCCAGCCCTGTGATCAGCTTAGAAGACCCACCAAGTTAGTTTCATATATAAGCGAAAATGACCATTTATCAAACTCTGTGCCACAAATAGATCTGGAATTCCGTTGCCTGGGGAGAAAATGGGAATGATGAGGGAGTGGTCCATGAGCCAGACCAAGTGGTGGCATCTGGGGTATTCTCCTCAGCACCTTTCGCACCCAACAGTTCTCCACTCATGTTTATTTTTCGTGGGGAAATATTCTTGCTGTCTCTAGGAAGTGCTGGAATAACTGTGCATGGAGTGATTGACTTTTCTGTAATACATTCAGTCTGAAAAAGCTCAGCTGATGCTTCCCAGAGTCAGAATCTTTCTGACTTCCACACTTGAGTAGTGGCTTGGTCGTGGTGCAGGAAAAGGATGTGGTGGGAGGCTCTGACAAGACACTGAAGATGAATTGAGTGATGAATTCTCATTTGATCTTCACTGGTCTAGGCCATTGTGGGTCAGCTTTGAAATTTATTGGTTTCCTTTCAAACCACTGGCAGGTGTCCCAGAGGACCACAACAAGGAGCCCAGATCAGATGGTTTATTTTGGGTGAGATCTCAATAACAGCTCACAACTGCCTTTTAAAGTCACTAAAAATCCTCTTACATTCGCTCAACGTGATTATGTGTAAAAATTTTACCCATTATTTGTTAAGGTGACTTCTGGTTCTTTTAAGCAGTGATTTATTACCTTCATTTTATGCCTCCCTGGGAGCAGAAACATCCCACTGGGAAAGGATTCCCTCTCTGGGTCTCTTGCTTGGTGGCATCATATGGTGCACTTGAGACTTGTGGGCTTCTCTTGGAGCAATTGTTCTCACCAGCCTCCAGGGTCCCCTTTTTAGGCAGGGGAGAGAAATGGGCACTTGGAACAGCACAGGTTTTGCCAGAGCTTTTCCAACCTGCCCTTGAAGCATCTGAGATAATTCCATAAAGAATCTGCTTTGGTGTTCAGAGTGGGCAAATGAATTAACCAATATAGGTGAGGAATTATTTTAATGATTTCTTTCCTTCCTGTATTCCAGCCATGCTTGAAACAGCCCCCTGAAGCCCATTCTATTTTAGTAACAATCAACTGATTTTCGGGTTCTCAGGCACGTCAAGAACCTTTCTGTCTCACCAGAGATAATTGAGGATTATTTTGGGGAACTGTATATCCATAACTGAAAGGTGCAGCTTCCCTGCTATTGGGTACTCTGACTGCACTAATTTTAATTACAGTGGCAGATGCAGCTAAAACAGCAACACGAAGCATCAGTGTATCTCTAATTTGCTAATGAAATTACAGGATTTGGCTACCAGTGACATCAGAAGAAAACAGGCTAATTCAAGCTTCCCTTCCAAATCCTATAGTAATATATTTATTTCTTTTTCTCAGTACTGAATGGTAATGCTTTATGAGCATTGCCTTTATTTTTACAAAGGTTTATTTCTCTAATAAAGCATAGCTGGCAGCACCTGTTTGGGAGATAAATAGGCTTTAATTGGATAAAGACAGAACTAGCCTTTAATTGGTAATAGAGATAAGTACCTTTTAATGGGTAATAGGTGCATTATGTACGTATGTATCCCATACTGCTAAACAACATGTTCTGCTCTGCTGCAGGGCCAGGGCATGAGTTCACAGAACTGGTGGTTGTTATTACCTAATAAACACTTGAGTCTCTGTGGATGACATGAAGGCCTCAGCCCAGCATTTGATGCAGGTTTCCATGACTACCACAAAGGGAAAAAATGAAGGGGATTCTTTATTTTCCCTGCAATATGTGAAAGAAAAGCAATGAAATGGTTTGCAGATGTTCTTGTTGTCTCTTTAGAAGTTCTTTTGAAACCAAGGGGAAGCAGAAGACAGAAAACATCTTCACTGTTTAAACCTAGTGAATGTCAGGTTAAAGTAAAACTTCAAATGATGGGAAGAGTGGATTCCACAGGTTCCCGCTTTCCCCAGGGTATCTGTGTATCTTTTAGTGAGGTATCTCCCATCCTTTCATTGCATTTCAATAATTGAAATTTCTGATGCATTTCAGCGACAGAATTCAAGCAGAGAGTTCAACCTCCCCATCCCTCGCTGGCCTTTCTGCACTGACCTGCACACTGGAGTGCAGATGATCAAGAAATAATTTCAAATGCAATGTCTGCCAATGTGTTTGTCTGGTTTTCTCTTGCCTGTGCTAATGGAGTGACTTTCTTTTTCCGGCTCCTCACGGCTGAATGTCCCCATGGATGTTTGCTGTCCTCCTCAGCTGAGATCTTATCAGTCCCTCATTATTTGATAAACCGTCAGAAATGCAGTTCAGTAATTAAATTCAGTGCCAGAACAGAGCAGGAGTGACTGATCAAGGGAGGGTGGAAGAAAACAGTTCTGTTTAGAATGAATTTTATGAATCCTTGTTCTCCAAAAAGTTTAGAGAGGGATTAATTTTCCTTTTTTATTTTTGAATGGAAAGACTGTCTCCTTTTTAAATGCTGATGTCCTGGCAGTATGTTGCAGCCAGTATAAAAATTAGTTCTAAAAGCTCTTTTACAAATCAGTTCTTTACAAATCCAAGTAGGATAATGAAAAATAAATCCAAATATTAGAACAGCTTCCCCTTTGCTCCTCCCTTCTTTCTGGGGTGAATTTGACTCCCAAATCCAATACAAGAGAACCCATTTGAGGTGTGGATAACTGTGGAAAGCAAGCTAATGAATATGAAAGTTTATCTCCTTGCTAAAAACCTGCCTGTAGGTGGGACATTAAATGAGACCTGTGTGTCCCCAAGGTATTGAGGTTTGAGGGAAGATTGTGTTTTAAATGGTGATGAGGTTTGGATCCAGCCAGAGACTGAAGCAGGGAGGTTGTCTTGAATGGGAAGCTGGTTGAGAAATCTTTGGGATTTGGAGTGAGTGTGAGTTTTTAAACACTGGATTATGGTGGGAGGTGCAAGGACAGCACTAATGTCAGGTGTGGAATTGTCTTGGTGTCCTGACCACCAGTTCAGCCCCTTGGCAGAGACCAAGCAATGGAAGTCAGAATGATATGAGTGAATCTTTAGCCTGACAGTCAAATTCATTCCTTTGCACCTCTCTTGCTGAGTTCTCGAAAAGCTGTTGGGTTATCAACAGCTCTGGGCACGGATTTTGTTACCTGGACAATGGATCTCCAGGAGTCAATCATCATGTCAGCCACACTCCTAAAAAGCCCCCAGACAGTTGTGCTTTTAAGAGATGACTGAAAATCATGAAGGGTGAATCACAGCTTCAAAAATGGAGCAGACAGGTCCTTTTTCTGGTTCAGAATAATCCATCCCACCTTCTCCTTTGGGTACAATTTAGGTCTTTCAGCTACAGAACCTGTTCCAGTAATTTTCTTGAGCCGAGTTACTGATCATACAGACACATCCTTTAGCTTTAAATTAGATATCCAAAACCATCTATAACAGCTGCTATGCAGACAAGTGTGGCTGATCTCTGATACGTGTAACTCACAGTTCCAAGTGTTGGGTTCCCTGCTTTCTGGCCATTTCTTTCTCATTCTCTTCATGGTTTCCATATTTAAAATGCTTTTCTTCTTTCACTGCAGAGATCTGAGCCTTGATGTGAAGACCTCACCCAAAATCCCTGCAGAGAGCCTGTGCTTCAGCCTAACCACAGTGTTAACAAGAAAAACTTGACTGAAGTTCAAAATTAAGAGGGAAGATGGCCATGAGCTGGAAGATCTGCTTCTTCGCTCTCATATTGCTTCCCATGGTAAGCAAAAATGGTTTTATTTGCTTTGTTGTGGTATAAATACATGTTCTCCTGGCCATGAGTGAAGGATCTGCTGCTGACACCAATTGTGGCATTTTCATGAGTTGTGTTAATGCTTTTCCAACCTCCTTTATTAATTCCACAGGACTGTGATCAGTGCCCATCCTGAGAAGGGCAAGTCCCCTCCTTAAGGCCGTTTGTTCACTGTTTTTATCCCAGATTAAAAGTGAAATAAAATAAAGTAATAATTTAAAATAAGAAATAAAAATAGCAGGGCTTCTGTTTTAAATCCACTGGCTTAGGAATACTTTTTTTCCCAGGCAGAGGGAATAAAATTAGAGATTCCTCTCAGCCCTGGGAAACCTAAACCTCGAAGTATTTAAGGCAGTGCTTTTGGATGCCTCCATTTCCAGAGGACTCATTTTAAGAAACAATACAGATGGGCCTCTAAAGATACTAAAGGCACTTAAAGTCATTTATAATGTTTGTCATATAATGATATTCAACTCTTTCTGCAGGTGGCAGGGATTAATTTTCCCCAGAAATCTTTACTTACTCAGTTGCTATTTCATTAATAACTCAGCCTTAACACGCCTGGAGTTGTGACTGTTCCTCTGCACTGTCCCCCCACACGTTGTGGCTGTGTCTGACCTCACACAACAGCCAGAAAAGCACAGAATAAAGATGTTTCTTCCCTTTGCAGTGGGAGGATCAGTACACAAGCCCCAGAATAAGCTCATCTTGCACTTCAGCTCAGTTCTTTGCAAGACCATTGATCATAAATGTGCTTTTCATCACTTCTCAAGAAGATCCTGCTCAGAGGGATTCTGTGACAAATGGCGCCAGTATTTAAATGCTCCATCTCATTTTTATTAAAAACCTTCTGTAACTTCCATGCAAATGCTTTACAATTGCTTAATATACAGATATTCTCTCTTTAATAGCCAAGAATTTGAAAGCATTCTTGACATTTATTTTGTTTTGGTTTAAAATAACAATGATTTACTATGGTAGTGATATGACCAGAGGATCTTTTAGGAGTTCTTAGAGAGCTTCTTGCTCATGCGTATCATGAGTGACCTGTCTCTTACAGCACATACTGTCACCATGCAGGGCTTGTCTTTACTTTGGCACACAAAAATACACTTTTTTTCCTTTGGGGTCTTATTTAGACTCAACTCTATTTAACTGAACACTTGAAATTTGGCAAAATTCAGCTACATTCTGCAGAGCAGGGTTGGAACTGGTAGGATATTTGTGTTCATCCAAATAGCATTGTCCCTGATCTGGTCCTGGAATTTTTACCTCGTGACTATTGCCTAGCTTTCCTACTCAGGTAGAAATTATTACTTATTAAAACAGAATATCTTTAATTTTTATACTGTATGTCTGAAATAATGACAATAGACTTCCTTTAAGCTGATAGGGAAAGGGAAAAAAAAAGCACATTTCACTTGTTTTAGGTGCTGAAGTTCACATGAGGTTCCTGACTTTATAAAAGGAGGGTGGCTGAAATTCAGATGCTGGTTTTTTGAACATCCATTAGATTATATAAACACACCTTGTTGCTTCTGGTTTGAGATCCAGGAATAACAATTGTCATGTCTCAGTCTCTTAGGAGTTCTTATTTTCCAGCTAAGCCCAGCCCCAGTGTTTCCTGGTGAGGTGTATCCTGCACTGGGAGAAACTGGAAAGCTGAATTCCTGACTTTGCAAGCTGATTTTTCAGGCTGGATCAAAATTAGTTAAATCTTCACATGAATGGGAAAGCAAAAACCAGCAATTTTTAATGTTTCAAGATTTTTTGGTGCTCAGCTTGAGACAGCCAAAAGGTGTCATTTTATTTAGAGGTGAGCAGTTTTTAATTAAGGGAAATAAATGAACATATCTCTAGAGCATTTAGATTCATGACCTTCCTGGCAGATGTAGAAGGACAGCAAGTTTCCAATTGCTAATGTTTCAGGACATAACTGTGCTTGCTGAGCTGGATAATTAGTGGGCAGCTCCAGCTTTTGGAAATAGAAGTTCTTTAATGAAATATCATGAAGCACACCAGAGTTAATGAGAGAAAAATATGCTTTATATATGTAGTGTTTCCACAATATTTATGATCTTATTTATAAGATTTATTACAGTCTGTTGGCAAAACTCAAACTTTTAACTCACATGAATCTGTGTGTTTGCACACACATTTCTTTGGTCAGTGAAAACATGTAAGCCCATGACAGAGATTTCACCATAATTTATGCACAGTGTTCATTTCTTGGTAAATCCCTGCTTTTCTTCTCACAGACCCAATTTCAGGAATGGTATAATGTTATTTATGGGTCTTCCCTGCCTCTTTTGCAGTCCTTGTGGTAACACATTTCTCTCCACTGGGTCACACACTTGCTCTTCAAAGCACCTCTAACACGCCGTGCTGGTGACTTTGCTGTCATGCAGATTTTCAGCTTTTCTACCAAGGGAGGGGATGTGAATTTTTAAAAAAAATATAAAAATATTAGAGTCAATTTGAACATCCTAGCCTTGACAAAGTTCCTGAAAATAACTTCTTTCAGATTGTTTTCCTCTAAATGCATCTGGTACTCAAGAAATCTCCAGTCACCCCAAGGAGAGCTCCTGATTTAGATGTTGGGATTCATCCTCATTTTCTGGCACATCTCCTTTCCTCCAAGTGGCTGCCACAGCTCCTGAATATCAACACCTTCTTGGGTGTGTAGATTTTGGCTTCACCAATAATCAGGCCCATTTTACCCCCCAGAAAAGCAAAACACCCAAACTAAAGTCCACATCCATGAGCTGGGCGAGAAAAAGCAAAAAGAAGACACAAGTATTGATGGGGAAATTTCAAGTGGTTTCAAATATGGACTAGGACCAGACAACAAGAAAATAATATGCTGAAGTATAAAATGGGCATGTGAAGCCAAGTCAAATCTCAGAGACTAAGGGAGGTTTGATTTTTCTTATATTTAGCAGGCTATTCTCTATTGGCCTATTAAAGGTACCCCACCTTATTACCCTCTTGGGATTGAAGGCAGCATAACACCTGCTAGGCCCTTTAGGGGAATTCTGGAGCTTGCTTTTTCTCCCCATTTTAAGTGTTTTCCTAGATTTAAATGCCTGTGTTGCTATTTTAGCTGATTTTACTCCATTTCTGTTAGCTGACCCAGCTGTCCCCTCACTCACTCTCATTCTTTTCTCTGCTTTGCTTGAAGCTCTGAGCAACCTGGTCTAGCAGAAGGTTGGAATGAGATGATCTTTAAGGTCCCTTCCAACCCAACCCAGTCTAGGATTCTATGACCTGTTTTCATTTGCACATCAATTTTCTTCATGCTACTTGTTGGGGTTTTTTTGCTTCTGCATTCACTTTCACTGTCATTTTGATGGATTTTGCATTCCATTCCTTTCATCTGTGATAACAGTGTTGGGGTTTTCTTTAATTGGAAAATATAACAATAATCATCATAAAATTATTGAGAAAGGATCCTAAACCATCTTTCCTTTGTCTGGTTCCAAATGTACTTGAGAAACAATGAATTTCATGACTCACAAAGTTGGCTTAGTGTATGAACTGAATTTTAAATGTAACTGCAATGCAGGTGTTCTAACTGTCTGGGATAATTCAATCATATGTATTTCTTCACCTAATATTTAGAATTTCTCATGAATGCATTTCTAGTATTACTAAGCTTAAATGTTTCAAATGGCAGAATATTCTTTCACTGCTTGGGAAACATATTCTCTGCCTTCCTTTTTTTTTTTTTTAAAAAAGAGAGATAAAAGGTAAGTGATGTCTCTTGTATACCAACACTGAAATGTGAGAGTCAGGTGGGCAAATCCAGGTGTGGATGCACAGGCAGCACCTCACAGAGCAGAGAATGAAACCTCGATGTGATTATGTTTGAGTAATTCATGAGGAGGTGAGGAGGGAAAGTAGATCTGTGTGCTCAGCCCCTGTTTGCTGAAGGGGTGGTGTTTCTTACTCTTTCAAGGGTGTGTAGAGGCTGCAGAGCAGAGAACTCTCTGTTGCCTCTATTATTCTTGCTGTCACTTGCTGTGCCAGGCTGCATTCACATGGAATCATCTACATTTCAGCCTCTGTCTTTTATAAAAGATGAGGCACTATGCATTCAGACACAGTATTCTGTGAGTTTCCCTCCACCCCTGCAATGTTTGGGAGTGCCTTTCCTGCTGCAGCCCAAATGTGATGCTCCTCAGGTACAAACAGGGATAGCTGGCTTGGTCTCTGCTCTTGAAGGAAACTATTTTTTCCAGGCAAGATGTAATGAGAGAGTTTTTAATGAGTTTATCAGCCTGGTGATTTGTAGCATCTCAAACACTGTCAGAGAAGTGAAGTTCTCCTTAGGACTGCAGGTGTCTCTTACACAGTGTACAGTTACATGGACCTTCCCTGTTAGTTATGCCATGAAAATATAAATATGTACAAATATAGTCAGGGAACTGCTGGGAATGTTCTCCACAGGAGATTAAAACTCTGCTAGTGAAGACATTAATACTGCTTTAGCTTTTCCTTTTTAATATGGGGAGCAATCAGCAGAATACAGCAACCTCTTAAAAGCCTTGTTTGGAATAGAACTACAAAATCTCAGGATGTGTAATAGTGGGCAGAGTAGTTTCAAAGAGCAGGTTCAGAGTTTCTCATCAGGTGTATCACAAAAAGCATCTGAGAAAATCAGCGTTGCAGAACCACGATGGTCTTGATACCAAACCAACTTCAAACACCTTTTAGTGCTAATTTCACAAAAATTAGGATTTTGGGTTCCAGATGGTAATTATCCTGCCAGCTGGGTGGGATAGACACTTAGAGAGAAGGAGACAGGGACAGATCCCTCAGGGTGAGATCTCCACCTCAAATATCTACAAGTCTCTGCTTATTTTTCTGAGAAAGCTCAGGGTGTTTGCACTCCTGTCTGAGATGCCTAAAGGTGATGGGAGACCTTGATGTTGTGTTGGTGCTGTGTGTGGTGCACTTGTGATCTCACACTGGGCCCATCAGGTGTCAGGTATGGTGATTTCAGGAGATCAAGAAAGACGCCTGGTAAAATGTTTTCCATAGAATCGTAGCATGGTTTGGGTTGGAAGGAACCTTAAAGCTCATCTCCTTCTACCCCTCTGCCATGGGCAAGGACACCTTCCGTTAGCTCACATTGCTCAGAGCCCCATCCAGCCTGGCCTTGAAGGTTTTTTAGCTTATTAAGCACAAAAGGTGAATGACAGCTAAAAAAACACATCATATATCAACGTGTGGCTCACAAACTGCACACAAACACAGGTGTCTGCTTGCAACTTTCCTTCTTTAGAAAGGTAGATTAGATATGTAGGTCTTAGAAATGCAAGGCAGCAGGTAAAAAAGCAGAAAATAATTGCCCTACATTACATTAATGTGTTCACTTTTCTGCCCTCTGGTAGTAGTAATAATTTCTGTGACAGGCAAAGAATATGATGACACCGCTGATTTAAAGGGATTAATATGATTTTTCTTCCTGCTGGTTTTGCATTCATGAGCTTGGAGGAGGAGGGTTGGACGTACAGCCAAATAAAAAACTGGGAGATAAAAAGAAGATTTCTTAAAAGAGGAGCCTGTAAAAAAAAGCAGTAAAATCAGAGTCAGTGATTTTTCATGTTGCTCAGCTATTAAGATCCAGCTCCTGGAGGGATATTGTTCAAGTCTGTAGCAAGTGTGCTGCTGGCCTGCTCTGCCTTGGGTTTGCTGAGTCAGCAGCCCAGGAGGATTTCCCGTGGAGTCAGCTTGGAGAGAGAGAGAACTGTGATGCAGAAGCAAAGCTACACAGAAAGAAGGGGGAAATGGAAATAAAAAAACAATGCAGGAAGAGAGGGAAAAAATATTAAACATTCCCCCCCACATGTACAGTGCTGTCCCTCTATTAGGGATTTGGTTTTTTATATGCCCTCCTGTCCCTCTTGGCATAGCTGCAATAAACAGCTTCTTCTCAATCTGTGGAATAAACTCCAGAGCTGCTCAGAGGGA
Organism: Campylorhamphus procurvoides; assembly: GCA_013396655.1. Classification (NCBI taxonomy): domain Eukaryota; kingdom Metazoa; phylum Chordata; class Aves; order Passeriformes; family Dendrocolaptidae; genus Campylorhamphus; species Campylorhamphus procurvoides. Next base: position 228,083 of record WBMV01008979.1, on the reverse strand, counting down.
ATGCACATCCCATGGGAAGGACTGGGCCTCCCTGAGGATCCAGGGGCGATGCTGGAAGCCTGTCTGGGAAGGATACAGGATCAGTGCCTGCCCCAGGGGGACACACCACAAACCCCTCCACAAAAAGCATCCAGAGGCTTCCTCTGCAATAGCCATAGGGCTGGGAAGTCCATCCAAGGCAGAGCCTACTGTGCCTAAAGTGGCTTCCAGGGCTTCTTTTCCAAAGCAGTAGAACAATGGCTATTTAACCAGAATCTATGAGCTCATTTAAAAAGCATTGTTGAACATAAAGCTGAAAAGTTGCTGTCATTGCAGTGCCCAGATCTCTGTTTCCATGGGCAAGGGTGGGAATGGCTCACTCCAGGATAACTTGTGCTCATCATCCTGGAAAGTTCCCTCAGATTTATTTTCTCCATGTGGAAATCACTTGGAAGTGTCAGTTTTGTACTTCTGTACTAAAATATGATCCCCCATGGTATATTTATTCCATGCCATATAGTGCTAGTGTTACCCCAAACTGAGAACATGAGTGAGTGGGACCTGCCACTCCTGTGCATGTTAGAGCTGAGCTGTGTACCTGAATAAGTACTTAGGGCAATATTTAGTCAACAAATGCTGGATGGTTTGGATTAGAGTCATAGAATCATGGAATGGTTTGGGTTGGAAGGGAACTTAAAGACCATCTAGTTCCAACAGGTTCACCTTCCACTATTCCAGGTTGCTCCAAGCCCCATCCAGCCTGGCCTTGGACACTTCCAGGGATGGGGCAGCCACAGCTTCTCTGCTCAGATTAAGGTATTTACCTATATAATATATACCCATGGATCTTCTGTACTTAGTGTCGAGGGACAGACACCTCCACACGTTGGAATAACCCATCCTAAATCCCCCAAACAGTCTCCTTACTGCAGGGTCCTCAAGAATTATCTTAGACTAAACTTTGGTTGCTTGAGCTTTTAGAAACCTCATTTTTATTGAGCTGTGTGGGGCATTCTCTGAATGTTATATGGTTGATGAATATAGGACAGTAAATCACTTTTACCCAAATGATTGTCTTGGGTTTTCAATATCTTGTGACTCATCTTCATAGGGTGGTTTGTTTAAAGTTATCACAAATGCTGTTTCCTACCTTTCCTGGAACCCACTGTTAAAACTGAGCATTAAATGTATGTTCTGCTATGGGCAAAGGCAGATGTCAATGGATCTTAAAGAAAAATTACAAATCCATCCATTGGATACTTCGGGATTTTTAAAAAAAGATGGCAGGAGATCTGTTTTAAAGGAAAACAGGGAAAATATTTTCCCCACAGAAGGGCATGCTAAAAATATTTTGTAGTACTTTTGATAGAATTATTATTTGTAGTAAAGTTCAGAGAATCCAATCTCAATTTCAACCACTTTCTCCCCTTTTTTTTTGTACAAGCTAAAGTTTGTATATATTTTCTTCAAACACACAATATGGAAAAGGAGCACTTTATAGCTCTTCCTCCTTTTTAAAAAATAAACAAATTACAGCTGCTTTGGGTTGGGTTTTTTGGGTTTTTTTGCTATCAATACAGTTTAGACTGTAAATCTCATCAGAATTTTGAAGGGAAATAGTCACAATGAACATCTTTCAGCCTGATTTAATTTCTGTGGGGGAGTTTAATGATTTCCTGACCTTTATCCACATTCAGTTCCCCACCTCACTGTCCCAGTATGCTTTATATCTGCACACTTCTGCTGAAAACTTCTCGTGAGGACTTCAAGGTGATCAAGTTTTTCACTGCTCCTGCCCTTCCCAATTGCACATTTCTGCAATGTTCTTTTCTTGCTCCGGAGGCATCTTTTGGAGTGCAACATTCTTAGGAATTCTCTGAGAGCTTTACAGAGAAGAAAGAAAACACTTCAGCGTCTGTTTGCTCCTTTCAAGTGATTTTGGTGCCACAAGTCTCCATCTCAGCATCACTGTGGCCAAAATGTGTCATTCAGGGTTATTTAGGCCAAATCCAGGCTGTTCATTTGCTTTGACGACTCCTGAAATAGTCTGTCAATAATTTGAGCTTCTGATATTTGCGCTTTTGGAAGGTACAGAGATTTTTAATTTGTTTTTAATTATTCTCCCCTGATAGTCACAACCGAGCATGCTGTATATTTGTCTTAAAACTATCTTGGACCTTTACTTTGGCTTTCTTGTTTGCTGAGGGCTTGCAAGATAACTGATAATGCAAAATGTATCTTAGCTAAGATTAGAGATACGCTCAAGCTCAAGGGTATGAAGTTGTTTTTACTTCCTCACAGATATTAAAATGTTCTTTCTTTTTTTCCTGCTGCCCTCTGGCTGAGCTGGTTTTAGTTATTAGATCTCTGTTAGCCAGTTATGGTAATTTGCTCCATTACTTAACAACATAACAAAACACATGACATGTTTGTGCTGTGCTAGAAATTAAATTCTCATGCAGTTTCCCTCTCAGCCAGTCCATTTTAGCAACATGGATGGGCAAAATGTAAACCTTTTAGCATCAGATGTTGTATATTATGGCTGAACTAATGCACAAACACCAGGGGAACAAACTGCAGGCTAATTTAAGATAACTATTGGCTCTCAGGGCATATTTTCAGTCTAAAAGGTTTGACCCCAAAAACTGATGTATTTACTCTTCCTCCAGGAACTGGCCATTCCCACGCACGCTCCATTTTATAGAGCAGCTATGGGAGAGTCAGGAATTTTGTGCAGGCAAACAGTGTTGGTGGGAATGGGTTGCAACATGCTGAAGGGTGCTCTGAGGAGAGCAGACTGATGTGCTCACATCTGTACACATCTGTTTCTTTTTCTAATGCTCCAGGTCATCTCTCTACCCCTAAAATGTGGATGCTGAGGGTGATTCCAAATAAATTCTACTGAACATGCACATTCTCAGGCAAAATGATTTTCTAACAGTTCCATGTAAATGTTTTGGCAAATATAGAGATTTTTTTAATTCACTACAAAAAGAAAAAAAGAGAACTTCAACATAGTCTCAGGCTGTGTTAGACAGCAGAGTGTCCAAACTGGAGTTCATATAAGGATGAGCTCATGGAGTGATGGGACAAGAGGGAAAGAGGGAATGGCTTTAAACTGAATCAGGGCAGCTTTAGATTAGATATCTGGAAAAAATTGTTCCCTGTGAGGGTGGGCAGGCCCTGGCACAGGGTGCCCAGAGAAGCTGTGGCTGCCCCATCCCTGGAAGTGTCCAAGGCCAGGTTGGATGGGCTTGGAGTAACCTGGGCTAGTGGAAGGTGTCCTTGCCCATGGCAGGGGAATTGGAATGAGATGATCTTTAAGGTCCCTTCCAACCCAAACCATTCTGTCATTCTGTGATCTGGGAGACACTACTTGTGATCAATGGCTAAAGACTTGTACTACTGCTCAAAAATACATCAGATTTATTTTTATTTTCTTAATCTAACAGCTAATCCAGATGTGTGACAATTGAGGATCAGGGGCACTTTTAGCAGGAACTCAAGGCATGAGAGCTTGAAAGTCAAATGCTCTTACTGACCCCATTTAGTGCTGTGTTTGAGCAGCCACAGCCTCTTGTTTCTGATTTCTCTGCATCAAAACCCAGCTGCACTGACCTGTCCCTAAAAGGTGTGGAAAAGATGAACCCACTTCATGCCAAGGATGCCCAGGTGTCGGTGGTGATGCCAAAGGCAGATGTGTGAGACAGCAGGAGTTTGGTTCATCTCTTTGCTGTGCTGTCAGGAGCTGCCTGGAGGCCCATCCAGGCTCAAGGAGCTCTGGGAGACACTTGGCTTTCAGACATTCTGAGCTTCATACCTTCAGCTAACCTGAAACAAAAAGAAATGTTGGGTTGTGTATTCCATCTATTCTGTAGCTCAAGCCATAAAAACTTTCATCAGTGAGATCAGAGTGAAAGATGCCTTTAGGCCCCTGAAATAATGATCAAGCAGTCTATTTTCCTGCTTTTTCTCTCACACTTCTTTGTACACGACCAGGTATGTAAATTATTCACACCTATAAAATCCATGGACATGAATAGCACATGTTATAGCAACTTGGACACCCATGGGTGTTCTGAAAAACCATATATAGGGAAGGCCTGGAATGACAGAATGTCTCCTGATTTTCTAGCATGGATATTTGTAACACCTGAATCTCCAGCTCGTGAATGCCTTCACATTTGCGTTGACATAATTATTCCTTCTCTGCTTCACAGGAGCTGATTTGTTCTATTTACCCAACAATTTACTAGCTGTATTTTAATCTTTTCAGGGATTCTTTTGTGCAGTAGATGGGGACCAGAAATGATAGAAAACCAAATTATCTACCTTTGGTTTTCACCCTGTAACCTACTGGTTACAACATTAATTTTGCAGCTATTTAATTAGGGGGTGCAAAGATGGAAAATCAGCTTCTTTTCCCTTCTGTATCCATGGATTTTTCCTACAGCTCTTCTAATGAAATCCAAAATAACAACCCATATTTTAGGGCAGGTCATCCTGTACTGAGCTCCCACTGCATGGCACTACTTGGAAAGGGAGTCTTGGGAATGTTCAGCAATGGAAGTGACAATCCTCCAGCTGTGTGCATGGATTTGGGGAAAAAAACAAACACCAAACATCTGCAGGAGCTGGCAGAAGCCAGAAGACATCATAAAATAACACTGTTTAAAAAGAGGAAGAATTAAATCCTGCTTATTTTAATGTAAGAAAAAAAATGAAAAGGGAATTTCACAGGAATGTGTATGAATGATATTAATCTAGAACAAATTGTCAGTCCTTAGCACTGATTTTTTGAATTTTGGGCTGCTGTTTTTTATTCTGGGGGGCTTTTTTTAATGTGTGAAAATGTGAAATATTTATCTGTTGTTGAAGATGTAATGTAGAAATTCTGAACACAGTGATCCTGAGGATCAAAAAAAGACAGATAACATATATTGGAATCACCCAGAATAACCCTGAGGGACAAAATAAAAGAGGTTTCAGGTCTTTGTTTAGCTTAAGTGTGACAGCAATTTGCTCTCCTGGCTGAGGAATCCCTTCTCTGTTTCTCTCTTCAGTAGGTATTATACACACAGTATTTATGTGTGTTCATGTTTCCTTCTGATAGCAGGGAAATCAAAGCAGCCAAAATAGCTGCTCCCATTTCTGATCCTATCTTTCTGCATGGAAAATGAAACCTTCTTCTTTCTATTAACTTCAGTCTGAACCAAATTAGAACATTACTGCAATTTAATGTTCCCGTTTCGAGGGCTTCAGAATGATTTTTTTTGGTCACATTACAATTCAGGAACAAGTGGAGGGGAAATGCTTTGCACATCTTTATTCATTGCATGTGGATAGCTCTGGGATGGACAATAATCAGAGAGTCATAGAGTCATGGAATGATTTGGGTTGGAAGGGACCTTAAATACCATCCAGTGCCACCCCCTGCCACGGGCAGTCCAGGGGCATGAATTCCTGGTTATCATGCCAAGCAAGGCAGATTCCTGAGGTTGTGTTGCACTCACTGTGTGCCTCTCACCAGTCACCACTGACAAAGAGGCAAAATTTGGTTTGTACTGAGGGGGTGAACCATGTCAAGAGACATCAAAACATGTGGGAACAAGGATGGATGGAGATTTCAGAACCAGATATCCTCAGGGAGATGATGTGGCTGTATATCCGGAGAAGGTTCTTCACCCAGGTGGTGCTCTGGCACTGGAATAGGTTTCCCAGGGAAGGGGTGATGACCCCTTCCCTGGCAGAGTCCAAGAAGTGTTTGGACAACACTCTCACATGATGTGATTTTTGGCATGATCCTGTGCAGGGCCAGCAGTTGGACTCAGTGATCCCTGTGAGTCCCTTCCAGCTGAGAATATTCTCTGATCTCAGGTTCAGTGCCACAATATGAAGTAGGATCCATCATTTTCAAGCTCAAATACATAACATTAGGCTCCCTTAGTCAGCAGACAAGCAGCCCTTTAACATGGAATGCAGAAATTCCCCAGCAGAACTCCCACTTATTTCTCCAAGATGCCAAGGTATTGACACTTCCACACATTTATCACGTGAAATTTGAGAAGAGAGCCTTGAATGTATCCACCAGGACTTATTACCTGTAGTTACACAGTTTTAACCATGAATACTTGGGCTCTAAAGCCTTTATTTTCTTGCAAAAGAAAAATTGTCTCTTGTTTAAATAAGCAAGAGATTCTGAATCTAACAGTCTGTGCCTTGCAGTGAGCTGCAGATCCCTGTGAGGGAGCATCTGTCACCCTGGGGCAGAGCCCCAGTGCCACCAGTGCTGCATCAAGGATGCCCTGGGAGCTGCAGCTCAGGTGCCTGGCTTAGCTCTCCAGGTGCCTGCTGAGTCTTGTTGGAGCTGAGAACTACAGGAGATGTGCCATGGGGAGAATAAAACGCATCCTGAGTTTGACCTTATTTAGTAATATATCCCTCTTGGAGCAAATTTCTGCAGGGCAGTGGAGTAGAAAATGCTGGAGCAGAATCTGGGTCACGACAAGAGGCTGAAAGTGAGACCTGTGGCTTATCTGTCAGGGTCTGAAATGCATCCAGGTCCTGCTGGTTCACTTGGAATGAAGTCACCCTTTAAGGGGGAGATCTGTTGGTAGCAGAAGACCATCTCTATCTCTGCATGTTGTCCCTCCTTAAATCAGATCCTCCCCTGCAGTGGTGTAAGAGTAAAATGGGAATTGGAGATCGGACCTGCAATCTGGCAGTGTGTTTTGTTGCCTTACTTTGTTTTCTAGTAATTTTGCAACTATTTTGCAACACTCTGTATTTATGTGCTTGAGGTTCTTGAAATGTCATGTAATCACTGGTAGGACTTTCAAATAAAATGTTAGGAAAGGGGGAAAAAAACCCAGGAGGAACTTTGGAAAGGAGAAAGAGGGAGCTGTATGTGTAACACACCTGCAGCTAGAACTGCTCTCAAATATGTTGTTCCATGCCAGCCCAACTTTGTTATACAGTGTGGTGCCCTTCCAAAAGCTCTGCTTTTGGGGATCTCATTCCACAGCAATGTGTAAAAAAATAACTTGAAAATCAGGAGTGTTCAGGGTTGGTTTCTAATAGGGAAGAGTCTCTGGGGTGTAAGAAGGCTACAGCTGTCCTGTTGGCAGGTGCCATTGCTGAGTGTCCTGCCCAGTGTGTGATGTGGACAGGAGGTTTAGTCAAGCACTGACAAATCCTGTCTTTGCTCTCCTTCCACATCACTCCTGCCCTCGACTCCTCAGGAAATAGATTGAGGTGGGTGGGTCTGGATTTTTTATAGTGTGTGAAAAGAAAACCCTTCTACGTGTCACACCTCATCTGAGATGTTGTGGAGTTCAATTCTTGTGAGTCAAGAAAGGAGTGGGGTGTGATTGTGTTTCCCTGCCTCTCAGACTCGTGTGGAAATGCCAATTATTGCTGGCTCATTTTTATTGTGGCAAATACATGAGTCCCTGCTGACTGTGAATCTGGGCATGTGCTTCTCTTTATGGCATCTTCGAAAGAATTATGTGTTTTTATTGTTCCGTTGAAGTATCAGGGATGGAGAACTGAGGTCCAAAATTGCTCTCCATCACCTGCATGTCCGTGAGAGGGACACATTTAAATGGCAAGGTATGATCATTGTTCAAAGCTGCGTGTTCTCAGGTTCTGGAAATATATATAGATTAAATATAAATGTAAATAATATAAATATAAGTTATGAGTCTCAAGACAAAGGCCAAATTTGCCATTGTAAGTCATTGTTGTCAATATACACTGACAGAGAAATAGATAATTTAATGAGACAAATGTTATAAAACAGGTGATGTGTTTGCTGCCATTCAATGGTGTCCAGAGCATTGTTAAACAAGTCTCATTTTTAAGCATACGAATGCCCAAGGCAGAAATGTTACATGTGGTTAAATTACTATAAATTACAAATGTACTGAATACCCTGTGCTGCACCAGAGGAGGGAATTGTGTTGGTGGAACTGATCACCCCCCTGGCAATGATTTGCCTACCCAGAGCTCAGTCATTCCCTCTTGATATCAATGCCTATCACTGGGGATTGTGTGTGCTGAGAATCGCATTTACATGTTCCTGTTCAGGAGTTATTGCCACATATTTAAACACTGGTGTTCACCCGGGACTGAATGATGCCCAGTGACAGCTCAGAGCTCCTGCTGGCCTATCTGGGGTTCTCAAGGTGGAAAAACAAGGCAGAGGGAAGAGTTTCCAAGAAGTAGGATGGGGATGGGATTCATGAATGCCTTACCTAAGGCCTCACAAGTCACCTTGGGCTCTCAGTTTTGTTACTAGCAAGAAACAAACACTGACATTGCAAGTGTCTCTCCATACTGGTTTTTTTTCACCCTGATAATTTAAATATTGATCAACATTGAGTGTCCAAAACATTAATTGGCTGTGAGAGGAGTGCCTGCTGATGCTTCTCAGCAGCATGACATTAATACAATCCTAAATACAGAGATAAGGTGCCCCTCAATAGGCAGACAATCATAAAAATAGGAACTGCTGTTTTATTAGATCACCTAATAAAAATAGCATTAGTACCATTCTCTGTGGTATAAACCCAAACTGAAGGATCACAGTGGCTAATAACTTTATACTAGAAAAAAATGGAATTTTCTGTTGTGTGGAAAACTCTGTGGTTTCAATATCTTTTGTCATCCTGCAGGAATATGTTCACATAACTTCACTTTTTTTTCCCTTTTTTTTTTTCTTTCTATTTCATGGAGTGACGGGACAAGGGGGAATGGCTACAAACTGATGGAGGGCAGGGTTAGATGGGATATTGGGAAAAAAATTCTTCCCTGTGAGGGCGTGGAGGCCCTGGCACAGGTTGCCCAGAGAAGCTGTGGGAGCCCCATCACTGGAAGTGTCCAAGGCCAGGTTGGATGGGGCTTGGAGCAACCTGGGCTAGTGGAAGGTGTCCCTGCCCATGGCAGGACTTTGGAACAGGATGATTTTTTAAGGTCCTCTCCAACTCAAATCATTCCAGTATTCTATGACTGCTTGATTCTTCAACTGAACGGTGCAACATTTGATAGCATTTTTATGTTCTTTTAATTGCTAAATGGTTTGGAATGTGGCCAACACATGGGAAAACACAGCCATGAGTTGGGGATGTCCAAGGAGCAAGGCAGCTCATGTGCTGTGGCTCTGCCAGCAACCACCTTCCAGCCACTGCTGTGCCTTCCTTGTCCTCCCAGGCAGTGTCCACAGCCCAGGGACAACCAGAGCTGCTCACAAATGCCTCTTCAGATGACTCTTCTCTTTCTCTGGTAGTTTCTTGGTAGTAGGTTTGTGTATATGGCATCATTTATCATCATTAGAAAGTTTTCCTGCATTTCCCCCCTTCCTTCCCAATCCTGCGTGCTGAGTCCCACACCGGCTCCTCTCACTGTGTCAGTGCTCTGACACACCAGTCACTCTGCTCCCCTTTCCTTTGGGAATATGTACTTTGTTATCCCTCTCTTTGAGTTCTTGTAGTGAAATAATGACAAAACTATTCCTCCATCAATATATACTGTATTCCCCTCCTTGAGTTTTTACAGCAAAATGTTCTCAAAACCCTCCAGAGATGAGGAGGAGAGAGAGAAGTTTCTTGAGAAAGCAACTCTAGGCACAGCTTTTTGTGCGAAACTTTGATTCCTTTGGGAGTTGAGTGGGTTTTTTTTAAGTTGTGAGTTGTTTTGTTTTCCCTTCCACTTTGGCACAATATCTAAACCAATGTCTCTGAGCCCTGAAAGGACAGGCAGGGAAACTGAGAATAAGTTCAAGCACTCCCAATTACCACTGTTGTAATGAGCTTTTTGCCTCCATCCTTCAGTGTTCTCCCCAGTCCCAGAGCCCCTCTGGGGGATATTAGAGTAAGAGCTGGAGCACGACGCACTTGCTGGAGCCGCCAGCAGGGAGGAGAGAAAGGGAAGAACGTGTATGATAGTTGAGGGCAAATAGCTTTAATTTAATTAGCGGATTAATTAAAGCTTTCTCCCTTGGGTAGGGTATATGTGTGCGTGTAGAAAGTGTTTCTGCAGGCTCCTGTAGCTGTTCATCACGCGTTTCTGTTCCAAGTGTGACTCACACGGGGGTTCTATTGAACTTGCTGGGAGCCTGCACAAAACAAATTTCCTGTCTGAGACCTCTTCTCTTCAGGGTTTTGTTTAAATGTAATGAAGTATAAATGGGCAAATAATAACAAGTAATAACAAGAGCCTGCTTTGCAAGTGAATGTGGCATCCAGCAGCACGACAACTGCAGACCTCCAAAAAGCTGCTCTGTTTCCCAACGTCCCCACAGTGAGAGAGGTCTTGCATTAGCACAGAGTCCCTCAGCCCTCACTCAGTGAAGCTCATCCAGGTAACTTTTCACTCTAAAAAAACATTAGCATCCTTGACTCTGCAAACTTTGCAGAGGTCCTGAGGAAAGCAGATAAGGCCAAGTGCCCTGGGCTGTATTCACAGGAGGAGAGTCAGTAGATGCAGGGAGATGTTTACCCCTCTCTGATCAGCATTTGCTGCAATAGAATAATAGAATCAAAAAATGGTTTGGTTTGGAAGGGACTTAAAGATCATCCAGTCCCACCCCATGCCATGGGCAGGGACACCTCCCACCAGTCCAGGTTGCTCCAAGCCCTGTCCAGCCTGGCTTTGGACACTTTCAGGGATGGGGCAGCCACAGCTTCTCTGCCCAACCTGTGCCAGGGCCACCCGACCCTCACAGGGAAAAACTTCCAGATGTCTAATCTAAATCTACTACTTCTAGACTATCACATCCAGTTGTAGGCTCCTTAGTATATAAAATACGATAACCACCTGTAGCAAGTTCAAAGGGGGGACACAGGTGGCCTGTGAGAAAAGGATGAGGAAATTGGTTTTTTTTTTACCTGGAGAAACTTTTTGAGCAATGCAGTAGCAGTCTTGCAGTAGCAGTCTTGCAGTATCTAGGAGGAGATCCTCAGGAAGGAAGAGCCAAGCTTTTCATCATGGTCCATAGCAGGAGAACCACAGACACTGGACATGACCTGAAACAAGGGAGGTTCATACTGAAGAGAAACCTTTTTACCCTGAGGATAGGTGAGTGTTGGAGCAAGTTGCACAGAGCTTGTATAGTCTTCATTCCGATCCTGCTTCCAGTGGAAGGGTGAGCTGAGGTCTTCTGGAGGTCCCTTCCAGCCTGAATTATCCCATGATTCCATGGTTCTCTCTGAAAGACACATGCTAACATCATTCAGAGGCAGCCATAGGGACAGGATGGGTGGATGGATGAAGGGAAAGGCGTGAGAGGGACTGAAGCTTTAAGCATGAAATCTGTAGCCCAGGAAAAGAAGGTTAAGGCAGCTCCAGGCTATCCTTTATATCCCCTTGATTTTGGGTTACTCTGACACCTGATGCACATTTCTAGGGCTACTTTAAACCCAGAACATTTCCGTATTATCAGCACTGCCTAAGGATTGAAAAAGGTATGCCTTTCCCAAAAATCCCCTGGACCCAACAGGAGAGGAGAATGTGCCTTGCTGTCTGCCACTGTTTCTCACAGAAAAGGCAACTGTAAAGATGATGGTCCAGCACCTCCTTGAGCATCATTTGGAAGCAAAGTGACCCATATTCAGAGTTTAGGTGGGAACTTTTAGGCTTCAGAGTAACTAGACTGATTTAACAGAGAAAATCTGAACAAGCCAGATCATTGTCACCTACAACTTTAACCCAGTGGACGAGCAGTTCCTCTGATTATACGAACAGCGTGTCCCAGATTGCTCAGAAATTAAAGTGTCCCTATTCCACTTCCCTCATTGCAGGTGTTCAGCTGAATCTGAACATCATATCCCAGATTTCTGTCAATATAAATCATCATTTCTCAGCCAGACACAGTGTGTTAAAAAAAAAGTAGCTCCCACCCTCCAACTTGCACTCCAGTCATTTCTGCTTACTGTTCAATCTGAACTGCTGTGCTGAATGTGCATGGAAGAGTTACCTGAGGCTGGAGCAACCTGACCACACAGCCCGGGGGAAAAAAATACTCATTATTTATCCTGCTTTGTCAGTCACAAGTTTCAGCAATTCACATATTCATTAGTTGCCTGCAACCCCCTGTTCAGAGTATTTCTGCTTCCTGAAACAGTGGCTTATAGAGATTTGCCTAAATCTAGCACTTTTCAGGCCTAGTTTGACCTCTGAGGAATGAAGGAAGAAGACATCCAATCCTTGTTATTGGGAGTTGTATCTCTGGGACTTTATCTTTGGAGGAAAAAGGCTCAGAAGAAATGGAGGAAAGTCCTTTTATGTAAAACAATCAGCAATCAGAAAGGACCACTGAACCTTTAATTTCATCTCCAAGGCCAGGTTGGATGGGGCTTGGAACAACCTGATCTAGTGGAAGGTGTCCCTGCCCATGGCAGAGGGTTGGAATGAGATGATCTTTAAGGTCCCTTCCAACCCAAACCACTGTATGATTCTATGACTTTACAAAAAGCCATTTAAGGTGAACTCAAACCCAGGTTCAGCCCCTGCTGTGTAACACATCTTTGTTCAGCATTCCCTTCAGAAGACATCCACTGAGGGCAGGGAACTGTTGATTGTGCTGCTGTTTTCTGATCTGCAGTGAGCCTTGCATCCCTCCAGGAGCCATCAGTGTTGGTGGGTAACCATATCATACATTCATGTCAGCCCCTTTGAAAGGGATCGGTGGCTTTTCTTGGCAGTGTGTTCTGCTGGTGGGATTTTTCCCTGCACAGTTTGCTTCAAGCTTGGTTCCCAAACTATGCTGCAGATTGTACAACTGTGCCTGGGTTTGAATAAGTTCCTAATCACTTTACCCTTTCACTTAGTCTGAAGTGTTTTGAAATTACAGCAGTTTGGGTGCCATTTACACAGGAAGACAAAAACGCAATCAAGTGGCAACCTAAGACCTTTGTGGGACAACAATTTGTTTGGCTGCCAAGCCAGTGCTGTGGGGTCCAGCAGTGATGCAAATCAGTTCTGAAGAAATCCAGATAATCAGAGCTCCTCCCCAAACACCTCTATTTTTAACACAACATTTTGCAAGTCTTGGCCCTGGTTTGACCAGTTGAATCATTGCTTGGGAAGAACAGGGATTAAATGGGGTAATGCTGTTTCCATGACAAAGTAGCTTCTTTTGGCAGTGCTTGCAGAATAATGTGTTGGGGTTTTTTAAGCTAACTTTTCAAAACTGAAAGTCATAATAGAATTAGTAAAATGTGTAATTCAGCTTGCTGTGAGTGATCTAATGTACCCAGTGGATTAAACTCCTCTCTTGCATTACTTTAGAGACAACACTTGGATAATGAGTGAATCAGACTCTGTTTAATCTCTATGTTGATGTAAACCAGTGTCCATGCAGGATTTAATGAAGTTTTGTTGTTGTTTCTTATCTTTCTTTCTTCATTCCTCTCATTGTTGTGGTGCCTGACATGGCATATCCTGAAAGAGAGGAAATGTTCCCATTCACTTTGGGGACAAAAAAAATAAATCAGCACTTTAACCCAGAAATGCAGAAGAGGAGAGAACAGCCAATGGTTCTGAATTGCTGTATTTGATTTGGTCTTTGCAGAAATGAAAACACCAAGTGAATGCCCCATTACTATCACATCATTGCTATGACTTCACAGCCTATTTTCTGATCCTGGAGTTTCTCAAGAATACTGGTGACTTTTCTCACTTCTCTAGGTCCACTGAATTAATTTGTGTAGAGAAATCATACTTTAGAGTAGGCATGAATATTCTTATTGAGAATCAGTATTTTATGAGTAACTGAATGTAGACAAAGATGGTTCAGGTTTCTTGACTGGACTGTTCTGCGCTGTTGGCTCATAGGATTATTAGTTTTGATGACACTGAGACCTCTTTAAATGCTCAGCTCTGATGTGTTAAAAACTTCTCACATCCTTCCAGCCACACAACCACCTCTCCTTTCACAAGTCTTTGTCAGTGACTGTGACTAAGGCACAGGAATAATGTCCCATTCATAGAGAACTTCCTATTTTTCCCCCTGAGAAGATCTGTACCTCTTGATATGAACAACCAAATGACCCAGCTGGTGAAACACAAGTGTCTACATTTGTGTCTAATACCCTGCAGCATCCAAAACATCCTGACAAGGGCAAACATGAAGATTCATTCAAGAAGCAGCAACTGGAGGTCGAGTGAGATACCCTAAGGCACTTCTACAGTCTAGACAACTGTCTTAGACTTTTAACCCGCTCAGTTTGGACTTAACTCTGTGTTATATCACATACACAGTGCATAAGTCAGGGCAGTGAGCTAAGCATGGACTTCAGTTAAGTTATTGTCCCTCCTCCTTGGTACAAGTGGTGAGGAAGCATCTTACTAATGTGGTGCTGTCCTGCTCTCTCTGCTCTGTGCTCACTGCCTTGCTCTGTGCTCCTTGGATGCACTGTCAGGGCTATTCTCTCCCTGTTTGAGGCATTGGAACCAAGACAAGAAGGAAGAAAGCTTCTTTAAATTTCCTGAGTGGACATGTATTTATTTCCATGAGCAGGGAAGTGTGTGGGGCTCTTCTGCTCTGCACGATTCCTCCCATGTGGTTCCTCTCCTGGAGCATCCATATCACTGGTCAATGCTTTACTGAAAGTCATGACTCTAAAATTTGGTAATCTGGTTTACAAATATAGATAGGGCAGGTCTGGAAGCAGCTCAGATATATTCACCTGCTTCTCTGCTCGGGTTTATGTGCTAACAATGGCTTTCTTAATGCTACAGATCACAATAAAGGAGAACCTTGAGAGTATATTGAAGTTATTGTAATCTATAGGATGCAATATCAGATGATTGTTATTAACATTACCATAATGTCAAGGGAACAGTAAAGACATAAGTACCACAAATTACACACAGCATATGCCAGTTTATTTTTTTTAGTGGCCTCCTTAATGAAAACAAAGGAAGAAAAATGAAAGCTCTGAATTTGTTGTACATCTCTGGTGTCCCAGCCAGCTGCTTTTGTCTTTTTGTGTTCTCTCAGAACTAAACAGACATGGATTGTTTTTCCTGTTGTTGTATCTAAATGAATATATGCCATTTCTAAACTGATGTGAGTCAAAATCTTTCCCTCCATGGAGAGCAACAATTTTTTCAAAAATGTGAATTTCATGCGCTATCGAGTCGCTTCCTTGATTTCTCTAGTATGTGTCAAAATACTCTTTAACTGCTCAAATCACTGATATCTTCTGGGAAACTGAAACCAGACGGTCTCTGCTGAACACAGGAAATTGCAAATGTCCTTGAGGCAAAAGAAATGCAATCAGGAGGCTGTGGAGTTCAAGCTCAGCTTCCATTTGAATTGGGTTCTGCTCTTGGGTTCTTGGAGACTGACTTGACACATTAAAGGCTCTCCCAGTGCATAGTCAATGGGGAGACATCAAACCCGGGGATCCTTTCAGGAAAATGTGATAACATTAAAGCATCTCCGCATTCAGCAGAGAAACCTTTTGTTATTAACACTCCAAAACTCTTTGTGTTTTCTCAGATATGGAATTGCTTGTTAGCAGAGTTGACAGGCAGCTCCTATTCTCTCCTGACACCAAGGTTAATGTTCCCTCCCTTTCTTTGCTTTCTGTCTCAGTTTCCGTGTTCCCCAATATTATTTTCTTTTCTAAATCTGTTGATGACGTGCTACAAAATGACATGGAGATCATTATGGAAAGTCACATCCAAATATTCTGGCAACAATGAAAGCTGAAGGAAGGCTCCAGGGATGGGTGAATCACGTGGCTCTGGTGCTCTCTGTGTGCCCACCAGTCTGAGCCTCCTGAGCCAGACTTACTCAGATCTGACTGACTAAATTTAGTCAGTTCAGTCAGAGACATCTGACTAGATGTGCCTGTCTGCAAGGAGAACAGTAACAGCTGAGCTTTTAACCTTAGGCTTTTAGAATCAATCAAGTCCTGGCTTTGATATACCTCTAGTAAAGAAGAGACCAAAAGCAGAGAGGATAAATCATGTTCTTGTCTCTTCACTATAGATTGAATTTGAACCTTCTTTTCAGATGTCTGATTGCCCCACAGGACATGGGCATGGTGGGTTTCTTAATATTCTTCTGTAGAATCAGAGGATACCAGAGGGGTTTGGGTTGGAAGGGACCTTAAAGATAAAGCTGTTCCATGGGCAGGGACACCTTCCACCAGCCCAGGGTGCTCCAAGCCCCGTCCAACCTGGCCTTGGACACTTCCAGGGTTGGGGAATCCACAGCTTCTCTGGGCACCCTGTGCCAGGGCCTCACTAACCTCTGTCCTATGATGGACTTTGCATGAATAGATATATATATATATATATATATATTTCTTGTGGCATTTAACATACACAACTTCAAGAGTTCTGCAAATTATCAATAAGTGCATGAAGAAATATTTCCTTTGGTTTAGTCACATCCTGCTTGCACAGACAATGTATTATTATTGCTATTAATAATAATAAAAATATTATTACTAAATGACAGCTTTTCTAAGCTGTACATGGTGAATTGTGTAGAAACTGCCACATTTGTGTATTGAGACAACCCCTGGGCCCCTTTTCCCATCCTGGGCAGTTGTGGAGAGTGAACCCACACGAGCAGCAGAACCCTGTTTTTCTTGCTATTTCTCTTTTATCTTTTTTAAAGATATTCTAAGAACTTGAATGCCAGCCAATGCAATTTTCTCTTTCTTTGGAGAGGCTTAGAGGATGATGCAGCAAAAGCCCTTAAGTTCTTGGGAGATCCTGGAGATGTGTGACAATATGTCTTTTCTAGGCACTCGGGAGCCCTTAGAACAGAACTGGGTTTGTTTTGGAGACAAACAAATCCAATGTGGTTGTGCCTGCTGTATCCCACAGGAGGAAAATAGCTGGAATTTATTAGTGAGGTCTTTCAGATGAAGCTGTGTGGCTTTATCCGTTCCCCCAAATGGTGAGGAAAGCTTTCCAGGAGAGGGACATCAGGAAACTCTCTCTGTCCTTGAATTAGGGGTGGTGGCTTAACCTATTTACAGGGTCAGAAGTGTGCAAGAGGCTCCATGCAGCATCACACACACAAAACCATCACACAGGCATCATCGAACTGGGGTTATCATGGACTCATGGAATGGTTTGGGCTGGAAGGGATCTTAAAGATCATCCAGTTCCAACCCCTCTGCCATGGGCAGGGACACCTTCCACTAGCCCAGGTTGCTCCAAGCCCCGTCCAACTTGGCCTTGGACACTTCCAGCGATGGGGCAGCCACAGCTTCTCTGGGCAACCTGTGCCAGTCCTCCACAGGGAAGAATTTCTTCCTAACATCTACCCTAACCTTGCCCTCTGGCAGTGGGAAGCCATTCCCTGTGTCCTGTCCCTCCATGCCTTGTCCCCAGTCCCTCTCCAGCTCTCCTGGAGCCCCTTTAGGCCCTGCAAGGGGCTCTCAGGTGTCTCTGGAGCCTTCTCTTCTCCAGGTGAGCCCCCCCAGCTCTCCCAGTCTGAGTGGAGAGGCTCATCACCCTCACAAGGAAGAACTTCTTCCTAACTTTTCCTGGACTATCTGCCAGTGGAAAAATTTCCCTCTTTTTTAAAAGCCACTTCAGCTACAGCACGAATTACACTTGCCCTGGGACTTTCCTTGTGTGCACTGAGTGGGTGGTGGCACTTTGGTGCAGCAGAGACCCCAACTGCTCTCTCTGTTCCCTCTGCTGGGATGTGAGGGGAGAAGAGCTGAGTCGAAAACACATCAAAGCAGATTGAATTGAGGTCTTGCTTCCTCTGCCTGCTCGCTCCTGCTTAGCAGGCAAGGGGAAAACAAATCACCTGCCAGGTACCCTCCCCTTCCTCTGCAGTTCTCCATCGTTGGGAGTGAAGGGAATGGGGTGGGAAATATGAAACAGCAGAATTGCTCCAGCGAACCAGGACGACCTTTCCCACCTTCAGCCAGCGCGTAGATTTTCACGGTGTTTTGCTCTGAGTGTGGTTTGAACCTCAGCAGTGCCCCTGTAAAGTGATCTGATGGAACCTGAGGCTGTGTTGCCCTTGGATTGATATTCCCTGGCCACTGTCTGCCATGGCAATGAAATCCTGTCATGATTGCTGGAAATGGGTCACATCCTGATTTCACTGCTGCTTTGGCATTGCCTGCACTCTGTTGGCTGCAATATTCCTCTGATCTACTTTTTTCCCCTTTCTTTTTTTCCCCGTTATTGTTTTTTCTTGTAGTGGGCTCTCTTAGGGCCTTAAAGGTAGAAAATAGCAGACAAAGAGAAAATATTTGGTTCAAGTCATCTTGGTTTAATTGGCATTGCCTTCTCTTTAGGCAAAGGAATTTGCCTTATATTCATTGGGAATAAATGAAGAACATAAGGAATGAAAAGGGTGAAAGTCAAAGAGAAGCAGCTTTTAATTTAGTTTAGAGTCCAGAGTGAGGTTAATGGATTGTGCAAGGACTCATAAGAAACTGGTGGAAGATCAAACTGAGCCTAAATTGATTTCTGATTGCTCTTTAAATTATTTCTCTATTTAGAGATACTCTTGTTTCAGCTTTATATGAAGGAATTCCTTAAAATAAAGCAGACATGTTAGTGATTGACATTGACAACAATATAAAACTCCCAAATAATTAATGAGAATTTTAATTCCTTAGTTTTGCCTTAAACCTGATGGAAAAAGAAAAAAGAAAAGAAAAAAATAAAAGAGAATAAAAGAAAATAAAGTTTATTGCCTTTTCCTCTCAGCTTCTAATGGTATTTTTATTTCTTGTTCTTTGTTTTTTGCAATGGGACCTTAAAACTTACTGATGCTTCCTGAGAAACTCATTATTTTAATTTTGTAACTGTTCTCTCTTCACATTTCCCCCCCCGTTTCAGGTTGCAGCAACTCATTCCAACTGCATCATTAAAAAGGAGCAGGAGACTTGTCTGGAGAAGATCCGGAGGGCAGCTGCCCTGAACCCTTTCAATGACTCTTCTCCGGGTGAGTTTCAGAGCAAGGACATTGAACTGCTGGGTTTGAAACGTTTCCTTTGCTGCCTGCAGGGGTTTTCAGTGCAAAGCCCTTACGGTAAGAGGTGCTGAATGAGCTCAGGGAAACATTATAGGGACAAAAATTCGATCAATGGCGATGCACCAGAACATTTCTGGTTATTAGCAGAGGGCAGGAATTTGTTTCTTTGCTTTAGGTGATGGAGTGGTGTCTGTCTACAAAACTAATCCTCCCCCCCCGTCCTTCCCCAACAACAAAAACAAAAGAAAATTAAACAGAAACAGTGTGCCTGGATGACTTCTGCAGGTGACAGCAGCTCCTGGGGAGTGGACATAAGACTAAATGCATCATCTGCCTGCTCGTTTTCCCTCATCAGCTCAGTAATAATTTGTGCATCTCTCACGAATTGTTGTGATCTGAAGACCTTTACAGGGATTAACACTGTGAGGGCTGTAATCTTGATGAAGGATACTCGTGCTGCTGTGGCTGAGATAAGAAACTGAGGCAGCGAGCAAAGAAGAAATTTATAGTTTAATATCCTGCCTTATTTCCTCCCGACTGCAGCAGGAGCTGCCTGTGCCCAGCACCAAGGAGAGAAGGGCAAAGAATGACAAAGAAACTAATTGGAAATCAGGGTCCATTTTCTGAGTCCTGTCCAAACTGCTTCTGCTGTGACTGGAATTGATAAAACTGCAGAGGGGAGCAGATAAAAACACATTGTGTCTGATAAAATGGGGGAGGTTTCTCTGCCCTCTTCCTGCCCACATGTTTTAACCCAGAAGCAAAGGAGGGCAGGATGCAGATATCTGTTTTACCAGAGTATCCTCTAAAGCAAACCCCTCCAAGGAATGTTTCTATCAGTCCTGTTATTCATCTCGTACATTAACTGATTTCTGTTCTGCTTCCCAGCTTTGGGCAAAGGAATGGTGTGGTTTGGTGGAATTGGGGAAAGCATGGACTTCAGGCAGTTCATTTCACCCCCAGGGGTGTGATTTTTAGACCCTCTTTGTGATTCACAGCAGAGCTTCCTAGTTCTTTCCTGGTCCAGAAGTGGCAAAAGCGAGGACAAAAGGGAAAAAACCCTGTTTCTCATCCCTTACTCCCAGAATGATGTCAGAAGCTGACCATGAGCCATAGTTCTTATGGCTGTTATTTGGATTCAAGAATTCAGAGATTTCCCAAGGTGAAAAGAGACCATTTCACCAGCCAGTTTGGTCTTTATCACTCAAATCCAGAATAACCCTGACAGCTGGGGGACCATTCAGAACCAACTCCTCCCCCTGCCTGTTCCAAATTCAAAGAGCACAGCTCAGAGATAGAGGAAGTCCAGAGCCATTGGAAAGGCTTTTGCATCTCAATGTGATTAAATTGTATCACCCACTCAGGCAGGAAGGGCCTGGGTCCTTTCAAGCTCTCGCTGAGAGCAGAACCCAGCTGCTCTTTATTCTGTTCCCCCACTCTTTGCAGGCTGAATCACTGTAAAGATTTTCCCAGGCTCACTGAGCATCTTTTAGTTGCTCACCACATCCTGTGGCAAAGAGTTCCACCGTTTGTGTGGCTTTGGATAAAGAAACCATATCCCCTCGAAGGCATTAATCTTCCACTGAAGAATTCTGGAGTATTTCTTGTTTGAAAGTCATTCCATTCCATGGATCCTGCTTGTTGCCCTTTTCCTCTGCTTTTTATAATATTCTTTTTTAATTATTGTAGACATGTCTTAAATATATTTCATTTCCCCTCTGGGACTACAGCATTCCACTCTACCTCCTTTAAGTCCTGACCTCTAGACTCACCTTTCATTACATATTTCAAGCCAGATCCTGCCACCCTCATTCCCAACAAACCCTTATCTCCATAGTTAGAGGATGGGACATCAACAAAACCCTCCCACCTTCTTACCGTTCCTGTTGTTTGGAGACTATTTCACTGCAGAGCTCCCTGAAGATGTGGTAACTCTCCTTAAACTAAGCAGTCATATGTGCAGTGTGTTGATTCCTCTCAATTTTTTCTGCTGCAAACAACCTGTTTTTCTCTTGGGAGAAGTGGAAACTGCATGACAGGTTTTCTTTTTTTTTTTTGGTATTCAGCTGTAGCACTAAGATTTACTAATGATGGCAGGTAGTGGAGAAATATGTTATTAGCTTGTTTCCTTCAAAGAAAGAAAAACATGGGAAATAACTCCCTTGCCTGTCAGAAACAACTGGAAAAAAAAAAGGGAAGAAATCCCTCCTGACTGGTGAGTAAATTCCTGTTTGTTCAACAGCAGTGAGAAGAGCAGAACTGCTTCTTTCGCCTTGCATGGGAATATTGCTGCAAGAAATAATAATGGTAATAGTAGATTGTCTGCTGAGGTTTAGAGACCTTGTGTTCTGCACTGATACTTCTCCTGCCTCAAAGTGCTGCATAGAATGCCATGCACTGCTATGTCAGAGGAGGAAGAGCATCTTCTGGGTTCCTACATTTTGCAGGGATTCAGCTCTCCTGCCTTCACTTCACCCCCTTGCTGTGGGTGGTGTGTGTGAACATCCACCAAATGGCCCCCAGAGCTCCTCTGGGTGAGCTCCAACACCAGCACAAAGTTGGTGCTGCAACTGCAGCCACGGGTCTTGAGGAGCAAAGCTGGCACTGTATCCTGGAAAACATCCAGCTCGGGCTTCTCGAGGCTCTAAAGTTTTCCCCTTCCCTCCCACTCTGCCTCTCATGCCCAGATGTTCTGCTTATTGCTGTTTTATTCTTCACAGCACTGGTTTCTCTCCTCCTTCTGCTGCTGAGCCTGTAATGCTTCAGAGACAACGACTGCCTTGAGATTTTGTTTGGTTTATTTTTTTTCCCTTAGTTTTATGATGGCTCCTTCCTTTCAAATGCTTTAAATTCTTTAGGAACCTTTATATGAAAAAAGAACAAGGGGCATGTACTGACCCTATGTGTCCATTCTTGTTCACTCATCACCTACAGCCCGTATGAGAAAGAGCATTTAAAGGAAATGAAATCTCAGCAGGGCCCAGAATTGGACTCCTTCACTCTGGAGAAGGAAGTAAACTGATAAAGGGAAATAATGAAAGCCAAAGGCAGACAGGAAAGGAAAGATAGGAGTGATTACTTCATAGCCAACTTCTCCAGGCAGTGGAGCCAGACTATGAGTGTTTCCATTCTCCTTTGCTTGAGCTTTTACCCCTGTTCTAGCACAAAGCTGCCCCAGTTCATGCTGGACCCTCTTCCAGCTGCCTCAAGGCACTTTCTGCCAGATCAGGACTGACAAATCTCACTGCTGATCCACATGCACCCTTTCCATTTTCATTTTCCTATCCAGACTCTCCTGACCTTCTCCCAGCTCTGGGGCTAGGAAAGAATGACACAAGAGCTACTCAGATATTAATTATATTTTCCTGAATTATATTTACTTAGCTTGGGATTTATCTAATTAAACTTTGGTACCTGCAATGGCACCTACACTACAAATGAGCAAGTCACCTTCCTCATTTTGTAGCTCTGGATATCCACTATGTAGATCATGAGACAAAATCAATTTCACCCTCAACATAGATTAGATGTCATACGAATTTTAACCTCAAATCCTGCCAGTTCTTTTTTATTCACTGCTCTGTCTCCAGGGATGTGATTTGTCTCTTGATTTCAGTGACTAAACCCTCAATTCTCTGACCTAAACCAAGTCTAAGCAGCCCCTGTAGCGCTGTGGGTCCTTCCTTGAGCTGCTCCTTTCAAACTGTTACAGGTTCCTGACATTAGTGGGAAAAATCGTTCTCTGGAATAGCCTTTTCCCCCTCTCCTGACTCAAGAGGGAAGCCAGAGGACAAGTTAAGCTGTATGGACATTCTAAGGTAGTTACAGCTTAGGCAAGGTGATCATCATCATCCTGGGGACAGTCAGTGGAGATGACTCAGAAAAGATGCAAAAATTGCTGTAGTGGGGCAGAAATTTTTATTATCTCCTTGGGCAGCACCAACACCCTCTGCCAACCACATTTTGGTGCTTTAAATGAGGACTCCTCCTTCTCAAGCCATGCTAATAAATCCAGGTTTTAGTCATCTCCTCAGCACTTGCTGGACTTCCATTCAGACGGGAAACAGGGAAGGAAAAGTACTGGAATTTAACGCCTATGGCTCTGAAAACACCATTAACTATGGAGCACTGTGAGCTGCTCCCTGCATCCCATAATATATTCATCCTGATCATTCCTACCTGGCTCCTTCTCCAGAATTGCCAGGAAGCCCTTCTTGAATAAGCAAGGAACAGAAGTGAAAAGAAAATAAAATATGGATTGGACTCTGTCCAGGCAACTGGGTAGGATAATGACTCGGATAAGATTAGTTTCTGGGAACAAGAAGGAATAAAAGAATTTCTCTGCAAGCAGTTTGGTCATTGAAAAATGCAGGTTAAGGTTAAATTTTAAAATTATTAAGGCTGAAAAGTAGTACCAGTTAACGTATTTGGGAAATTAAAATATATGGGCATTTCATGACAGAAGGTTATTTCAGAAGTATTGCCACAAATTGAATTAGGGTTAAAAAATAAAGAAACAACTGAATTAAAGCTAAGAAGCTAAAAATGAAATTCCCTATCTGCCTGTCCAACTCTTTGTTTTTATGTCAGACAAAATGAAGGTAAAAATCACACTTAATTGACCAGAGTGGGATTTTTGATTGGTGTTTGAAAAGAAAATATCAATTATTGACACAGTTCCACTTTTGAGGTCCTTGTTTCTATGGTGACAGAGAGTTCATTAAACCACCCCATCTCTCTCTTTTCTTTTTTTTTTTGTCCAGACTTAAATGTTATCAAGAAGTCCAGTCTTACCTTCCTCTACTTGGTGCAGTGATGTGCAATAGAAGCTGATCTAGAAAAAATGAGACACTTCATTCCCAGTATATAATGAAATTATTAAAACATTTCCCCTGTATATTATTTACTGGCTTTTTTTTTGTTTTGTTTGTGTTTTGGTGGTTTGTTTTTGTTTGTTTGGAGGTTTGGTGGGGTTTTTTTAATGACCATTTTCAAATACAAAGCTTAGTAGATGCAACCCAGTGTAAAAACTGTCCCTACCCATGATGGGGGTGGAACAAGATGATCTTTAAGATCCTTTCCAGCCCAAACCATTCCGTGATTCCATGATTTTAGATAAATTTGCAATTGATTTTACCTCTTGACAAGGGGACTGGTTTAATTCCTGTTGCCCCAAGCTGCAGTTGTGAGCAGCAATCAGGTCACTGCAGCTAAAAATGAATGATGAGTAGAAGCAAAACTTCTGCAATTGAATGAGTGGTGGTTTCATCTCTCAGCATCTTCAAGGTCATGGACAGCTGGAAGTTGTGACAACATGCAGTCATCTAATTTTTTGTCATCTGTAGCAACATGGGGAAAAAAGGCAATCCCCAAAATACCATTAAAGTCATCTGAATTATAACTGAGTGGCCATCTATGATGCTCACACTGGTGCTGTAACCCAGCAGGCAGCTGCTGCAATCTTCTCCAGTGCTGAAAACAGAAGTGTTTCCTTGCATGGAAATTGTGTTTTCATAAAGATCCTAAAAACATGTTACGCCTCTGTAGCAATGAGTGAGTCAGGTGTCAGACAGCTGGATATTCTTTTAAAAGGTAATTTGGTGAAAATGCTCTTTTGTTCCTATTCCCATGGCTTGTTCTGTGCTGGCTGCTGGATTTTCTGACAGAGAGAGGTTTTATTGCTGCTTTAGGTTGTTGGTCTTGCTGAAAAAAAAAAGTCAGCAGTGAGAAAATGAGTTCAGTTCTTGCTGGAATCAGTGACACACTTGACTGGTTTCTAGGATCTTTATTTCCAGTGCTGAAACATGGATTAAGACAACACTGATTGGCTTTGAAGTTCTCCTCTCTGGCAGTGGCTGCCTTTCAGAGAAACCCCAGATGAACCCCAGACTTTGCTTGCAAATTGTTTTCTAGTGTCTAATAAGCTCCTGAAACAAGAGAAAGAGGGAATTACTTTGGAGATTTTCAGGACCAGGTGCAGGTGGACATAAATTCCAGAGTCCCTGTATTCCTTAGGCTATCAAGACAATCTGAAATGGGACCTATGGAATATTTGTGTCTATCTGGCACTCTTAATGCATCTCACACTGCACTAAACCCCTGTCTCTGGGAAAATAAATCCTTATAGTGGAAACACCTGATGCAGCTTCCTAAAAATCCCATGTTCAGGCCAAATTAATAATCAGTGATGGAAAACAGGAAACTTCTAAGTGAACATCATTGCCCAGAGACACCTCCATTTTATCCCTGGAATTAATTTCAAGGCTTCAGCAGCTACATTGGCTTCCATGATTCTGTGAATCTCAGTGAAGAGAGACAGGCATCTCCTGAGAACCAGCTGTGTTTGCTCAGAGTCCTCAAAAAAAGGGAAGGAAGGTTTGTTTGCTGAAGGGTGTTAATTAATGTATGAAAAAACACATTGATTGCAGAGATAAAGAGAGAAAAGAAAGATTACTAACGTGAATAATTCTGAACACTGGCTGATAGAGACATGTTTGGTTGTTTTTAACAGGTGAACGATGGGATTACTGCACACACACATGACAAAATTCGGTTGTTTTAGTCAAATTACCCAAAAGGCAAGGAAAGGACACTGCACCAATAATTTATGAGTTCTGCTTGAGCTTATAAATGCCTGGAAGGGTGTGAAAGATACTGGTACCTATTAATAATTAATGTAGACAAAATACAAATGTTTATCCTTTCTGTAATTCCTCAGGTTTGGGTTCCTGGAGCTAATTAATTCCTTAAGTATTTGTAATGATGTTTCCCATTGCTGGCAGTGAAACCCAGGCTCCTTGTTCCTTGTGGCTTTGCGTTGGGAAGGAGCAGGAAAGGGATTGGAGTCACTGGAGCAGAGACACAGGTGTGACACAGGTTTTTCCCCAGCTCCAGGGCTGCAGTGCACAAAGGTTTTCCAAGAGTTGTATGTGTGGGAAGCAAAGCTCCAGCCTGGCACCTCCTGTGAAGAAGCAGGAACAGAATCCTCCTTTTCCTTCCATGTGGAAACTGTGGTCACCCACTCTGTCACTGCACGAGGTGACAGTGGCAGTCATCAAACATCCTGCAGGTCCCTTCCATTTCCTCCTTGTTCCTATTTAATCCTTCATTCAACCTCTCATTTGAGGTAGATTTGACAGTGGCACAGCCCAGGAAGAGAACTGGTTGGACCTTCTTTTTTGGGATATAATGGGACTTTGGTGTTCCTGCTATGAAGGTGGCATTGTTTGAGCTTCCCTGGTTATTCTTCTGCACCCTGATCTGAAGATGAGATGATATCTGGGTGTTTTGGTTTTCTTTTTTTATTATTATTTTTTTGCAGTGGGTTCTTCTCCTGGAGCTTGAGGTTCCTGTGCCATCAGTGTGTCTGTCTTGGCTGTTGTCCCAAAGCTGCCTTCCCAGTCATGGACAACAGCTGCTTTTTGAGGGAATGACTCCTCATACCTATTTCAAACATCTGCTTTCCAACGAGAGACATTGTTCTCTAGGATTGCCTATTTCTGTCTATTCCCACTAAAATTCCAAGGGCTATTCAGATGTAGATGTTGACAATCAATCCTCAGTTGAATCCTGCTCTGGAAAGCCTGTTTTCCAGGGGCTGTTTGCTTTGTCAATGGGAACGGCTGCCTGCACTTGGGCCACTGTGGGAGAACAATAACTGTGATGGGAACAAGCATGGGTTAGGAGAAATTCTCTTAATAACTTCAGTTGGAAGATTTCCTGTACCCACCTAAGAATCATTTCCTTTTAAGCAGCATTTGGGCTTCTGGAGAAACATTCTGACATATCACACTTTGCATGTTTAGAATCACTGCTTTTGTATCTGCCTGTATTTTAGGATCACTCTAGTCATGGATCAAGTGTTCTTAGACCAAAGACTCTTCTTAGCCTGTTCTTAACCATAAAAGGGTTTTTTTATGAGATTTCCTCAAACACTGATGCTCTCACAGGGGTGGCCAATGATTAAAACTGCCCAACTGTACAATTCCATTTTTTGTTTCAGCTTATTCTCAGCTACATCCACAACTTCTTAATATACCTCCCAAACTTAAGCCAAGAGCTTCATTACAGGGAGCTGCCTACTCAATAATACATGCAGTTGAATAAGTATAATAATTTGGACTCCTGACAGCTTTTGCATATTGATTTTTCCTCAGCAAAATAAAACTGAGGAGCAGCAAGTTAAATCATCTTCAGATGAACGAGCAAGTTCCAGCTCTATAACAAGTTATTAAAAACTCTGTCTGCTAAGTGGTAGAGAAATATCTGTGTATACTCATCTCACCATGGCAAAAAAAAGAGAGAATTCAGCTTTACTTACCCCCAGAAGCAGAAGCACAGAGTAACTTACATTCATATCTCACATGCCCATGGCAGGGGAATTGGAATGAGATGGTCTTCAAGGTCCCTTCCAACCCAAACCATTCTGTGTTTCTGTGGAACACCTTAAATATCGACTCCTTGAGCCCTCACTAAGCCCTTCTTTTATTTTCCCCCACAAAGTCCTTAGCCTTTTCCATCACTGAAAGAAGGAGGCAGTGGGAATTGCATGTCCAGTTCTCACTGTGGTTCACTTTAGTTCAGGGTAAGGCAGGATGAGGATGGGGAAGGGAGATCCTTGGCTTTGCCCAGGAGCTGCTCTCCAGCACTTCTGACTCGGAATGGGGATGGGAATTTGCCCCTGGCAAAAAGAGAGGGAAGGAAAGGGTGCAATTCCTTCCTCAAATTCCTTACCTGAAACAGAAGGGACAGGAAAGTAAAAAGGGAAAATTCTCTCCTACAATTTTTCTGGCCTTTTGTAAAAGAACTGAAGAAAAGAAGAAACTCCCCTGGAGTTTTGTTTTGGGGGTCATAAAGCATAATGTGTGGCGATATTTCGTTCCAGGGAGAAGGATTTTGCATGCTCTGCTAAAAAACAAATTAACTTTGGCTTGTGCTGTTTTGCTTCCCAGCTTGAGATTTCATTTTCTAATATGAATTCCACCACAGAAAAAGCTTATTCTGTGGTGCAGGAATCGTTTACCAATATCTCTTAAGTTTAAAGGTAAAATTAATCTCTCTTTAGCTGGCTGAAAGCAGAGGGTTTGCTTAAAGTGGATATATAGGCTCCTCCATGGCATAAAAAAAGGAAAGAAAAGGAAAAGGAAAAGGAAAAGGAAAGAAAGGAAAAGGAAAAGGAAAAGGAAAACGAAAAGGAAAAGGAAAGAAAGGAAAAGGAAAAGGAAAAGGAAAAGGAAAAGGAAAAGGAAAAGGAAAAGGAAAAGGAAAAGGAAAAGGAAAAGGAAAAGGAAAAGGAAAAGGAAAAGGAAAAGGAAAAGGAAAAGGAAAAGGAAAAGGAAAAGGAAAAGGAAAAGGAAAAGGAAAAGGAAAAGGAAAAGGAAAAGGAAAAGGAAAAGGAAAAGGAAAAGGAAAAGGAAAAGGAAAAGGAAAAGGAAAAGGAAAAGGAAAAGGAAAAGGAAAAGGAAAAGGAAAAGGAAAAGGAAAAGGAAAAGGAAAAGGAAAAGGAAAAGGAAAAGGAAAAGGAAAAGGAAAAGGAAAAGGAAAAGGAAAAGGAAAAGGAAAAGGAAAAGGAAAAGGAAAAGGAAAAGGAAAAGGAAAAGGAAAAGGAAAAGGAAAAGGAAAAGGAAAAGGAAAAGGAAAAGGAAAAGGAAAAGGAAAAGGAAAAGGAAAAGGAAAAGGAAAAGGAAAAGGAAAAGGAAAAGGAAAAGGAAAAGGAAAAGGAAAAGGAAAAGGAAAAGGAAAAGGAAAAGGAAAAGGAAAAGGAAAAGGAAAAGGAAAAGGAAAAGGAAAAGGAAAAGGAAAAGGAAAAGGAAAAGGAAAAGGAAAAGGAAAAGGAAAGAAAGGAAAGAAAAGAAAAGAAAAGAAAGAAAAAAAGAAAAGAAAAGAAAAGAAAAGAAAAGAAAAGAGTTGCTTTGACCAGCCTATCTTTGATAACTATTTTAAGATAATATGCAATTTTAAGATACTTCAGAAGTAAGATAGTAGACCTTCTGCCCTATTGCTGTGTGATCAGTTTTTATATCATTTCACATCTGCAGGAACACTGAATGTCAAAATCCAGATATTTATCTTTTTTTTCCCAAATATATCCATTACTCCTGCAAGAGAGTTGGAAAGGAATAGAATTTAGAAAACTCCCCAGCCAGCCTTCAAATTGATCTCAGTTAAAACAAACGTTCTTCCTTGCTCTTCTCCTTTCTGAGTTGTGCTCCCGGATGCCACGGGAGCCCCTGATTTTGGCAGCTCGATGGATTTATAATGCCTTATAAATGATTTACAGAGGAATCAGAGTAATTACCTGCCTCTTGCACCACGCTGCAAACATTGCCTTTTGGAAGCACTTTTGCTTTTAACGCGGGTATTTTCGAGCCTCAAGCCATGTGGAAATATCCTGATATTCCAGCTAAGAATATATTTAGAGCTTCGTCCCTATCAAACCACACCTTTAAGGGTTTGAAAAGTCTTGAAATAAACTTTTTTTACCAAAATAAGAGCCCAAAAGGCCGGGCTCCCTGGGAGGGCTCGGTTGCAGCACCACGAACAGCTCCCTCCCTTCTCCAGGTGGGATTCCCATCCCTCTGACTCCAACAATTCCCACTCCATCCCACAGGGGGGTGTTTTGGGGAAAAAAGGGTCTCCTTGGGGAGAAAATGTGAATTATTGGCTGATTGACCTGCCTGGGCACCCACAGCTCCTTGGGCAGCTGATGGATCCAGAGATTTATATCCAGTTTGCTTATTAAAAAAGGAATTAAAGTGGTTTAATTCGCAAGGTGAGGGGTTTTTTTGTTGGTTTTGGTTGGTTTGGTTTTGGTGAGGTTTTATGTTTGTTTGGTTTGATTGGGGGTTTGTTAGTTTGTTTTTAATGGGGATTTTTTTTTTCTGTAGGGTTATTTATGTTTTATTTGATTCAGGTTTTGTGTGGGCTTTTTTGTGTTTTTTTTTGTTTTCTTTTTTTTTGTAGGGTTTTATGTTTGTTTGCTTTATATAATTGGGGTTTTTTGTTTGCTTTTTATGTTTTTTTGGTAGGGTTATTTGTGTTTTGTTTGATTTTTCTGTTAGTTTGTTTTTTGTAGGGTTACTTGTATTTTGTTTGATTCTTTTTTTGTTTTGGTTTTTTTTATGGGGTTGTGGGTTTTTTTGTAGGGTTATTTGTGTTTTCTTTGTTTTATGTTGTTGGAGTTTTGTTGGTGGATGCTTTTAGGGTTTGGAGTTTTTTTGTAATTTTGGGGAGTTTTATACATTTTGTTTTCCTTGTTTTGTTGAGGTTTTTAAGGTTTGGGAATTTTTTTGCAGACTTTTTTTGTTTGCGTTTGATTTTTTGTTCTGTTTGGTTAGTTTTTTGTGGGGTTTTTTTAGGGCCTTTTGTTTGTGTTTTGTTTGGGTTTTTGGTTTTTTGGGGGGTGTTTTCAGAGGGTTTAAGGGGGTTTAGAGTTCTTTTGTTTATGTTTCATTTGAGTTTTTTTTTGTTTTGCAGTTGTTTTGGTTTTTTAGTAGAGTTTTGTGGGTTTTGGGTAGGGTTTTTTGTGAGGATTTTGTTTGGGTATTTTTTTGAGTTTTTTGTTGCTTTTTGGTTGGGTTTGGGAGGTGTCTGTGTAAGATTTTTTTGTTTGTGCATTTTTTGGTGTTTTGATGGGTTTTGTTGGGTTTGGGGATTTTTTGGTAGATTTTTTTCTGTTTTATTTGTTTGTTTTGTTGTGTTTTTCTTGGTTTTTTTCATTAACTCAAGTGGAAACCCTTCCCAAATTCCTAGTTAGGCATTGCTGAGATGGTTCAGTTTTCCCTCTTCACGAGCAGATAGTTGAGTCTCGTGGACCAGCACCTGCAGATGCTTTTCTTATTGATCCTTTTCCTTGCCTTCCTGATTGCCCTAAAAGCCCTTCCAGCCTTCCATAGCACTTTTGGTAATCAAGCCATACATTTCCTGCTCACACACTTGCTGGCATCGATTGGTTTGGGTCCTTTGCATGAAAACAAATCGAAGGAAGCTGAGGAAAACAACACAACTAGAAATCACAACCCAAACAAAAAGGCCAGGTTGAAATAATCCATCCTGGAGTAACTAGGCAGGACCTGGGTGAAAAAATTACTGGATGTAGAAGTCAGCACACAAGGAAATGCTATAGAAGAGAAAAACAATGATTAACGTGTGTAATGAGTGTTCTCAAACCCTGTGCTGAGAGCAAAGCCAAATTGAAATAATGAGCACAAACAATTAATAAAATGCACTGAAGGATCGTTGTACATATTTTATTCCCAAGACAGGAAAGGACTTGAAGCTGCTCCAGGTTTTTGGCCAGAAAGCCAAATGACTAATAGAATTCTGCCCCTTCCTCTGCAAACTGCCTGAACCAGAAGCCACTGTTATAAGTGAATAATCTTGGACAAAATGAAACACAGTGCTCCCAGCAAGCAGGGCTGTTCCATCATTCTCTCCATGCAGGATAGACCACAATTGCTGGTTTGTTTATCATTGTTCTTCCAGAGGGAGAACTGATAAAGAAAATTCCCAGTGGTACCTTAACCAGCCTATGGGCAGAGTCATCTATCTGAAGACTCATATAAATATAAACCTATACTCTCTACATGTATAAATACACATCTATAGCTATAAAAAACTCCTACTTCTTTCTGAGGTTTAAATTAGGAGTTAATTTTAAATCTGACTTGTTCGCTCTCAGAATATCAGGAAGAAATTTGTGATTATCTTTATGTATGACACTGATGCTGTCATGGCCCTGCAAGCCAAAAATTATCAAATGATTGAAACACAAAGGAATTTATGGATCTTTATAACTCAAGCATGCAGAATTGTACCCTATAATCTACTTTTTTCATGCTTTGTCTGGCTTATAAGAGTGTCACAGACAATGAGAACTCCCCAAATTACTTTTAGATATTTTAATTGCAGTTTATTTTGCCTGAGTGCAGGGAATAATCTCTATGATATCCACAGGTCCCTTTAGCCTTATTTTCCATTTTTCCATAATGATTCTACGTTCCAATAAGCAACACCAGTAAAAAAATATTGATTATATGTATGCAATTTTTTATAGGTATTTGTTACTTCAGATGGGAGTGAATTACCTGCCCCACATATTTGTGAGCAAGACCACAGACAATTTCTGTCCCTATTAGGTTTTAACCATTTCTAGTAAGAAAAGGGAGAGAGGGAATAAAATACTTCACTCTTTTTCATATTACTTTTTTAACCCATCTCTAAATCCCCTGAAGCAATTACTCTCTTGTCTTACAGCAGCTTTATACCTGGAGAAACTCACTGACTCTTTTGGAATTAACTCCTCATTTGCAGCAGTAAGCAAAAGGAAACTGAGGATGTGCAGACCTTTTTTTCCCCCCTTTTATGGTTAAAATCCACATTCTTTCAAAAATATTTCTTCCTGCAATGACTGCTGTGATGGCTTTTATGGAGGCAGTGACTAAACCAGCAGGGTTGGAGGTTTGATCCACATCTCTGTATGTTCTTGATGTTACTGTTCCTGTTCCATAAATTACCAAGTAGTGTTGGCAGCTGCTTCCCATTTCTTCTTGGGCCCTTCCATCCTTTAGACAAAGACAGATCCATCCCATCTGTTCAGATCCAAAGACAAGGCAAAAGGGAATTATCTTGTCTCTAATGGTTCATATTTCCCATTACCACCCCTGTAATTTTGGGCTCTCCTGTGGCCACTTCCTGTGGTTTTCTGGACACGCTCACTCTGTTCCATTATAAGTACTTTTGATAACTTATATGATGTTTCTGGGGGTTGGGTTTTTCTACTTCACTGTTGGCTTTGGGAGACTTTGTGTTTTGTAGCAGAGTGTACAAGTACACTTTATTTTGGATTAAATTTATATGGCCTCTGCTTTCTGGTGGTGGAGCTGGTCTGGGTGTGATGGCACTAGTGGTTCCTTCCCAGAATATATTCCATTCCATTCCATTCCATTCCATTCCATTCCATTCCTTCCCCTTTTCCCTGTGCAACAAAAGCACAATAACAAAAACAGGGAAGGCATTCACTGCCCTGCTGCTCCTTACCCTGGGAATGTCCTTCCAGTAATTAAAGGGGACACATAAAAAAGAGGGAGAGTGACTTCTTATACAGGCAAGAGGGAACATTTTAAGCTAAAACAGGAGACTTAGATTATATATCAGGAAGGAATTCTACCCTGGAAGGGTGCACAGGCCCTGGCACAGGTTGCCCAGAGAAGCTGTGGCTGCCCCTGGATCCCTGAAGTGTCCAAGGCCAGGTTGGATGGGGCTTGGAGCAACCTGAGCTAGTGAGAGGTGTCCCTGGCCATTGGAACTGGATGATCTTTGAGGTCCTTTCCAACCCAAACCATTCCATGCATTATCACAGTTCTCCATGCACCCCTAGAATCTCCTCTGTCCTCCTCCATCAAGCACTCCACCTCCTTTGTCATCTCCTGATAGCCCTCACTTCGTCTCTTTAGCCTCTGTCATACTGACCAAAATTTCCAGCTGTGTGTAATCCTGGTGAGGCTGGATCATGTTTCATTTCTATTCTTTTCATTATTTTTTCATTTTCATTATTTTTTTTTCTGAATACATTGAGGGCAGTCAGAGAAGTTCAATAGAGAAGAGGAGACAGTCTTTGTTGAACTCTGACAGGGTTTGTCTCCCTGTTCAGGAGCATGAAGTGCAATCTGCTAACATGGCCCTTCACAGGGGATGAACTGGCTGTTTCTAAAGTCTTTATTTCCTCTCTTTCCTCCACTAGATCAGAAGGTCCCATGGGCTCTAATAAGGAATTGTTTGACTCACCACTAGAACAATTTCCAGGAGAGATTATGGATTTTGCACACTGGAAGAAATTAAGTTATTTAATTCAGTCATTTCTCATTCTCAGAAGGTTTGAAGGAGTAAACAAGGAACAAATGCCTCTCCAGAGTATCCCCACTGGCGTCACTGTGGTTATATCAGGAGAGAATTTGGCCCAGGGTCTGTTATAAGTTATCTCCTACTACAGACTTGCCTTTTCACCGAGATAACTCTATTTATAAACACTAGAAAAGCAAGAAAGTGAGGAGCACAGGAGTCAGAATTTGCAGTGCCACCATTTACTGTGTTTTGTTTGGGCTTGTTTTCCTGCTGTAAAAAGAGCAGGAAATCTTCTTAGCCCCAGAGCTACCCTGAAATTAAAATGATAACAATTATTTGTAAATTCCTTTCCGGGGATCTTGCTACGTGTGGCACAGAATTTAGTAGAACTTCTGAAATTATCAATTGTATAGACTTGAGGTCAGTTGCTATTTTCAGTTGTTTGCCTTGGTCTATTTATCCTTTCAGAAACAAGTCAGGATTCCAGACAAATGGTATTGGCAATTATTGACCTCGGGCTTTGCCTGAATAAATCCCATTGGAAATCCTGTTCTCTCATGTTGGGATTTTATAAGTCTGGAGTATTCAGAGACTGTTCCAAAGTTTGTGTCCCATTTCAGTCCCACTTTAGTGCTGTTGTGAGGTGAGTTAGAAATGAACAAATCAAAAAAAAAAAAAAAAAGAGATGTTATCATTTTTTCTTTCGAGACAGAAAAGATTTGAACCCCTGAATTTATTACTGGGAATTCTCAAGGCTCAAGAGACCTGCTATTAAATCTTCTTCTCTTCCCCTTCCATGCAATTAAATCCTCTCTCCATTTTCAAAGGAATGCAGACTCCAAATGCAAAAAAAAAAGAGTCTGAAAAATTTTCTGCTTTCTCTGTCTCCATGGCAACCATTTATCCCAATGATCTTTTCAGATGTCTTCTTCACAGGCCCAGAAAAACTCATAATGGGCCAAATATCACTCCCTGGGTGGCAAAAGTGGCGATAAACAGCTCAGCCATCCAGCCTGGAAAGATTCCTCACTGTATTTGAAAGCCAAGGTGCACAGAGAGGCCCATTAGTACTTGGAGGAGGAATATATTACGTATACAATATTTTATATATATATTGATTTCTCACCAGCTCCTTCAACACCACAACCAGCTGTAGGTTTATGTGATATTGTTAATTGAAACTGTTCACAAAACCAAGCCCCAGCTGACAGTGCTCCATTCTGCTGGTTCCTTAGCAATTCCTTTTGGGTTGTGCCTGTGAAGAGCAGGATCCCTTTGGACAGGATCTGACCAGGGAAAGCAAGGCTGTGTGGAAGAGCAGCCCATCCTCGTGGTTCTTACTCTGGTGGTTTCTTCTCAAACTCCATCTGCAGCCTTTTTATCATGCTCTTCCCAGCCATTTCCCTGAGCCCAGTCATGTGAGGATGATGATTTGTGGCCCTGTGATGGATGGAAAGCCTGCAAGGCACTGATGGCACAACCTCCCTGTTGCCATCTGTCCCAGCCTGGAGAACTGATGAAAGACAGAGCTGATGAAGTGCATGCTGATGTCTTCTCCTCCTCAGCAGGGGGGCAGTGAGTCAGGATGGCTGGTGGTGGGGTAGGACAGTGATGTTTTGGCAATAAAGGCAGAGAGGGGCATGGGGCAACCCAGCAGGATCTCCCACATCCACATCCCGAGTGGTGCCAGCTCTTCTGCAGCTGGTGAGCCTGGCACTGGCTCAGGTTCTGGCAGCCTGTGAGTGCCACCTCGTCCTCCAGCAGCCCTGGAGTAAAATCTCCCAGTTTTCTCAGCAATTCCACAATCTCTCTGCCTCCAGAGCAGCAAAGTGGTGACTTTCTCAGGGAGAAATAGCCAAACTTTTTTATTATATTTAAAGAAAGTCTAAAAAAGCAACTACCCCCTCTCAATTTCACGGCTCGTTGGCTTTTTACTCTGTTGCATAATTAGACAAAGAAATGTTCCAGGATTTTGCCAAGCTGAAGATTCCCTTTAAAACTCTTCAAAGCTCACCTAAGGCCAATTGGCTGGCAGCACTTAAAGGATTCGGGAGATTTTCTTGGATGAGGTTTTCTTGGCAGGTATCAATGCAAGAACAGCAGTGAGTGTGAGCTTGGAAATAAATATCCTGGGACTGTAAAGAGCTAAACAGCTTTAAAAGAGGAAAAAGAGTTTACACCTCTCTAATTGTAAATAACAGCTCTTGTAATTTAAAAGCTGATCTTTGCTGTGTATCAAGTTTTAAAGGAAAATAAAAAGCTATAAAAAGCAGCATCTTTCATAAAGATGCTCTATTTTGTAAAATGTTTTATATTTGTAAGTATAGCTATAATATATAAATATCCCACATATAATTAAATACATACTTATATAAGTAGGAAACAATAGAGAATATACATTTATAATATATATAAATAAAATGTATAATTAAATAATATTATTATAACAGCATAATATTTATTTGATAAAAACAATATGCTTGAAAATCCATCATTCCAATCCAAAAACCTCAGTGTTTGGGATACTTGCTTTTTTAGTTTTGAATATAATCTATGATTAACTCGGTACATTAGAAGGGAAATATCTCAAATAATGTTTCTAATATTCTCTTTTGTTAATTAGGCTGATATTTTTAATAGTTCTCTGCAAACAGTGCTGCACTTTTTACGTCTTAGGCCTCTGAAAATATCATCTCATAAAACAACTTGCTTTACTGATAATGCCATATCAGTAGAAAGTGCTATTTTAAATATCATTACATAAAAAATGTTTTCTAAAGAATCACAATATAGTGTTGAGTAACTTTCTACTTGTGGAATACCTCTAATTCCAGCTGGTTGAAGCCTAAAATTAGGCTTTCTCTTGGTGTCTTTTCTAATCAGGGGGAGAAAAGAGGCATCTCCAGATGATAATTTATCTTAAATTGCCCAGAGAAGCTGTGGCTGCCCCTGGATCCCTGGAAGTGTCCAAGGCCAGGTTGGGCAGGGCTTGGAGCAACCTGGGCTGGTAGAAGGTGTCCCTGCCCATGGCAGGGAGTGGGATGGGATGATCTTTAAGGTCCAGCCTGGCCTTGGACACTTCCAGGGATGGGGCAGCCACAGCTTCTCTGGGCAACCTTGTCTGACAGGAAAGAATTCCTTCCCAGTATCCCATCCAGCCCTGCCCTCTGGCACTGGGAAGCCATTCCCTGTGTCCTGTCCCTCCATGCCTTGTCCCCAGTCCCTCTCCAGCTCTTCTGGAGCCCCTTTAGTCCTTGGAAGAGGCTCTCAGCTCTCCCTGGATCCTTCCCTTCTCCATGTGAAAACCCCCAGCTCTCCAGCCAGAGCAGAGGGGCTCCAGCCTTTGGAACATCTCCATGGTCTTCTCTGGTTTCCTTCCAACATTTCCACATCTTTCCTGCATTGATGCCCCCAGAGCTGGACGTGGTGCTGCAGGAGGGATCTCACCAGAGCAGAGGGGCAGGATCCCCACCCTTGACCTGCTGCCCAGGATTTGTGTTCCTGGGCTGTGAGCACACATCACTGGATGTGACACTGTCACAGCTTTGCTGCCCAGCCCCAAATCCCTCCAGAAACACCCTGTGTAGAACAGGAACTCCTGTAAGATACCTGCACTTGAAAATGTCAATTACTTTGGAAAATCTAAACCCCATCCCCAGGCCATGCTGAAGTCCTTGTTTATTTTGGTATTTCCCTAGATTTATGAAGGAACAGAGAGCACCTCTCTCCTATCTCCCCTCTCTCTGCAAGGCTTTCTATGTACTGTGCCCTTTAGAAGTTATTGTGCACCACATAATTCAGTTTAATATGCTGGCTTGTAACATTATGTTTCCTTTGATATTACTCTCCTGAAGGCAATACGACCTTGAAGGTGATATTTTAAACTAATAAATGAGGAGAGGCACTGAAAATCAAACTGAATGCTGTAAGCCAGAAGGATGGATTTTCATCTCAAGCCTTTATTTCCCTACATGAAAAATATGGAAGGCTAACATTTATGTAATTACATTTTTTTCTGATTTGCCAGGGGAGCAAATTTCATGCAAATTCTTGTCTGTTCACTTTTGTCTTTGTATGAATCCATAAATCCCTTTGTCCATTGTCCTGCCATTCCTTTTTTTTCCCCTCCCTTGTTTGTGAAAATGTTGTGCTGAGTATAAAGGAAATGGCAAAACAATAGTTTTGGAGTCAGGCAGGAGTAGCCCACTCTCTTTGGAGGAGGGAATGAGTGAGCAGTGAGTTAGTTCACATGGTCTTGCCATCCAAAAAACACATCTCCGCTTCTGCACCTTCTCCTGCCAAAAATCTGACAGAGATGAGAGGAAGCATTTTGCAGTAGGGCAGGATAAGGACATGGGAGGATGTTGTGGAGACTGTAAAGAGGATTTAAATACAGAGTGTGACTGAGGGTGGTAGAGCACCCTAAGAAAACAGGACACAAATCTATAAAAAAAAAAGAAGAGTTTGTACATGATCCTGGTGACACAGTGACTCTCTTGGGGGAAGATACCAGGCTCTGTCCTCAGTTATTTCAAATTAGGTCCATTCCTTGAACTCAGTGAACTTCAGCTTTGGGGTTACCTAAAATCTGCTGTTATATCTACCCACTATCAAGCTGTGACTCTTAGGACAGCCCTAGACAGAGGAGAAAAGGGATATAAGGGACCATAAGCAGCTTCAGCAGAGCTGTTGATCACTGCTCTCATGCCAGCATAGCTTGTTTTGGGGGTTTTATTATTTTTTTTTTTCTCTTGGTGCTTGTCCAGAAATGTCAGGCAAGAAGGAGCCTTTGAGCTGCCAGGAGGAGCAGGTTAGAGAGAGTGTGTTTTCCTCCAAGAGGCTTAATTTGAAATGAAAGGTGGGAACAAGGCTTGTGTGGAGCTCCATGGAGGCAGGAAGACAAGAATGCTTTCAGTGCTAGCTATGCTTTTGAAAATGCATCAGAAGATTCTGCAATGATAAATAATCAGTTTCCTGCTTGTTATGAAATGTTATCCTTTTTTTTTTTTTTTGAAAGAGCTGTTCTTTTTCAGTGGCTGCCAAGTCAGATCTGTGCTTTGGTGTGTGAGGCACCTCCTCAGCTTCAACAGTGTTGAATTTAAACTTGAGTGTCTTGGGCTTCACATGAAATCCATATAAAATCCACATTGTGCTGCAGCTGAAAGCAGAAGCTGCTGTTTGAAGTAAAAGGAAAGTACAGAGAGGATCCAGGCACAGGGAGCTCACAGTCCAAACATGAATTTTATCTCACTTTTACAAGAAGAAGCTAGAGACAGATGTAGGGACTGATCATGTGGCTTTTCCTAAGCAGCCTGTGGTTCAAATTGCTCAGGAGCTGCAAAGCTGTGCTGGCACCAGTCACAGCCAGCAGTGACATGTTCCAGCCTCAGCTGGATTGCTTCTCCCAGGATCAGAAAGGGGTCATTCCTCTGCCCAGAGGCAAGAGTTGGTCCCCACAGACTCCAAAAGACCAGCTAGACCCTGCAAGGAATACAGTTTGACCATCTAAAAGGCAGCTGTCCAAGCCAAGCTAATTCTTATCCTCCTCCTCCCGAGTGAAGACCGTGGAGAGATGCAGGTCCCTTTTACAGGGGATTCCCCACCACTGTCACCTTAAAATGGACTTATCCCTGTCTAGAAAGTCTCTCTCCATGGACTGCAGAGGAAACTTTGCTTGGATGAAAAAGCTTAGCCAGCTGAAGTTAAACTAATGTGGACTAATCCTGTAGTTGAAGGATCATTTTGTGTTTCCTCAGAAGTCAGGAAGAAGGAATAAGGGCTCCCAAAGGATCATCCATCCATTCAAGAGGAGGATGCTGAAGCATTTTTCTGCCCATGCCATGAAGAGGACATAAGTACTCACCCAAGAGCAGACACCAAGCTTTGCTCTACTTACTTGATCTGAGATGAATCCCATAAGGTTACCCAAAGGGGTTTTATTATGTGGGTTGCAGTGAAGGATTGGAAGGGAAGGCAGGATTTGTGCTTTTTGGAAACTGTGCTTTCAAATTGTGCCAAGAGAGGTTTAGGTTTGATATGGTGACAAATATCTTCACTGAAAGAGTTGTCAGGCACTGGAACAGTGGCATCATCATCCCTGGAAGTCTTCAAAAAACATGTGGATGTGGCACTTGGGGACGTTTTGGGGCTTGGCAGTGCTGGGTTAA
This sequence comes from Campylorhamphus procurvoides, assembly GCA_013396655.1. Lineage (NCBI taxonomy): Eukaryota > Metazoa > Chordata > Aves > Passeriformes > Dendrocolaptidae > Campylorhamphus > Campylorhamphus procurvoides. The sequence continues at coordinate 188,123 of WBMV01008979.1, read as the reverse complement.
TGGTTGAGCTTCATGACCTTAGAGGGCTTTTCCAACCTCAATGACTCTCTGATTCTGTTTTGTTTTCAAGACCATCCATTAGCAAGACCACTATTTGTAACTTTTTTTTTTTATTTTCTTCATTCTGGCCCAGGTGAAATCTTATTCTTTAAAACTGCTTCTTGCTGTTACTACTTTCTAACAAAGTGAAAACGAGTCAAATTTGCCCACTTGGAGCTGCTTGCAGTGTGGGAGCTGCCTCTTCCAAAGCCTGGGGGATCATCCCAATGTCACAGGGCAGTGGAGACACCCCATCAGTGCCAGAGGGGAGCCCTGCTGGGCAGTTTTACACTCAAGTCACATTGATTTCCGTGGGCAGATTTCCCCCAGCAGGAGTTTCTGGCTGTATCACAGTTTACAAATGTAGGGAGGTTGTACACGTTGTCCTTTATTCCATTTAATTTATTTCCTTTTTTTTGTCATCCTTTCCTCTTGACTTCTAAATTGCTTGTTTCAAATATTCTTTCCTAACCAGGATCAGACAATATTCTTATTGATGGTGAGTTCTTTACAATCTCCATCACTCCCTTATTTTAGGAACTGAGGTAAATTACTTGACTTGCTGCTTCTCTCCCCCTCTCTCCCAGTGTCAGCACATCAGTGTTTTCTAGCACAATGATCTTATAATGACTTTTTAAATGGGGCTATTTTTTATCCCTGCATGGTATTGCCACACAAACAGCCACCTGGTGTAACTGGATTTCATGCACACTGCCATGAGATATTCATACTCTGGCTACACTCCCTGAAATGAGGATTTCCTTGCACTTCTCCAGGCTGGTTTGCAGCATCCATTGCTATGCTAGTATTTGGAAGAGAAATATTGTTGAAGTAATAATTAGAAATAAGAAAGCTTTTCCTGTTCCTATCCAACCCAGTTCATTTAAGCAAGTCTGACAGGTGGTCTCATTAACCCCTTGGATTATCTCTGGCACCTCTTTTAAGGAAATGTCTCATTAACAGTCATATTTACATATAAATTACTTTTGTAAAGAGGGCCATACATCAGAGGGCTGGAAACCTATTGCTGCACATCTTCAGATTTAGCTGGAAAACACAATTCCTACTGCGTGGACACACACAAACTATCATAAAAGACAATAAAACCTGATAGCACTCAATGTGATCTTGATTTCCATGTTTAGTACAGAAAGAGTATGACAAAATCATAGAATGGCCTGAGCTGGAAGGGACCCACAAGGATCATCCAGGATTCCGACTCCTGGCCCTGCACAGACACCCCAACAATCCCAGCATGAGCCTGAGAGCTTTCAGACTTTTCAAACCCCAGTCTTTGGGGCTTTTAGAAAAGTTCCCATGAATCAGAGCTCTCATATGATGGGATTCTCATCTGGCAAAGGAAACAATCCACAGTAAGAGTATAAAAAGAAGGGAGGAAGGGCAAATGTAAAGGATTCCTTTTGTTTCGCAGCTCCTGTGGTGATTTAATGAGTGTTTTTGCAATAATATTGTATTTTGATGGCTCTGGCAAAGCTGAGGGATTTTATGTAACAGGGTAAGGGGTTTATATGGTTGTTCATTTATATGATGCAATCTGATACTGCATCCTGGAGCTTGAAAGAATATTTATCCACTCCTTGACTCGTGCCACCATAGTTATGTGTAACATGTTGTTATTATCACGTTGTTGCACACCAGAACAACGTTGTTTGACACTGACCTAGTCCTTCAAACACCTCAGAACTGCTCAATCCACCACACATGGGGCAGGATCTGGCTTATATTTTTGTGAGAAAGCATAGGGCTTGATTCCCTGCCACTGAAGATGATGGGAAAAAGATGCCAAATCCAGTGCTGTGAACATCCATCCTCCACTGATGGAAATCTGCTGCTATCACCAGGGCTGATGAAGCCCACACTTGTTATGTTTTTACAAGTTCATCACCCATATCTCATTTTATTGTACTTGTGCCAGTCTGGAAGTAACACTTGGAAGTAGTTTTTACTGAAGATCTTCTTTTCCTTGGCACATAGTCAAAGACAGAGCATATTAATGGAAAACCACTCAGAAAATCATGGAGCTGGTGCCATTTAGCAGTTGATAAGATAATGTGCTTGATCTCAACATCAAATGCAAATAAACAGATACTTAGAGTCAGGTTTTCTATCTTTTCCTGGTGAGGTAGAAGATGATCCCATTTGAGATTCCTTTTTTTCCCCTATAACTTTTCCTTCAAAGTCTGTTCCCCAAAGCCTGATCTTGGCACAGTTATTAAACACCTCAATCTGTCTTTAGCTTATGCAAAAAATCACTAGAGGTCAAAATCCTCCTCTGGACATTGTGAGTTTATATTGTGTAGAGCAAAGACTGCAGGAAAGATAGTGAATGATGTTAAGACAGTTCTTATTAAGGAAGGACATTTCACAATATTTTTTTTAGAAAATAGACAGCATGGAACAGGTAAGTTTTCCTCCCATACCCACAGGAAAGGCTGCAGGATGAAGTAGAAACTGCTTTCAGTTTTCAGACAGTTTCCAAAATCTGCCAGTGCCCAACCTTTGACAAGGAGGAGAGCCAGCAGAAATTCATAGAATTTAATCAAAGATGTGATCCATAAATAGTTTTTTGACATTAACCCAGAATTAAGAGAGCTGAATGGCAGGAGATTCCATTCTCAAGAGAAAATCTTTTTCTCATATCTTGGAGTGATTTGATTGGGACTAAGGAGTGTCATCTTCTGCAAGAGTAGAGGCTGATCATTACTGTGTCATCCTACTCCTTATTTTGTGCTATTCCTGTCAGTGAAAATTGTTTTACTCCAGAGAAATTGTTACTTTTTATTATTCTAAACAAGCACCTTTTTATGTATAGAAGAAGCAACTATAACACTGTGAAGAAAGGCATGGATTTGCACCACTAATGTATTTTATCCCTCTTTCTCTTTTGTAGGTTGCCCAGGGATGTGGGACAATATTACGTGCTGGAAACCTGCAAGTGTGGGTGAAATTGTCTTTGTCAAGTGTCCTGCACTGTTCAGATTTATCATCTCTGAAGATGGTAAAGTATCTTCTCTTTGTTCTTTGCCTCTGTCTGGTCAAGCCTCGTGGCCAGCAAGAGGATAAAACCTCACTTAGATCCTCAGTATGAAGGGAAATTAAAAAAACTACAGTTGGGCTTATGGTAAAAAGAAAACTAAAACCCCAAGATGATTGTGTGTAGATCTGTGTGTGTGCACAGAGATGGGAGGGAATGTTTCGAAAAGCACATTCACAGTATGAAAATATCAGCAAATCTAATTGCTAAAGGGAATGTTCTCCCCTTGGGTCTCCAGTGAACTCAGTGAGACCTGAATCTGTGTTTGGGTCTTGGATAACACATCTTGAACCTATTTTAGGAAACACCTGAAGCTCAGAGTGGGTTCTGCTCATGCCTAAGGATGCCACAGGCTTGAGATGACTGTGAGGAGCTCCATGTTGGGGGGCCAGGGAGGAGTCTGTGGCAATTAAAGATGTCTGGAGAGAGGCAGAAGCTTCATCATGCTTTTTTTGTGGTCTGTGGAAATGAGATATAAATGTCCTTGTTCCCCTGATAATTAACAGAGATTTGCCTGTTTGCTCCCAGCACCCACTTAGGCTCCTGCAGATCACTTAATTAGCACTGTCCTTGGAGGAAGAAGTTCAGCACTGTCCCCCAGGATCCTTTTTCCCCAAAGATCATTTTGCCAGTGAATTATTCCTATATAGTCTTGAGTCTAAAATTCCCCTTCTCTGCATCATCAGCACATGCAAAGCACAATTTGTGGGAGACAGCATTTCGTGCACAGCTGCAGGAATGCTGAAATCCTCCCTTTTAAATGCATCCATTTCAGCTCATCCAGGCCCCATCCCTGCACAGCCAGGCAGCATCCCTATAGCATTCCCAGGATCCTTGTCCCTCTTTTCCCTGCCCTTCAGTTTGCCCAACAGCTCATGACTCAGCCATGCCCACCTCTTGCCTTCCTTGCCATATTTCTTACTCCTGGGCTCTCTGTAAACATCCTGAAACATCTGCCAGCTCTGTTCTTTTTCCTCGCCCCTGAGGGCAGTTTCCCAAGGGGTTCTGCTGACTTAATTCCTTGAACAGCTGGAATTTTGCTTTGCTAAATTTCAGGGTCATGACTTTTCTCTCTACCTGACCCTTGTGCCTCAAGGCTTCAGACTCCACCAGCCCAGGATGTCTCCAATGTTGGCATCACCAGTACCATCTAACCCATATCCCACCTCACAAACAAGATTAACTCCATGTGACCTATTCCAGATCTTTGGTAAACCATTACCTATTAATGGAAAATATTTTTTTCAGAATAAAAAATAATACAGGCTTTAGAGAAGCAATTAAAATATAAATTAAAAAAATACTCTGTAAAATAAAAGGCTGAAATAATATTTTTAAATTAATTGCCTTGGATTTACAGAGCTCTGCACGTACTGAGCTTCACATTAGACCTGTAGCAGGGTGATAGGATGACCCTAAGGGAGGAATTGGCCATCCAGTGGAAACATATGTCCTGCTTTCCTTATCTCCTCACAGGATCACTAACAAAAGTGGCAGCTGTTACCTCGTGTAGGGCTGGGTTTGAGGGCTTTTTGGACATCTGTTCAGTAGGAACAAACCCAGGATTCATAACTCATTAGAGAAACAAAAAAACATTTAATCTGGAGGAGCTGGAAATCTCTGCAGACCTGGCTGGGTTTGCAGTGGTGACCCCGAGGTGGAATTATCGACATCCCTAATCACTCTCCTGGGTGAATCAGCAGGAGCTTCCACTGTCACTGCTGCTAATTTTAATTAGCCAAGTCTATTTGTTTCAATGAGGGTTTAATGAAAAAAAAGGCAAGTTTTATGATGGTTCCTTAAATAAAGGGTTATTAGAGAATTGTAATGTTTCTAAGACTTGGCTAATCTCATTTTAGGGATTGTTATGGTGTCCTCTGGCTGCTGCTGTGTTTCTGGAATATGGAACTGGGCTGGCCACCAACACTAATATTTATTAATAGCAAAATCATTCTTAATACGGTGAAATTTTTATATGACCATAAATCATTTTTACAAATTGCAGCAATAACTTTGAATTATGCTTTTAAAAAAAGTGTGTCCTGTGAAGCACCTGTAGGTTCTTTGTAACACCAGGGAAATCATGGGATGTGTTAGAGTGGGTAGGAGGTGTCTCACTTGGCTTTGGGTATTTAAAAGTTATCTGGGAAAGTCTGAATGGATCACACGGATATTTCTGGTTCAATGAATAGAAATCAATGGGTTCTTGTAGGAGATGTTTCCTCTGCCCCCTCTCAAATGCTTTTCCTGGGATGGATGAAGTCACTGCAGGGGTCTCTCCTTTTAGGAACTTCACAAAGGAATTTGACTGCCTGTAGTTGGGTGTCTCATTTCCATATAGAGTAAATTGGGAAAACGTAAAAGACACTACAAAATAAAAATCAACTAACTAACCTGTCATCTGCAGAGAGGCTTTTTCAAAAAATTAGCTATGGACTTAGCTAAAAATACCAGCTGTTGGAGTTCTTAATGTGCTCTGCTTTAACCTTCTCTCAGCTGAACCAAGTATGCTGTCAACATCATAGAGGAAGCCTAATGTTAAATCCCATTCTGTGTGTTTGGCAGCCCTGCCTTCTAAAATTTCATTTCACCTCTCTGATCCTCCAAACTCACCAGAATTTTTCATTCCTTTCAAATACAAATTGTAGACAAAATTATGGTTCTCAAAATCTCTCCACATGCAAAAAGCGTATCAGTTCCTGGGTCTTTTCTCTTGTACTAAGGAAGGGATTTGCAGTGGTTTCCTTCTAGATAGTTCCTAAATATTAATTTCTTTTCCTCTTCAGCATTAATTTCTTTGATTGATGCCCATCAAGCCTTATTTTCTCCAGGAGCTGTAACTCCTGTGACCTCTCTGTTGTATATCCCTGTTTCCCAAGTGCCTTCCCAGCACTGGCTCCAGAGACACCCCCTCCAGAACAGGGTGTATTTAAAGCATTCCAAGGGATCTTTGCAAAGGAAGAAAGGAGAAAACCATGTCAGGCTGTGATGTTACAATTCAGGATGGCATAGAAGGACCTAGAGATGGCTCTGCCACAGTGATCTAGACTCCCAGCTGGAGAGTTTTCTCTGCTTTGTCCTTTTTTCCCTTTTTTTTTTCTATTTTTTCCCCCAGGCAGAGGTGATAGTGCCTGGAATGGAAATGTACAGAAGCAGTCTGTGTTTTTTGCTTCTTTGCACTGTACAGTTGAGATATTGTGGAGCCACATTCCTCAAAAGGACCACTAAATGAAACTCAGGAGCCAGATCAGAAATGAGCACACTTTTAGTTCTTTGTTTTGCAGTAAAAAAATCATACAAATGATAATAGACAGTTTCTGAGTGTTGCTTTATGCTCCACATTTGGAAAATGCTTTCTTTCACAAATCCAAATCATAAATATGAATCTTCCAGAAGTTCAGAATGTCTGGATCAATACCTGCTACACCCCAAAAGAGCATTACTACAAGACATGTTTCGCCATGTAAGGCAGAGAAAATGTACATAAATATTACCAATGACATAAAACCCATCCTATCTGGATACCAGGATTAAGAGTTCCTAATTAAAATCCACTAGAAAAAAATAATTTGTCTGGGTATTAAAGAGTTTAAGAGGGAATTATATCCTGTGCTCACATTTTTGAACCAAAGTGTTTGGCTTGTTGCTACTCTGGGAGTTATAAGAGTCATCAACAAGCTTTATTGCCCCAAGAAATTGAAAATAGTCTATTACTGATCCCATTAAAAACACAGGGAAACACTCGAGTACTTTGTTATACTAATTAATTGATTAATTGATTCTGCAAGAACCCCAAGCCTCATATATGCTGCACTAGAGATGCCATGGGTGGACAGTGGGATTTATGAATGCAGGGTTAATTGGATTTGGGAAGCCATCTGTAGCTTTTTTTCCTCCTGCCTGGGTTTAGATTTTATCCCTAATCAATCAGAATCAGATGACAAGAGAAGAGTTAATGAGAAGGGAAGTGAAGCTACATCTTCATATGTGGAAAGGGCCTCTGAGTCCTTCCTGGGGAGACAGTCCTGGTAAATTCTTTAAGAGCTGACCATACAGCACAGAGAAAATGGGTGAAAAGACAATAAAAGTCATTGACTTCGCAAGGTGAAAGCTGTTAAAAATATTTACAAGTTACAATTTCTATTAGTTTGAGCTATGTATTGATATTTTTTTTTATATAGGCAGAAAGAAAAGGTGATTGTTAAAAGATGAGGGGCCTTCTAAACACCAAAATGTCTCTGAAAGATTTTGTTCTTATTTTCTACTGAAACAGAAGATGCAGGTTTTCTGTGCTACTGCTGAAATTAAGGTCAGCATTGCAGCAGAGTGGAATTGGAAATTGCATTTGCCTGTCAAAAAGGCAAGAGATCAATGCAAAGGTCTCGATTTCTATTCAAGGATATCTTGCCCCGATGGGTATTTCAACATCCTGCATGAAAACTGAGGGAAAAAAACAAGTAACCAAGGAGTAGTGTCGGAAAAACATGGATGACCCATCCCGTGGCATTGTCATCCCTGGAATAATAATGAGCCATCAGGGCTTATCTAGTCTTTGAAGCAACCAGGACTCTGTGCATACCTTAGTTACATCCTTAATTTTATGTAAGATCATTCAGAAACAAGTCCAATACAAAGCTATCTGTTTTATATATAAACCATAAATATATATACATTCATTTATGTAGTTTTATATATAAACCATATATATAGATATGTATATATATGCACCAGATCAAGGTTTTGGACGGCTTTCAAAGCTGTCTGCAGGTTGTGTGTGTGTTATTGTTGCTGAGTGCTCAGAAAGTCCTAGAAAGAATTGTGGTATAAAGAATGTCACATCCAAGAATTGTGACATAAAGACTGTTGCATCTAAGAATTGTGACATACAAGAGATCTACCAAGTGAGGATGTTAAAAATGGCAAGTCTTGCCAATAACCAAGATAATAGCAGTAGGCAGATAACAAGTCATTTCATGCTGTTCATCCCTAGGCTTTACACAGGCACTAAAGCCATGGGATTACTCCAGTTTTCCGAAGCTGGAATTAAGTCTCCTCAGTCACAGCATCACAAAGTGTCTCTGCAATGCAGAGGGGAAAGGGAGGGAAATACTGCCAGCAAAGAATAGCAATTGGACCTACATTTCTAATCAAAGAGCTAAGGCTTCTTAGATGTTTTTTTACTGGAAAAAAGAAAAAAAGATTTCTTATGGCCTTTCACGCCAGATTATGGGGACAAAAGAGTCTCAGACATGCAGCATGACCAAATAAAGTCCTTGGTCCTTTGCAAGATGACATCCTGCAGTGACCAGGGGAAAGCTTTGTCAATGATCTTGAGCTAATTTGGCCTTGGAGGGGAAAGATCATGCTCCATTGGGAAGAATTCAATGGTGGAAGGCACTGAGAGCTGCTGAGTAGTTTGGAGAACACTTAGACAGCAAAAGGTAATAGATTGAAGTATCAGTGTAGGTGCAGATCCTCTAACCTTTACTAGCAGTCTTTGCTCTGTTCGTGTTTCCTCTCTTGACTCAAATAGTTGGGAATCAAGCTGATTGCAAGATTTTAGGTGTGGTGGGCACTCATTCATGCTTACCTTCAAGCAAGGGATTTAATTTGCTTTCTTCTCTAGGAGTTACTTTGTAACTAATAATCTCCATTGGACAATTTTTTAAATTTTTTGTGTTTCTTGTTTGAAAAAACCATTTGCTTTTCTCTGAAATATGATCCCTGCCCTCTCCAGAGCTTGGAGACCCTTCAAGAGTAATTGCATTGATCGTGCACCCTGATGGATGCTCCTGTGCCAGCCAGACTCGTAGGAAGGATTCACAGAACGTTTAGATGATGCTTAGTTGCTATGGTGACCTCAGTCCACTTCGAGTTTCACATCCTTTGATAGGAAAGAGGAAGAAAAGAAGAAAGCCATAATTTCCCTTAAATGTTATTGATCCTATCTGCACATCAGTGTTGCCTTAGCCAGCCCTGTGTCCTCTGGCCTTTATGTTCTCCATGTGGGACCTCACTGGTGGTGTCCCTTCTCTGACTCTTCTTGTCTCTATGTCCTGGAACCACGTGCCATGAAATTAGACTGGATATGGAAGAAAGGACTTGCCTGACAGTTCTGTCACTGCCTTTACTGCCATGCTTTGCACAACATGCTGGGTAACACAGAAGTGACAGGAGCAAGTTCTCACCCCACCCTGTGGCAGATGTCCAAAACCAATCACCCTCTGGAAGTTCTCTTTATGGGATGAGACTTAAAAAATAGGTGAACTTATCTTCAGGTGGGTGAATTGGATGGAAGGAGTTGCCTCACGGGATAAGTCCCTCAGATGTCCTTGGGCACCAGTTCTTGTCCAAACACACAAATATGGACCAGGCTTCCTAATTTTATTCTTAATTATCCTCTGCCTGAGTTTTCTTGCTTTCTAAAGAAAATGAACACCACTTAATTCTGTCCTGTCTCTGTGTGAGCACTGTGGTCACAAAGCCCTTTGTCAGGGCAGGTGGTGATGTCATCACAGAATCATAGAATAATAGAAACCACAGAATGGTTGGGGTTGGAAGGGATCTTAAAAATCATCTCATTCCAACCCCCTTGCCATGGGCAGGGACACCTTCCACTAGCCCAGGTTGCTCCAACCTGGCCTTGGACACTTCCAGGGATCCAGGGGCAGCCACAGCTTCTCTGGGCAACCTGTGCCAGGGCCTGCCCACCCTCACAGGGAAGAATTTTTTCCTGATATCCCATCTAACCCTGCCCTCTGTGATTTTGAATCCATTCCCCCTTGTCCTAACACCACCTGCCCTTCAATAAATGACTTTTAATCTCTAGATTAAACTATTGTCTGTGGGGCATGAGGCTGGAGAGACCCAAACCCCTGGAAACAGCAGAGGGAAGCACTTAGCACTGGGAAAGGTTTGGGAACCTGTAGGGCCCTGTAATCTGTAACCTTGCCTGCCTGCTAATTACCACAGATCCTGCTAATGAGGTTGTAAAGATGAAGCAGCTCATCCTGGATCAATCAGTCATGGAATCATGGAATGGTTTTAGTTGGAAAGGACCTTAAAGACCATCCAGTGCCACTCCCTGCCATGGGCAGGGACACCTCCCACTAGCCCAGGTTGCTCCAAGCCCTGTCCACACTTCCAGGGATGGGGCAGCCACATCTTCTCTGGGCAACCTGTGCCTCTTTATCCCTCTAACAAAGAGCCGTAATACAGGAATTGTGATAGCTGGATGGTTGCACGTGGGATCCTGTGTTCCCAGGTGCAGGACTGGGCAGAGGGTTGGTGCCCCCTGCTAATGAAGCCGAGTATCCATGTGGGGAGCTCCGAGAGCACAGAAAAGCTGCTGAGCATCCTGCTGTTCCCGACTGTGGCTTTGCCAGCCGGCTGAACAGATTGCTGGGCCGTGAGAGCAGCAGGGAGCCAGAGGGGAGGGAGAGGGAAGAGGGATGCTGGGGACTCGGGCATGAGAGCTCACTCACTTATTTCCTACTTGGAAATTAAAAGTGAAGTTTCTAATCAGTGCTACATAAAACAAGGGAGGAGAAAATATTCAATTCTTGCCTAAGCAGCTCAGTATCCATATAGCTGGATGGCGTGATCACAAAGGATTGTAGGAAAGGTTTTTCTTGCTCCAATCGCTGAACTTTGTGAAGTAAAATCAGTTCAGGTTTTCTAAATGCTGTAAAAATCCAACCTTTGGAAGGACTGCCTCTGGGAAGCAGTCCTGCAACCCATAATACTGGGGTGGGAGCAGCAGGAATAAGGGAGAAGTGTGGGCAATGCATTTCAGCACAGAGCACCTTTGGAAGCCTTTCACTCCCTCCTACTCTGCCACTAATAAGGGACAAATGCTGGAACAAAAGGGTTAAACGCCAGTTGTGTTCAGATAAACAAACCTGTGGGAGACAAAGCAGGTGCCCTGCCAGCTGACACGAATTTGGCACCAGGGAGAAGATCTAAAAGGCTGCTCTGAGCTCTGGGGCTCATCGTGCACAGGCTGTTTCTTGGCTGCAGCTTCTTTGCCAGTCCTGTCCACTTTAAATCAGAAGCAACAATTGCTTGCATCGAATTTCTCATCAGCTGGAGCAGAGCAAGGAGTGGATTGTGTTATCTGGGTCTCAGTAAATAAAAATCAAGGAGGAAAGAGTGATAAATGTGCAAGAAAAAGGCAGGGAGGGGTTGAGTCTCTGCCACTTACTCTGTGGGGAGCCTTTGGCAAGTCCTTGGAATTTTTTTTCCCTCCTCTTTTCACCTTTTCATATAGAACAGAGAAATATGCAATATTTTCTGTACTTGGGCTTTGGAGCTGACAATTCAGCATTCTGATGGATCCTCTCTAGGATCTCTAAGCAGTAATGCAAATAGCATCTAATTAATAGTGTCAATTAAAGCACTAATGAAAGATTTGCTTTGCTTTCTGAAGAGTGACATTTCCCTGTCCAGCTCAGTCAAACAGTGAATAGCAGTCTGTCGGTGTGCAGGATAAACCATCCTGTGTCAAGGATAACAGTAAATTCCTTGGGACTTTCTTGACTAAAATGGTCCTTGGAATATTTAATAAATGGTGTTGTAAGGCACTTTAATAGCTGATTTTGTGTCCATATTTCTGTATTTTGGGTTTACCTACATGTGAGAAGCACAGGTGTCGTTCATGTAAGTCATAAACCCATTATTTTTAAGGTGTTATTATCATAGAATAATAGAATTATAGAATGGCTTGAGTTGGGAAGGACCTTCAAACTCAGCCCATTCCACCCCCTGCCATGGGCAGGGACACCTTCCACCAGCCCAGGTTGCTCCAAGCCCTGTCCAACCTGGCCTTGGACACTTCCAGGGTTGGGGCAGCCACAGCTTTTCTGGGCAACCTGTGCCAGGGCCTGCCCACCCTCAGATTAAAGAATTTCTTCCTAAAATCCAATCTAACACTTCCCTCTGTGAGTTTCAAGTCATTCCTCCTCACTGTATCACTACATGCCCTTGTCAAAAGTCCCTCATAAACCTAGTCCTTGAATTAATCCCCTGAAAAATGGGTTTCCAGTCAAAATGAAGATGAAAATCATATTTTATTTATTCTTCATTTCTGGGAGAGCAACATCATTTCCATTGTACAATCATATTGATGGGCTTTCTCTTCTTCATCAGTGAACTCTGATACACCAGTTTCTTATTGTTTATGACTAAAGAGTGAGGCAATGAGAAAATCCTGTGAAAGAAAGCCCATGCAGGGAGGGGCCCTACAATCTTACCCACTCAGCAAAGTTGCTGAGGTCTCTCTGGAGACACAAAGGCACTCAGGTGAAAAAATAACCCGTAAAAATACCATTTCAGGGTGAAAAATGAGAGGGACTGCCCTGTGTCTGGGCTTCCGTACAACCCCACTGCAGGCTCAGGTCGTGTCCCTACATATGTGAGCATGTTAAATGTTAAACACAGAAATGATCCATATGAACTCCATTGCATTCTCATACATGGGAGCAAACCATTGGCATGGGTTCCTGGCAAGTAAATATCCATATTTTGGTGCAGGATCCATAAATATACATTAGCTGAGAGAAGAACAGCAGCACATAGGAATTTAGAGGTGTTAAAGGGAGTTTAAGGAATTGCAGATGGTGGCTGTATGTTGTCTCATTATGTATTTGTATATATATATATATATATATATAAATGTCTGTATATATACACACACACACACACACCAATATAATGGCATATGTGCATATGTTATACCAACATTCAACAGATGAACTTTGGCTTTTAGTTGTAATTCAGGGCATGATGTTCAATATAAATCTAATTGACTTTCTAGTAGCTTAACTTATTAGGGAAAATTAGGTTGATGGATCAAGGCTAAAAGCCTGTACAGTCAAAGGCTGTACTGGAATTGTCTTTAGTACATTAGCAAAGACTCAGATTTGAAAAATATGTTGATAAAAGGCAAGTTTGCTCTTAGAGCAATCAGAATATTAACATTGTTGAAAATGTGAATCCCTTCATAATGCCCAAACACAGTGAAGTGCAATAATAATTTGGGTATATATATAAAAATATTACTATAAAAAGCCTCTTCACATCAGAAAACCTACATTAATATGATGTTTTTACTGTTATTACAGGTGCCATGAAATTCAAAATAAGCTCAAATCTAATATTTTAATATCAATGTGACTTACTACTATGGATATTTAGAGGGAAATGATGGGGGTTTTTTTTCATCCTTTATAGATGATCGGAAAAAGAAAATTTAAAGCATTTAAACATAAGAGAAATGTATTTTTCTGAGCAGCCAACAGGGTAGAATGCAGGATGCCAGGAACATCAGGCTTCAATCCATTTAAGAGTGGCCTGGTCTTTCTCTAGAAAAAATTCAGGACAGTTTGTGATATCAAATTACTCCATAAATGATAAAATAAAACTGGATTTTTATGTGTCAAAGAAGGTTTTTTTGAGGTTTTCTTGCCACTTCTTCTTACCCATTTCTGTGGGTCAGTGTAGGGCTCAGGCTGCTGTGTGAGGTGACCTCACCTGAGGAACCACTTCCATTAGAGCTGCTGATTTTGGTGGCCCGTGCTGTGGAAGACCCCAGGAAAGACAGGGATAAAGGAACAGTGGTTTGTTTGCTCATTGATCCTCTAATTGCCAGCTAAACCCACGGATAAAAATTCCCACAGGGAAACCTCAAGTTAGTCCTCTGAATTCAGATTTTAGCAACACAGGTGCCTATATCTGACCTGTCTCACTGTTAGTAAACCAGGGCTTTGGTAAAATCAGGAGGGAAAAAAACCTATCCAAAATGTTCTGTTACTTTGTCAATCTCATGGAGCACAGTCACAGCTCCTCTGCAGCATCTTTGGACTGATGCAGCAGCTTGACACCCTTTGCTAGAAAAGGTTTGCCCAGAGCATTGGTGACTTCTCTTCAGAATTTGTAGCCTTACCCAAAATTTGCAGATATGCAAGAATTAGAAGTATAGAAGCACAGGATATCCTGAGTTGGCAGGGACCCACAAGGATCATCAACTCCAACCCCTGGCCTTGCACAGACACCCCAACAATCCCGCCCTGGCCCTGAGAGGATCATCCAAACCCTCCTGGAGCTCTGGCAGCCTTGGGGCTGTGACCAAGCCCGGGGGAGCCTGCTCAGTGCCCACCACCCTCTGGGGGAAGGACCTTTTCCTAATATCCAACCTAAATTCCCATATGTGAAATCCTCAGGGCAGCTGGAGTTGGGCAGAGGAGGCCAATGTGACCAACAATGTTCTCACCGTGGCTTTCAGAGCTAACCCTCCAGAGTCACTGGTGGGTTGGATGTGTAGGTTTGATGTTGAATAACATCCAAAGACACAGAGCAGCCTCCCTGATGCCTCAGATGGGTTTTCTACACTCCCTCCATCATCCTCAGACTAAATCCTCTTTTTTTTTTCTATCTGAGAAAATCAAAAAGCATGTCTGATTTATTATAAAGAGAGAAATCAATACATTATAAATTATTAGATGATAAGGAATTTGAAAAAGTATAAATAAAAAATGCATTTTATGCTGTGCTGAACCCTTTTCCATTCCCCAATGCTTTCTCTTTTCCCATAGGATCAAAATCACACTTTGTCTGCCTTTTCCTTTGAGTCAAAACCTTCTCCTACAGTTTGGTGAAGGTTTTCCCACCCCCTCATTAAGATTTTACCATCAGGGGTTAAAGGGGGAACAACCCAAAGCCCCGTGGTGGCTCCAGAGGATGCAGAACTGAGCTGACCCGAACATTTAACCTGCTGGAGGTGTTGGTGAAAGGCTGGAAATATTTTCCACTGCTCTGGGGGCCTCTGGCAGAGATTTTTGCTTTCTGTACACGATGCAGCAGCACCCCTCCATGGCTCAAGGCTCTGCTTCCTTCTGCATCCCCAAACTGAGCCAGAATCCACTGTGGGTTCAGGAAATCTGGATTAAAAATTTACCATGCTGGGGGGCAATTTTTTTTTTGGAAGGATAGAAGAAAAGAAAAGGAAATAAAGAAAGGAAAAGGAAATAATTTCTTTTTAATGCAAACTCAAATTTTTATCATTTCCTCTTGCAACGTTTGTATTTTTAGTATACAGATCACCGTGGATTTTGGCACAGTGTTTTGGAATTGTGTGGGTCTTTCTTGTTTCAGAATATCCCCTCTCTCTGAAAAAGGAAGAATAAAAGAAAAAAAAAGCCACAAAAAGTCTCTCTGGTCTATTTTTCTCATTTTTCCTACAGTTTGATGAACCAGATATTTAACAATACAGTGCAATCAACCATCTTCTGAAAATCACTTTCCATTCATAAATACCCAGGACTGGTAGTGAAATAAAGATCTAAACTTGCAGTTCTTCTCTGGGCTCTATCACATCCATTCCTCTTATGGGAAACAAACTGTTATCAAAATTAAATTCCAAACAATTAGCAAGACCAAACTAATTATTTTTGTCCTTCTCATTTCAGGTTGGGAAGTGGATAATTTGGGGCAGACCCATGCAGGTAAGAACCAGTTGTGGTGCTCACCTTTTAGGGAGCTGTGCTCTCAAAAACTCTGTGCAGAGCACGTGGTGATATCAGATGATTGAAAAGCTGTTTGTGTGTCAACCATTATCACAATGATACATTTAGCTCATTGTAACACTCAGATAAAAAGTGACATTTAAAAGTAAGTCTCTATAAATCAATGTGATTTCACCTAAATCCACAAATTTAAACTATCTCACTAAAAGTGGTTATTGCTTTCTGACATTGATGGATGGAAATAATTTTTCATTAATTCCCTGAACACTGGCCATATTTAAATACCTGTGGATTATAAATGTAAATTCCTGAAGATACAATATTTCACTTCCATAATTTTACAATAAAATTGGCCCTAGTTTGATTGAAGAAGGAATCTTTTCATTTTAGAGGTTCAGCTTTGATTTAAACTCACAAGTAAAACCGTGTTTACTTCCTCAGAAGTATTTATTGCCTTTGGGCCTGATCTAAACAAATAAAAATCAATTGCATTCTATTCCTTGATTTCCACAGAGATCACTTTGGGTCCTAATAGAAAACACAAAACAATTTCATACCAAATTTCACTTTTCTAGGTGATTATGACCTGCTGGAAAGCACAGCCCAGTCTCCCCTAGGTAAGAAACACAACCATTTTTTCCCCCCGCTTTTTCTTTATCTCTGTTCAAAAGGAAGATCTGAGGGGTTTTTGCTGTCATTTTGGTATTATTTTCTAATCAGTGCTAATTAACTTGACTTATTTTCTGCTATGTTACTTTTAGCAGTATTATGAAAATTTATTTATCCACTCTTAAGCCTTGCAGTCCAGCAAAGCTGTTGCTAAAAATGGTATCTCCCTGCTTAACAGCAATTATTAAATGGTGTTAAAGACAGTCAAGACCATGATTCAGTGGTTATTTTCCATTAAAAACTAGAAATGAATGTGCAAGAGTAATTTACCAAAATTTGCCAAGTAATGCAATGTTCTTAAATGAACGCTGTGATTAAAGAGATCTATTCTGCTGCATGGATGGCAAAGTGATTCCCTAAAAATAAGGTCATAACTGCTCTAAAAATTCAAAGCAGCATAACCTTAATAACAAAACCCAAACCTTGGAAATTTTCATCAGTTTTGGTCAAGGTACAACTCAAACTCCAAAATCTGTGATAAATGGAAGGTGTTCCCTTGTGCATCCCAAAGTGTCAGGAGACTCTTTCCTTTTTACCCCCAACTCTTCCCAGTACAGTTTTAAGCCTGTGTTGGTGAAAGCCATTTAGGATCTAGTCCTTATATGAGATGAGGCAAAAAAATGGGTATTTAAGCAAATATTTGCTTAAAATTGAGGTTATAAATCAGAATTGGAATAATTACTACACAAAGGAATGTGAGGAGCTCTGAAACAGGTTTGAAACTGGCAGCTGAAGCCACCCTCTGTAAATGAACATATTACCATGAAGGCAGAGATTAAAAAGATATTCCCAATCCATCTTTCCTTTTTGTACAGACCTGGTTTTCTACAGACCCTTCCCAGAAAGTCAATCTCAGATCAGACCCTCTGGTTGAAAATCAGTGAGAGGGACACGTGTTATCTGACCAGAGGAGAGCAACCCAGCTGCTCTCCATGGATATATGATGGCTAATTTAGATATTCCCACAGTATGGATTCCAGCAGCTGGTCCCAAAAAATCATGTTAGCCTTGTGTTTTCTCTCCAATCCCATGCACGTGCCTTGGATACAGACCATTTAAAATAGCCCAGAGTGGCTGTATTTAAGGACTGGACTTACCCTTTAACCCCCTCAAAATGTAGATGTCTCCAGCAAAGCTGCATTCCCTTGGGGCCTTTCAGGCTCAGTGGAGAGAAAAGGACATTCAGCTGCCCCCTGCGTTAGGCACCCACTTGAGAATGAGATTTTTGGTGAGACACTGAATACACTGATTAAATATTTTTGCTCTCTAGTGGCAAATTGCAATAGCCATCCATAGGTACCTATTGTAGAAGTGGGTCATCAAAGCTGCCATTAAATGTCAAGATTGAAATCTCTCATGGACAGCCAGATAAAGAGTGTTTTCAGTAGAACTGTGGGGTTTTCTTTGGTCCTGCACCAGGGGCAGGGAGGGAGGGAGTGTCCTGGGGTTTGCTTCAGCCATGTCACATTGCCAACTGCCCTTGGCACAGGGGACATCAGCAGGAATTGCACTGAGGAAGGCTGGTCTGAACCTTTCCCTCATTATTACGACGCCTGTGGCTTTGATGAAAACGAGACAGAGTCCGATAACCAGGTGGGAATTCATCTCATAATTAAAAACAAATGAAGGGGGGAGAGCAGGCTGCTCTTTGTCCAGCTTCTGGTCATGTTCTGATTTGAGAATGATTAGAATAAGCAATCAGACATTTATGAGTATAAAAATATGACATTTAAATCCTTCCCAGCCCTATTTACAGAAAACAAGTTTTTGCTGTTGCTTCAGCTTGTAACTTCTAGAATTATGGGTTAACCTGCAATTCTTCCCCTGTTGACTAAAGAATTCCTTGGCCAACCACGTTTTTCCTACAGATACACGCACAGTGATCAAAACAAATATAGGTAGCCTTTTCTAGCTCCCTGAGAAATAACTTCATGGTACACAGACCCAAGGGCACACTTGACATGGAGCAGAGCTCTGCTGTGCAGTGAGATCTCAGAGGAAACAAGAGGAGAAACCAGGCTGTTCAAGGAACAAATCCTGCCTCTGGTTCCCCCTGAGCATTGACAGGGTGAAGGAGATGTGACTGTAGATGAGCCCTTTAACCATGTGTTGTTTGCCTCCCAAGGATTACTACTATCTCTCAGTGAAGGCTCTGTACACAGTGGGGTACAGCACTTCCCTGGTGTCCCTCACCACTGCCATGGTCATCCTGTGTCGATTCAGGTGAGTCAGGATATGGGCAATGGGCTGTTCAGTCACTGGAGGAAAGAGCCTGTAGCTCGTCTGTCCAAGCTTTTATCCCATCAGATGTAGAATCCAAAAGAGAAAACCATCTGACTGAGTTGCTCCCCCAGCTTGGCCACACTGCAGCAGTCACATTTCAGTAAACTGTAAATGCTGCAGGAGAAACTTTGGGTCTCCTTTATGGAACTTCTGAAGCTGCATTGGATTGGGTGTATTTTATGCTGCTCTGTGTCCTTTTCCAAGACAGTCCCCAAATGTTCCCCTTGGCCAGGTTTAGGCTCAGTACTAACCACAGCCCTGGCTTATAAATATTGCTGTTTAGCACCAAGGTGCTCTGGCTGTGTGTGCTATTTCAATGAAATAAAACTATTTTCTTCTTTATTTCCCTTATTTTCCCCTCCCTTTCTCTTTTCTCACCAGGAAGCTTCACTGCACTCGAAATTTCATCCACATGAACCTCTTTGTTTCGTTCATCCTGCGTGCAATATCTGTGTTCATTAAAGACGGGGTTCTTTATGCTGAACAGGATGGCAACCACTGTTTTATCTCAACAGTAAGTAAAACTGAAACCTTCATTCCTCCCAGCATGAGGTAACAGGAAACAGAGAGGCAGGAGCAGTCTGTGGAGTGTCATCAGCTCAGATGCCACTGAGAGAATAAAAGGTGGCAAACTTCCCTCCCAGTTCACAGCCAAACTGGGTGTTGTGTCTCACGATGTCACCACAGCCCAGTGATCAGGACAAACCTCCAGGTTTTGGTTCCTGACTCTGCTCACATTGTTTCCCCCCATTCCCAGGTGGGATGAGAGCAGACACGAGCAATTTCCTTCATCTGAGGGTCTGTTTTTTTCTCCAGAGCCTCATTTGTTCTGGAATGTCATGTGTAAACAGACAGAAAATGCGTCTGATGGTCGCACTCTCAGGAAATCATTAGGATTAGCCACATGTTTGTCTCTGAAGTGTGTAGTTTCATGAAAAGCAGGCCCTTTCACAGATGCATTTAGCTATATATTATGTGTAGATCCCAATTTCTTTCACATTTAAGGCTAGTATTTGATATGATAAATCAGCTCACTGGGTGTAATTATGATGGAATTACAAACTGAGTTCTCCTTTATCCATCCAGTTATGAGCTAAATTCCCTATGAGTCACTTCCACAAGGAATGTGCAGCTGTGAGCTGTGTAGTGTCTTACTCAGCCTTTTTTTTGTCTTTTAAACTAGTTTTTACTCTTAATCCTTCTCTGTGGTAAAACTGAAGCCACGTCAGATCTGTAGTTTGTTCACGATGCTCTTCCAGTGGTGGCATCTTTGTTTGGAAACACCCAAAGCATACCACACCTCAAAATCCACCATTCCATCACCAGATCCTAAGCCCTGGTGGAGCTTCTGTGGACAAATTCAAGATCTGATGATTTAAACACCTCTGAGGTCATCGAGTCCAACCATTCCCCCAGCACTGCCAAGGCCACCACTAACCCATGTCCCCAAGTGCCACATCCACATGCCTTTTAAATCCCTCCAAGGATGGTGACTCCATCACTGCCCTGGGCAGCTGCGCCAGGGCTGGGCAGCCCTTCCGTGAAGAAATTTTCCATCATATCCAATCTAAACCTCCCTTGGTTTAATTTGAGGCCATTTCCTGCTGTCCTGTCACTTATTACCTGGGAGAAGAGACAGAGCTGGCCACAACCTCCTTTCAGGTGGTTGTAGGGAGCAATAAGGTCTCCCCAGAGCCCCCTCTTCTCTAGGCTAAACAAACCCAGTTCCTTCTTCTTCTTTTTTTTTCTTTATTATTATTCTTTTTTAGTTTGCTGCTTTGTTCCCCATCCATGGATGGAAATTTCTATCATTTTTTACAGTTAATGAATCAGCCTACTTTACTCTCACACTGACTCCTGTTCTTTCTCCCTGCTGATGCAATTCCCACCTGCACACAGGAGGGTGCATCCTTTCTGATCCCACTCTCAGGGCTTCCCACCATCCTCCTGCCATTTCACATCCCTCCTCAGGTGTCTCAAGACACAACTGGATTCTTTTCTTCCCTGCACTTTATGCTTGGAAGGTGGCTTAAATCCAGCACTTAGTGTTCCCTGAGGATGTGAACTCTCCCCAGGGCAAGACTCTCTGTCTCCCACTGGTAAAATTGGCTCCCTCCCCTTTCAGGCATCACCCTCTAAGTGCTACCTCACATTCTGCTCATTCTTTAAAAACTTTACTATTAAAAGTGTGCAATTCCAGTCCCAGCTCTTTCCACTAAGAGATTTGGAGAGGTTAAAAGTGTTTTTTCTGTCTGTTAGATGGAAGCAACTCGGCAATAACTTTGTTTTTCTTGATTCTCTGCAGGTGGAATGTAAAGCAGTAATGGTGTTTTTTCACTACTGTGTCATGTCCAACTACTTCTGGCTTTTCATTGAGGGGTTGTACCTTTTCACCTTGTTGGTCGAAACCTTTTTCCCAGAGAGGAGATATTTCTACTGGTACACAATTATTGGCTGGGGTATGTGACGTTTCTTGTTTAAAATGTGTCTTATTTAACATTTCCACATGCAGTTTCGAAGTATAATTTTAGTCTTTGTGTGGAACCACCACTGCAGTGCAAATTGTGCTTTTTTGTCTGGATAGAGTTGAAGTGAAATCTGGAGGACACCACATCTCTTGCAGAGATGAAGTCCACAACAGAAAATTGCCTTCTACAAGATATGATCTTAATATCAAGTTCTTCAGCTTAATCAAATCTGCAACCCTATGTCTAGTCCATTTTCCAAGAGTTCATTTTTGCCCTTCTTTCAGATAGCAGCTAAATTGAAAATGTATCCAGAGGGTATTCACATATCCTACCTGGATGGGAAACAAAAACTTGTACTGGGAAGAAACAAGATTTCTTTCCAAAAGGCCAGTTGTGTGATGATACCCAGGGTAATTATTTTTCATTCTGGTCTTCTGGAGAGAAATTGATTCCTGTGACATGTTCATTCAAGCAGATCTTTGCTGATGTTTTTGAGCAGAAGTCAGATGGTGAATGCAGAAGAATACATTCATTTAAAATGTACCCTGAGAAGGTTAAACTCGATTTTCATACTCAGACATACTTCTGAAATGATTGGAAATAATCCTGTATATTCAGGTGTGAAATCTACACAAACCCCCCATGTCTTAAACTTTTCTCCTTTGTAAAAAACATCCTTATGTAACCTGAACCTTCAAATAATCCAGAGTTAGTTTGGTTTTTTCCCTCCTAAGGCAGCTGTGCATACACAAAAATTCTCATCTGCTGGCAAAGACTCCCTAAATAGAGAGAAAAAGGTATAGAGAAGGTATAGAGCTAGAGAAGATATAAAGAACAAAGAAGGGAACCAATAATCATAAATAATCTGTACCATAAAACAGCTATTCAAAAAGGATGGTTGCTGGAAAATGCTTTTGGAAAAGCAACTGTTGGAAAGGGTGTTCGAAATTCCCTTTGTACTATGCACAGATGTGTAACCACATTATAGCTGAGACATAAGTGGGTTTTTAAAGAGAAATTGGGGGTTATGTGCACAAAAATGTGACAATTGTGAAACAAACAAATGTATAAATCTTAGCAATCTGAACAAGCCAGAGACTGAGTTCCTTTTATTAAGTTTGCACAATTTTCATATCTCTAGGTGTGTCTGAATGTGAGAATGCTGCACCACAGCATGGATTGGCTGATTTTGATTTTTAAGGCAGTTTGTAATAACTGAACTACCCAGATGGATTCATTCTGTAAAGCAGCCTCATATTTAGTTTTGAATTGAATACTGTAAGTAATATGCAGCTGTTCAATTTATGGATATCCTAGAATCCCAGAATGGTTTGGGTTGAAAGGGACCTTAAAGATCATCTAGTGTCACCCTCTGCCATGGGCAGGGACACCTTACACTAGTCCAGGTGGCTCCAAGCCCTGTCCAACCTGGCCTTGGACACTTGCAGGGATGGGGCAGCCACAGCTTCTCTGGGCAACCTGTGCCAGGCCCTGACTAACCTCAAATTAAAGAATTTCTTCTTAATATCCAATCTAATGCTTCCCTCTGTCAGTTTAAAGCCATTGCTCATTGTCCCTTCACTTTGTGCCCTTGTCCCCAGTCCCTCTCCAGCTCTCCTGGAGCCCCTTTAGGCCCTGCAAGGGGCTCTCAGGTCTCCCTGGAGCCTTCCCTTCTCCAGGTGAGCCCCCCCAGCTCTCCCAGCCTGGCTCCAGAGCCAGAGGTGCTCCAGTCCTCGGAGCATCTCCATGGCCTCCTCTGGATTTATTGCAGCAAGTCCATGTCCACCCTACACTGGAGATCCCAGAGCACATACTCAAATCACTTCAGATTCAAAGCAGCATCAATAACACCCATTAGCAACACCAAGACAATCGCCAGATGTGGGTGGGTTTGGTTCTGCTTTGGGTTTTTAAACCCAGTTATTTTCTCAGCTCTGCATATTCCACTTTCACTGGCAGCTCCCCTGGCCTGGTAGGAGCACTTGGCAGGAACCAAAGCACTTCCAGGCTCTGGATGCAATTCCTGTAGAGCCAAGGCAGCCCCTCAGCTCGGAGCTGATGGGGAGGGAGCTGTTTGAAGCAGCAATAAGCAAGAGCTCAGCATTTTGCAGCATCTGGATGTTTATCTGTTCCTTGAAATGTGCTGAGTGTCCTCATTTGATTAATGAGAACTACAGATGGCTGTGTTGATCCAGGCAATTTTTTTTTCCCCTCCTTAAATGTGCAATATGCTGGGAAGTTCTCTGGATAGACTGCTGTGTTCCTGAGCTCTCTCCTGATGCTCAGGGCAGAGACACTGTCTGCAAGAATAACTCTCTTCTCGGCCTCTGGGGCTTGTCTGTTTTCTAACGTTGCTCAGAAGTTGAAAAGAAGGTGATGAGGAGATATAAATCTTTTGATGTAAAGAAAAGTAATGTGAGTATATGTGTGTTCATACAGCAGATGGTTCAAGGCTCCCGGCTGATCTGAAATGTGTTTTTTGAACTATATTTTTAGGGCATTTTTAGTTTAATTCTGCCTTCCTGCACATTTTTTTTCAGATTTGGAACACTATTCATAGCAACAAAATTTATATAGTGCAAATCAGACCAAACTATATAAAATGTGAGAGTCATGTTTGATGGGATCATAAAATCCCAGAATGGTTTGGGTTGGAAGGGACCTTAAAGATCATCCAGTGCCACCCCCTGCCATGGGCAGCAACACCTTCCACTAGCCCAGGTTGTTTCAAGCCCTGTCCAGCCTGGTTTGGAACACTTCCAGGGATGGGATATTCACAAGTTCTCTGGGCAGATATTGGTTATTTCAAAATAAATTTGATAAAATTAAAATTTGATATTATAAACCTTAATTTTTCTGCTGTGCATCTGTTAAGTGCACAAAGATCCTTGTGTTTTCCAGGTATCCACCTGTGAGAAAAGCAGACTTTGATTGAAATTAAATATGCAGGATTTCTCCTCCCCAAAGCCTGTCATTTTATTTCTTCATATCATTTTTCCTTTCAAACATTTCTCCCTGTACTTTTATTTCTGGGAGTGGGAATATGAGCTTTGACAGAGACTCGTTTAAGTGGCTGCAATGGAATGATTAATTCATGTGACATCAACACAGCCTTGCAAAATGCATGGACTAGAATTGCTCCTGCCAACCTACAACAGGCTCGTTCAGTGCAGAGAGCTGAGGACATCGAGGTCCTTGTTGTGTTTGCTTTTTAGCACTTTATTCCTCCAGTGCTGCCTGAAGAGATCGCAGCACTTTCCTAGGCAAAGGTTTTATTCACCGTAAAATGGAGATCCAACTTAGCCAGAGTTGTGGTGCAAGACTGCATAACTTCATAAAAATATTTCCCCTGGAAATCAAAATCACCCTTTTAGAGTTTTCAGAATGGAAAATAAATCCATGTTTCTCAGTGGATTCTGAGTGTTTTGATTAAATTTGCCTTTTATGTGCATTTTTTTTTAAAGTAGTGTCTGCAATAGAAATTAAATCCTTGCTCCAACGTTCACTTTGGGGAGATTGTTGTTTTGTTGTGGGGCTTTTTCTGTTTTTTTGGGGGTTTTTTTAATGAAAAAATGTAAATATTCCTGCGTGTAAAGGCAAATTCTCCTCTATTGATTTGTTTTGGTTGAATAAGTAAAGCAAAATCAGTTATTTACGCAATAACACAGAAAATGCAACATATGCAAATCATTTAGAGGCAACCCACATCAGAATACAGGGAATACAATAATGCCATTACAGCTCAACATCTGGCACTGTGCAATTACTGCCTAATTACAGCAGCTCCAGACAGGATGTCACTGCCTCTATTCTGCACAGACTTGGTTTTACTCTTCATGCAACAAGGAGTGGTACAACCCATTGAGCAGCAATGGCTGAGGCAGCACCATCCTTTGGCTCCTGCAATCCCACCCTCCAGCTGAGCTATAGGAGAGAAAACCTCAGTGGGGAGGTTGCCTAAAGTGCTCAGTGCTGAGTATTGGATGCGCCTAGAAGTGCTAATGGTGTCCCCCTCTTGTCCTTTGCAGGTACCCCAACAATTTGTGTCACAGTCTGGGCAGTGCTGAGGCTTCACTTTGATGACACCGGGTAGGTATTGCCGCGTGGGAAATCACTCCGGGTGCCTTCAGCACAATGGCAAGGATGCAACAGAGATGGGGGGTCAGATAGAGAATCACAGAATCATTTAGGTTGGAAAAGACCTCTGGGATCATCAAGTCCAACCTGTCACCCACCACCACCTTCTCAACCAGCCCAGAGCACCGAGTCCCACATCCAGTCATTCCTTGAACACTTCTGGGGGTGGGGACTCCACCACCTTCCTGGGCAGCCCCTTCCAATGCT
Organism: Campylorhamphus procurvoides; assembly: GCA_013396655.1. Lineage (NCBI taxonomy): Eukaryota > Metazoa > Chordata > Aves > Passeriformes > Dendrocolaptidae > Campylorhamphus > Campylorhamphus procurvoides. The sequence goes on along the minus strand of WBMV01008979.1, from coordinate 162,744 downwards.
TAACAACCCCTTCCATGAAGACAACCTTTCCTGATGTCCAACCTGAACCTGTTCTGGTTCAACTTGAGGATATATCCCCCTGTCTTATTTTCTCTTTCCATTTCTGATGTTGATTTGTGTACACAAGTCATGCAGGTCCAGAGCTCGAGTCCTTTCCTCTTCATTTGCCTTTAGAGCCACAGTTTGAGGTCTCTGCCCCTCTTGCACTGATGAATTCCTAAAAGAAGGTGTAGGCATCAAACCTGTAAACCTGCAGCCGACCCAGTGGCCCTTTGTTCTCTGCTCTTTTAAATTGGTAGAGTGCAGGAGGTGGTTTATCTCCTCTTGGAAGAGCTGTGAGGTGAATCACACATGTAATTCCTACTCCTTTGCAGCTGGTTATGGAGGATGAACTCAAGGAGTTATTGGAGACATCTCTGATGGGATGAGTGAAATCTGAGATTTGATTTACCAAGGCAATTAGGAGTGTTTTCCACAAATCAGCAGGGGAGATGAGGAGGGGTGAGACAGAAATCCACACCCTGTCTTCTGTGTGAAAAAAATTAATTAAATAATTTCAGAAAGAATTCAAGTGGGTAGATTTGACCCAAATTGTCTCTTTTGGTGGAGAAAACCCCCCTGCATATATCCTGTATCCTTGCCTAAAGGACCAGAAGGAAAAGCTGCTCCCAGAGATGGACCTGCATATGTTGGTAGTGTACAGATGGGCTAGTCTTCTATTTCTTCTATGGAGTAGTCTATTTCTTGGTGAAATGTTAGAAAAATGAGGGAGAAAAAAATCCATCAGTTGTTCTCTGAAAACACAGAACTGAGTGAAAGGCATCATGTACCCAAGTTCCATTTCCAAGGGATTTAGGCTTATGCTTTAATTTCTCCTTGTACTGGAGGTGCCTGGATCCAAAATGTGCACAATATTGCTCTGTCAGGTTTTCTTCATCCTTGTTCTTTCAGACTCTCTTTGGAAAACACATAAAGCCCTTCCTCCACTGGGGATGCCAGTGCTTTGACCCAATGTTCTCTTTTGACAAGACAAATTAAATCATTGATTTCCAGGCAAAACAAACCAGAAACCCCCATAGTGTCATTATTATGATTACAACACTGGTCCTAAATGCATTAATTTCTCTTTGAAATCCAAATAACGTTTTGCAGGTAGAGAGAATGTCTCCCAGGAGGAAAAGAGGGGAAAAATCCCACTAAAACCCTTTATTTCCTTTTACTTAGAGAAGCTATTTAGTATGCAACACATTTAGACAGATTCTCGCTGAGAGTCTCAGTGGCTACTTCTTAAAAACCAGCAAGCATTGTACTGGGGGTGGGGGAACAACCAGCATGAGCCCCCAAACCCTGCAGGAATTGCTGATGTGGAAAAACCAGAGGCACAAAGGCACAGCCTGAAATCCAGACTGGGAGGGTGAGTCCCCTCCTGCTCGTTCCTCCTCAGACTGGCAGAGCTCCTGACTCCCATCCCTGCCAGTGCCAGGTTTGTGGAGATAAACGCAGCTGTCTGCTCAGCCCGAGCTCTGCTACGGAATTAAAGGGATTTGTTCCAGATGCACAGCAGAGATGCAGCAGAGAGCACACTCTGGCCTTTTCAAATGGAAATCACAGCCCTGCTCCAGCCCACTGGCTCCCTTGCCTTCATCCATCCTGAAAAAGAGTCCTGTGTGTCTGCCCTCCACTGGAGTGATGCATTTGAAAGAAATTCAGGAGCCTGTGGATGTGGTGCAGCTTTTTGGCTGATAACGCCACTGCTCTGCTGGGCATTGCTCATTTTTCCTTGAGGCCGTGTTTATCTGAGGAGAAGATGTTGTTTCTTCCACTACATCCATCCTACAGATGGGACTGGACAAAAAAAAGCCCTTGATAAAAACCTCTGTGTGAGCTTGAGCTGATTCACTGTCAACATCTACAAGGTAGAGGTTGGAAATTGAGCTCTCTGGGGACAGAGGGATGGGTCTAGAAAGAATAGGAATTTTTCGGGGATGATGTATCACCCCAGAGCACACATTTCAAATAGCTCAATCTGGGAAAAAAAATCCCCAAAACAACCTCCAAGCATCTCTGTCCCAACCAGATTCCAGGATAATTAGCTGGGCAGTCCATGGTTTCAATTCAGATGACTGGAACTAGAAGAGGTCGATTCTTTTCCCTGTAATTTCTCATTTCCACATGGACCAACTGCCATACATCACTACTTATTGAATTTTGGAATTTTCCCAGATTCTTCCAGCATTGGTCAACTCTCCAAAGACTTCCAGGGTAGATTTAATGTCCATCATAAGGAGGTTAAGCTCTGAAAATAATGGGTAGTTTTCAGAAGGCAGCACCTCATTTATAAACACAAATAAAGAATTTAAAAGGTAATTGGTGATTTTGGGTGCTTTTCTTTTGGGGATGTACAATTGTTGATCACTGAAGAAATCCCGACTTCCAGACTCTGAACATTTATCTCCTTTCAAATAGTTGGGCACCCAAATTGAGGTGACTGAGAAATGTAACATTCCATTTGAAAACTCAGCCACGGTCTCATGGATTTTGGGATATTTTAAGTTTCTAGGCTTTGAGAACAGAAGCAAAAATACATAATTTTGTGTAAATTTGACATCCCCACCTCTAAATTTTCTCTCTTCTCACCAGCTGTACCACAACCATCCTTATTGCTGGTTTTATGGAACTTCAGTAAGATATTCTTCAATTGAAATATAATAGGAATTGTTCAATTGAAAGTGTAAGTTCAGCTGGAATTTCTAAGCCAGGCTTCACTCAGCCATTCAGGGTTTCTCTCACATGCACTTTCACGATGGGATTTCAGCTCTGCCTCCTCACTTTGACACTTGTAAATAGTTTTGTGCAAAGCAAAGATTGCCACTTTTCCCCCAGATGCCACCAGACAACCATTTCAGTGACACAGAAGTTGCATTAAGCTCTCCTAAGACCAGCAGTGTTTTATTCCTGGGTTCTCTTTCCAATTGTTCCTTGGCATGTGACAAATGCGACGTGACAGCCACTGCTGGGACTTTTGGCTGTGCTCCCAGTGGGAGGGAAAAGCTCCTTCTCAGAACTGCAGGTACAGAGTATGCAGTTTTCTGTGATTTTTGTATTTTCTAGAGTGAAATATCAGCGGAAGAAAGTGGAGGCAAATGAAGGAAAATTTTAGCTGACAACCAAATTCTTGATGGCTTAAAATAGTCATTAAGACGTGTCTCAGTGGAATAGTCACTGTAACAGTGTGGCAGGGTGGGGAAATAAGATTCTTTTCATTATGAGTGGTTTTCCAGCTTTTAAAACATTTTTAATATTAAACCCCTACATCTATATGGGTCCTGTATTTAGCTTTCACTACAACTGGGTGTCCAAATGAACCTATGTGGAATGAACTTCTGGAGAATTCTTTGGTGACTCCAAAGGAAGTTTTTAAGTGCTGAGGTAGAAATGCCATTTTATTTATGATCCTTCATTTCCAACATCTTAAAAAAGGAGCTGTTGAACCTTCTCAGATGAATCTTTGCTCCTCAGTAGGACTTGCAACCCAGTGACTGGAAAATCAATTCTATATGTGAATACAGCCAGGCTCTGGCACGTCCTGGAGTACCAGAGATGTGTCAGAATCCTCATATCAGGGTCAGAAACACACACTCATACCTCTTAACCCTGGAAAAGTAACTGAGGAATCAGACTTTGGGATAATCATCTCTTACCCTTTGAGGTATCCCTGTCTTTTCTTTTAAAAGGGGATAAATTTACTGTTGTCCTGTAGACACAGAAACACACATTAAGGCATTTTCCAAAATTTCTAAGCTGTTTAGAAAGAAGTGCCACTGAAACTGCCACAAAAAGACTTATTTTACTGTCATATAAGTTGGGAAAGCCTGTAAAATAAAGCTACAACTAAAGAGCTTGTACTTTGAACTCAAATAATTTAGCTACAAGGCCGCTCTCTGCCTTCTTAAAAATTATTCTAAGTGCATTAACTTCTATTTTATATCTTTTTTTCCCTTCTCTTCCCCTCTCCCATTCTTTCCTCACCCACTGCAGCTGCTGGGACATGAATGACAACACTGCCTTGTGGTGGGTGATCAAGGGTCCTGTGGTTGGATCAATCATGGTAAGCAGCACTTGGAGTAGGAACTTCCTCAGCTCTTCTGAGGACAAATAACCAATGCAAATATCTTCCAATACCTTTACAGACTGTGCTGGGCTGGTGGAGCTTCTCTGAATGCCCATCATTTGCCACCCACAGTGGTTTGTTCACTGTTCAAAAGAAGTTTTAGTGCAAGTTAAATGCTGGTGCTGTGCCTGCAAGCAAAAACTGTGTATAAAGTTATTCCGTTGCTTGAACAGAGACTCCCAAAGACCCCAGAGCATGTGGAGTGTTTGTCTGGGGGTGGCAGACATGGCACTGGATGTTTGGGAATCCTGTGCCACTTGGGGCAGCAGCTGAAGGCCAAGTGGGACAACTCAGGGTATTGGAAACAATCCTAGATGCCAGTGGCCTGGAAAGTGGGATGTCTGCTGAGTGGAATTCATTTCACAGCTACATTTAGCTAATATTAGCTTTATGATAGATGCTAAATAGTCTGCAAGGTGCCTGAGCTCTCCTTAGCTGATGGAGGGCTTGGATTTGACTCAAATGCCATGAGACACCCATGTATGGATGCTTGAGAGGTTCTTAAGAACCCTATTTGGGCTTCCCACATTCACAGGAGGGCTAAGATTGGAAGGGACCACTGCAGGTCATACAGTCCAACCTCCCTGTTCAAGCAGGATCCCCTAGAATGTAAATCTTAGGATTGTGTCCAGATGGCTTTGGAATATCTTCAGACAAGAAGGCATTCTGGTACCCCAAAGAATATGGGAATTTTACAGTGGTGTTGGGCTCCTCCTCCTGAGCCCCTGGCCAATATGGATAGTGGCACCTGAAAATCTCTTCAGCTTGCCATGTGTAGGTGTCTGATTCTGGGCATCCTAAGCTGCTCTCCATGCTCCAGGCACAGCATTAGCCAGGTTTACAGGGACTGGTTTGGGAATTCAGACATCCAGCTCACAGGTATCCAACTGCATGCAGGGGTTTTTATCAGGTTTGGTGCTTGCCCTGGGAAGTTTTTGGCGCCAGAGCATTGAAAACAAACCTGATTTTATTATTCTCCAGTGTTTTGAAACTTGTGGATGCTGCTAAACTGAGAAGTCCCTTAGTTCAGGGAATGGGAGTCAAAGATGCTCCTACTGTTGTGAGATGGTTTTGGTGTGCAGGGATCTCTCTTTTCACTCTCTGCACTGGTTGATAATGACAAATATTGAAACCCTTTCATTTATCTTTCTCATCTCTTCTTTTTGGGACTGCAGAAATCCTGAATCTGCAGGAAGAGGGATCTTTTTGCCTGCAAAAGGGGTGATAAGATGCTTATAAACTTATCCCATTACTCCTGACCCTGTAAACCTTTTAGACTGTCATTTGGAGAAGAAGAAGAGAATGGAACCAGCAAGTCAGTGGGAAATGTCTCATTCTCATACTGAAAATATGTCGTTGTCTTAATTTTTATTTTCCTTTTTTTTCCCTCCCAGATAAACTTTGTGCTTTTTATTGGCATAATTGTGATACTCGTGCAGAAACTCCAGTCACCTGATATTGGGGGCAATGAATCCAGCATTTACTTGTAAGTACAAATAAAGCAGTAATCAATTTAAATTACTAATATACACATAGGAAAAAAAGACAAAGTGAAAAAGACGCCTCAGCTGAATTAGGCTGATTTTCAAAAAGGGTCACAGGGTCTATTAAATTGGTTTTTTAGGCTGATTTTCAAAAAGGTTCACAGAGTCTATTAAATTGTTTGGGTTGATTTTTGCTTTTTTTTTCCTTTCAATCCATCAGCCACAAAAATGCATTTTATTGCCAGTTTTCGTCTTTCTTTAAAAGGCCTAAAAATGAGCATAAATAAAAGATTTTAAAAAAAAGAAAAAACAAAACAAAACAAAACTCACTTTTTTATCGGTCAGTTATCTGGAAATTAACAGACTGACCAGGTATAAAGATGACTATTATGGGACAGTCTGCTGTGCTTCATACGTTACGTTCCAGGGACGTGGTCCAAAATTCCCTGAAATCAGTGAGATTTGTTGAAAAGATTTCAATATCTTTGGGCCAAATTCTAATTTAGAAAGGGCCCCTGAAGTTTCTTGTAACCTTAAATTCATTCTGCTTAAGCCAGACAATTCCCACACCCCTAAAATTGTTTTAAAATGCACACAAATCCTAAACTACATTTATAACTTTGTGATTTACAATTTTTTTAAAGCTGAAATCCTTTTAGTGATTTCCACCTCATAAGAGGGCAGGTTGGCCATTTGAGATGGTCTTCATTCTGATTTTGAGGGCAGGCAGTTGTTCTCCATATAAAAATTACATAATCCTTTGGAATTATTGGGATGTGGCAGCACATTTGGTGTCGGCTTGTCGGCCTGAACACACTTTTTTTGGTGAACTTGACTGATTTCTTACACTCATAAACATGGGTAAGACAGTTTGATTTAGTACTAAATTCCTGATGAAAACAGGCAAGCCACAAAAACCTCAAATAAAACTAAAAGATGTCAGGGTAAAGCAGGAGATCCCCATTTTGTAGCAAATACAATTATCCAGTGATTAGTTTCACCCTAAGTAACCACAATCAGAATATAATGATGTCATCTGTCTTAATGGAAATTTGCAGGGAAAAATAGGTCCTCCAGCTGCCTGGTTTTACTTCCTTTTATTTTTTCCCTATTATCTAGTTTGCATTTACATGGAAAGACAATATTTTCTGCATCCCTTTTTCATGTCTGTAGTCAGACATCCCCTTACTCAAAGCTCTGCCCTCGCATCTTGCCCTAAACTGTGTTTAAATTCATCCTGCAGATTTTTATCTCAGAAATAAAACTCAGCAGAGAGCGTAGGGATTAGGCTAACTGTGTGCATGGTTTTCCCAGGGCTTGCATGAAGACTTCCCATGGATGTGCTGCTGGGAAGTCATCCACTGAGTCTTAGGTTGTAATTAGCACTGGAGATGTGCAGAGCTCGTTATGACGATGACTTTCTGAGTGCATGCTTGGCGTGTGCTGCACATCTCTCACATATGAAGCAAAGCATGCCATGGATTCCAGTGGTTTAAGGGGATTATCCAACATCCTTGTCATCCTGGCTCAATATGGTGACTGGGTTTGACTGGTGTTTTTCCTATGTGTATAGTTAGCCACCAAAACCAAGAGAAAACATCATATTTTCTGTTTCATTCGCTGCCATTCTTTTCCATATTTCTTTGCAACTTTCTAAAGGGGTGTGTATAAACAGACCTTGCCTTGATGTTTGTGCTATGGAGTGGAGTGTTGTTTATCCAAACAGATCTGACAACAAACAGAAAAGTCACACAGGAATGATTAAAAGGAAGGAAATTAATAATTCTGTGCAGATAAACACCAGAGAGAGTCAATATTTGTAAAAAAGAGCTTGTTGTAAGGAAGGCCAAAGACAGATGATAGTCTGGTTCTGTCACCATATTGAAATCTGTGGCTTTTAGACTGTGGTTCACCTTAAACATTTTCCATGTTCTATTTTGCTGTTTCAAGCTGTTACAACATCATTCCATCAGACCAAATTCTCCATCCAGAGCTTCATTCCACAACATATTTAAGTACTTTCCCTTCAGTAGACGAGCAAGAAGGAGGTTGGGGAAGGATTTTCAGCCTCTTTCTGGAGGTAATATCTCATGGTGCCTGCAGCAGGGATTGAGATTTATTCTAATATCATTTATTGGAATAACCCTTTAGCCAGCTGGGACTTCCATTATAAAAAAAAGAAAATTAAAGACCCCAAAAACTGGCCTGGAGTAAGATTTATTTTCTTTTTATATGTATGGTACATTTTTAGCTTCAGGCCCTTTTAATGATTATTTTTACTAGGAAAATCTACCTCTGATTTCACATTATAAACACTATGGTCATGGTTCTGCAAAGCACTTAAGCCTGTATTTGACATTTAAAGCCTTGGGAATGGGCTTAAATTCAAAGATTAATCATATATTGCTCCCATTGTGCATTCATTATTAAAATCTCCCACTGGAGAAGTTCCCTGGGAGCTCTGACAGGACCATGGAAGAAGAGAACTGGGGAATTGTGGCTTAATTAATATAGTGTAGCCACTGGAGAACGTAAGACTTGCTTTAAAAAAAATCAAACAATGATCTGTATCATTTGCAGCACGTTAAGAGTGCTTTAGTCCCACAAAAAATCAGACTTTCTTCCTAACTAACCTGATGTTCATTTTATGCAACAGCTGACAAAAGCTTGGAAAAATGTAGCTAATTCCTAACAAACTTCTGCAGTGGTCAGATGCTTCAGTGGTGATAAATTCCCATTTCATCAACTCCTCTGTTCAGTCATTCATCACCTTTCTCGTAGCTCAGCTCCCCCCCAGAGCTGCCTGCATGCTGCTGATCCCATTCCAGAGTGAACAGCCCAAGGAGAAGTGCCAGGTTCTGGGAGAACAAGAGCTCCATCTTCCTTCCACTGGTGGTCTAGACAGAAACTCCTCTTTCTGGCTGGAAATACTGGGGGCCAGATCCATCCAAGTAGCTAAGCCAGGAAGTCAAAAGGCATAGAACACAGGCTTTTAATAATTTTAATTTTATTATTATTTTGTTTTGGTTTTTTCCCCTAAGACCCTTTAATACTCCCTCCCAATAGTCATCATAATCATTAGTTACTTTTTTAGTGTGAGGAGTGAACTAAGTTTTTTTTCTTGAAATGTGTCGGATTTCAGTGAATCTCATGTCAGTCCTACCAAATTAAGCATCCAAACAAAGCAAGATCAGTAAGGCAAATGCAGTAGATTTTTACCTGAGTTGGAAGATCTGAGATCCCCAAGTGCTGGAGAAGAACAGAATGACATTGATTGTATTCCCAGAGCAATTAAGATAACTATTAACATAGTTCAGCTGGGTTTCTTGTCCCATCTGGTGAATGAATATCATAAACAATAGAAATGTGCCATGATTATAGACAAGGAATCCTGGAATGGTTTGGGTTGGAAGGGACCTTAAAGACCATCCCATTCCACTGCCTGCCATGGGCAGGGAGACCTCCCACTAGCCCAGTTTACTCCAACCTGGCCTTGGACACTTCCAGGGATGGAGCAGCCACAGCTTCTCTGGGCAACCTGTGCCAGGGCCTGCCCACCCTCCCAGCCAAGAATTTGTTCCTAATATCCAGTCTAAACCTGCTCTGTTTAAAGCCATCCCCCTTGTGACATGTCATACTTATTACAGAACAAATGACCATGTCTTGAACTGCTACCTGTACTTGCCACCCAGTTAGATTTTACTTCATGTGCTTCCAAGAAGAAAGAAACACCTGCTTTTTAACCAGCTCCAACTGCAGTTTGTAAATATCTTGAAGATTGTTTAGGGAGAGTTGCATCATGTGCTGAAAGCCAAGGAACACCACATTGGAATTCCATGAATCCAGTGTGATGTCACAGCTCTGGGGACTGCCCTCATATATTCACAACCCTACAATGTTCAACTCCCAGGGCATCCCATCAGGCCCACATTATTTCCATGGATTTACCATATATCAGTTCCTTCTCTGGAATTTTATATGAAACAGATCCAACAAGGCTCCACTGTTCTTACCATGAAAAGCCCAGCCAACAGTTTGTATGTGTAACCTGGTATGTCAGAATCTGCTTTCAGGCATCCTGATTTTGGTCAAGTTGTTGTAGAGAGATTATATTCATCTCCTACCCCAGAAAAGCCATATTTCTGTAGAAATGCCCACACAAAGCTTAAATCCACGCTGTTATTTTCACAAGCATTGCTGAAATACCCACTATAGAGGGAAAATCACCCAACAGCGTCACTGCCATAAACCACCACAGTATTTAGTAGGTGTGCATGATGTAGATGCATGCTGGAATAACCCTTAAGATTAAAAAGACCCTCCCATTCCCATCAAATCTTTGCTTATTCATTCATTTTTAAGGATCTAGCACATATAACTGAAAAATCCTCTTTTTCTTTTATTTTGATTTCCAGTTGATCACGAATAGTATAATTTGGGAGGGGGGAGCTTGTTTCTGCTTTTGCTTTAACAGATTCTTCATAAATTTTGTATCCCATGTTGAAAACTCAATGAAAAGAAAATAAAGCCCACATATATGTAGCTAATTCAGGTCTACGTCATTCCTCCACTCAGCATCTTGCTGGAAAGAAAGGAGAATCATGGCATATATCATAGGTAGGTATGATTTTACCTCTGGTGCAACCTAAAGGGTCAGGGCAGGGAAAGCAATGTTGTAACACAGATGTTTTGGTAAACAACACTCCAAAGCCACTGGACACTCAGTGATTCATTCTGCTACTGCTTTGTCTTGCTGCAAGTGCTCAGCCTGCCAGAGCTGATGGTTGTGGACAGGGGCTTCGGGCCAAAGGGCTCATTTCTGACCAGGAGATGGCAGAGGTGGGATGGACAGTGTATTCCTTAGTCTGGCACTTCTGTTTCTGAACCAGTTGGGTGCTGGAATGCCCAACAACCCAACAACAAAAGGGACTCGTGTCCCTGGGTTAATCCTTTTCTGTCACATGAGAATACAGTGGAAAACACAGATGATGATCATTTGATGCCAGTGCATGACTGGCAAGGACCAAGTTCTCGTTTCTAAGAAGTGCCAGGAAAGTGGATATTTGCTGCTCTGACTGACGCTAATTCTTGATGGATTTATTTAAAGCTTTAGGAAAAAAACGTGCTCATACACAACTACTATAGTTTTCACATGCATTGCCCAAGGCAGATTACTATTTGGGGTGTTGGTTTGATGTTCTTTTAGTTTCTGGTTTGTATTTTTCTCTGGTGGGGGGGAAGGGGGCATTAATTTGTGCAAAATCTTGTCAGGTAGGGCTTGGAAAAAATGGAGTGTACACATTAGGAATGCAAGATCATGTAGGCTATCTACCATAATTAGCAGGAGTATAAGTACCCAAGGATTTATTTATTTTCAGATAAAGTAATCTAAAGCACTGTTCTGCTTTGATTATCTATCTATAGATTTGCTCTGGTCTCACCTACTGTAACAGCAAACAGCACAGAATATTTAGTGTGTTTATGATGCTCCAACGAGCTGTTGTTGCCACTGAACAGCTGAGGGTGTGATGCACAAAGGGGGATCCTCAAAATCCCTCAGGTGCCTGTGGCAAGTCGAGGAAGATGGATCTCTGATTGCTGGATCTACCTTCCCAACCTAAACACTGTCCTTCCATCCAGAAGGCATCCTGTACATTCCTACACTGATGATGAGATTAGACCTAAAACTCTGTCTACCTTGAAAGTAATTTTATTTCATGCCCCACTTGCCTGAGGGATATTTCAGAAGAGCAAATCAGCATTTATAAAGGAAATTCCATCTGTTTCCAATGATACACAAGCACTTGACAGGATCTGCTTTTGAAATCATGGATCACAAAAGTTATTTCTCGTGGTGACAAGATCATCTGTGACGAGTGCAATGTTAAAAAGTGTTCTGCTTCTGTTCTTTGGCAATCCTTAGAAGGTGGATTTTAGGGTGAAAGGCCTGTATGGTGCAGGCTGACTTCTATTTTCTGTTTGCAGCAGTATTGAAAAATGGGATGACTTTATCTTTAGACACTGTGCACATGGCTGTAGGGTATTTTTATGGGCAATTTTATGGTTTAAATGGATATACAGGCAGAGGAGGGGATACAAGGCTGATTTTTGTGGCTGATGAACTAGCTGACACTTTGATCTCTGGCTGACTTTCATGTTTAAGGATTCTCTAATCCTGACTTGGAATTTCTGCTTGGCTCCACGACCTATGGCAGCCTCAGAAAACAAAGTTCTTTGTCCAGAGGTTGTGTACTAAAACAGCAAGCACAGACTTTTTTCCCTCATCTGAGCAAGCCATGAAGTGGAAAAGAGCATTTTTGCATTAAAAGAGAAGCCACTACAAGATGCTCCTTCTCTGGAAGGATCAAGGAGGTGTGCAGGGCAGTGAGGGAGAGCACAAAGCCAGGTTTTATCCAACAGTGTGATTCTCTTTAGAGAAATGGCATTTTCCATTTTTTTAAGAAGGCACAGGAAAGCTTGATGGACACTCAGCAGTTCTACCAAGGGTTGGAATAGCTCTAATAGCCCTGTTTCCAAAGAGGTTTAGGCACCAAGAAAAGGCTAAATGCTGTCTTTATGACTTCCCACTGAAGTGTAAGTGGCATGTATCCGGAAATGTCAGATCCAGACATCTCTCAAAGACAGCACTAAACCATCAGGTCTCGATTGCCATAACTGGTATGGAACAGCATTCCCAACATCCAGAGGCTCCAACCAGTGGGATTTGTATGGAATTGTTTGTTTCTGTTGGGTGTCTGGGTAAATACAGGCCTTTGCCTACACATGTACTGTCTGAAACATTATACAGAGCTAAAGTGGTTCCAGCACTGCTTTTTAAAAGACCACAAACACTTTAGCAACGTGCACAACATGAAGCCTCTTGCTGTGCTGGGCAAGGGGCTGCTCTCAGCTCAATTTGCTGCAACATTTTAAGTTCTGCCACACGCTCCACTCACTGATTGGCAAAAATAAGGCAGCTTTTGTGAGGAAAATGAGATGCAGACCTCAAATACATTTCTGAAGTCACTGTACTTTGTCAAAGTGAATAACCTAATTTTGATCTGTATTGATAAGCTTCAGTTGTCATGGAGATCAGCAGGACAGGGAACATCCAGTGCCTGAGGCCATGCATCTTTACCAATTATCCATGGATTTGGGTGCAGTATCTTTTACCAGCGTATGTTGCTTACTTCCTGGGAAAGCTGATGGGTTTGGAGATTGAGACAAATTTTCAGAAGATTCTAATTGAGAATTAACTTGGAAACATCCAAAACAGTCCATTTTGGCTGTTTGCCATTTCCCTCCCACATTGCTCACAGCTAAGTTTGCTGTTCTGAATGCACTGTTAGACTGGAAGGGATAGAGCTGGAATTTTACTTGTCCCCCAACAGTTTGCACCTCTGAGTCTTTAAATTAATTCCTTAGTGTAAAGATAAAGGTGGAGCTGAAGAAACTGGTTGTGCCTCAATTGCTGTGAGACTGCAGGAAATGGGGAATAATTCTGACATCTCTGATCTTAAATGCACTTTCAGTTTCCATCCAAGCTTGATACACACCAGGATCCATGGTCTTGCTGCCATTCACATTTTGGCTCTATCATACGAGAAGAAAAGGATTTTATGTTCCCCTAAGTGTCCCTGCTTCTCCTTGCCATTGATTTATAGTGTCTCACTTCAGCAAGTTGCAAGTTCCACGTCCAGTGGGTTTAGTTTTGCATCTGAAGGGACAAGAGGGATGGTGCTGTCCCAGTGCAGAAGGCCTTTTGATCTGGAAGGATGAACTTCTTGTGAGGCTCTTGTAGCTGACACTGTGTGTAAAAGGAACCATGTGCTGCATAGCAGGTGATCAGTAATGCCCCAGAAACAAACTCTTCCTGCCTTGGAGAGTGCAGGTACACCCTCAAAGGCCTCCAGGTTATGGTGGCTTAATATTGGATTAAGTCTCAAAGAAGGTGTCTTAAACAAAAGTAAACCACCTGAAGACAGGACTAATCCAAAGCTGTGCATGAGAGTCACATCACAGTCTTTGTGCTGCCCTCCTGTGTCATCACTGAGAGATTTCCAAACTGAAATTCCTCTTTATATTTCCCATGAAAACACTGGAGTCATTCAGCTGATTAAATGTCTGCGAGCCCAGGCTCTTTCAACAAAGGCAGTGCTCTCTTTTTTCATAAGGGAGGGTTATGGAGATGGTTTATAGTGCTCTCTTTTCTCATTAAAGAGGATTGTAGAGATGGTTTATAACTCAAATCCTTGTCTGCAGCAATACGTTGTGATATGTAAGGCGGGTGAGTCAAAACAGTGTAAACTGAAGCTTCAGAGCTGCAAATTACATAAACTCAGTGTAGTTACAGCAATGCTGAGCTCTGCCAGCTGCCAGGACCAAAACCTGCCTTTATTGCCTGAAAACCCACTGCTTGTGGCAGACTGTGACCATAAACACTCTGTGGGGTTTGCTCATTTGTTTTGAGGACAATGAGCTAAATCACATTTTTGGATATTTATGTCTGCATTTGGATATGCACATTCCTCATTTCGGAGAGTAAAGCTACACTGAAAACCACTTAAGAATCTCATTTATTGTGGTACATTTTTCTCATTAAACATTCTATTGTCTACACTACATTTATGTTACTGCACTTCCATGAGAATTATTGCACAGTGCAGGACTTGTTTCTATGGAGTCAGTGAGAAGAACCCAGTTTGGTGAAACAGGATCTCCAGAGTTACTGCAGAGGAAGGATCAGGACACAGTAATCTTGAAGTTACAGTTCATTTAAAGGCTGGTTTTGATGGAAATATCCTGTTCTTTGCTACCAGAGTTATTCTCTAGAGCACAGGCAAATATTAAGCTTTATCTCTTCATTATTTGATCTCTGGGAACAGCAATGGCTTTCTCCATCCTTTTATGTCCACCCTGTAGAATTCAGCAAAGCCAAGAGTGCTTTTTGGCTTTCTTTGACCATTCTGTTTCATCTTCAAGCCTCAGGTCTGCTCAAGGGTCAGTTTCATTGGACAAAAAGTTCCACTGTGAGCTCGTATTTGTTAAACATTCATTTTCAGCCACAGCATTAATCTGAAAGCAGTAATTCAGCTTCAGCCTCCAAGTTTAATGGTGTTAGCAGTGAAAAGTAGAGGTCTAGGTAGCAAGACTAAGAATTTTGGATTTGTTTTCAATTAAAGACTAGAGAAACAGTTTCCTTTTTCTTTTTTTTTTCCAAGAAGAGCACAACAGTGATTACATTTTTAGCAAGATAGCACAGGATCCACCTGGTTTAATAAGATAATCGTGCTGGGCTCCTTCCACAATCAGTAGAGATCTACTCAGTCCAGAGAATAAAACCCTTTGTACAAGTGATTTCATTTTAAACAAAGATGTTTCAAATAGGTCAGGTGAATCTCACTTTATGGCATGTTTCTCAGCACTGACTGCAAGGCTGGCGTGGGGTAACAGGGTGAAAAGCACACAGCTATACAGTTAACTTCCAAAATTAGATGAGAGGTGGAACTAAATGACAGCTTTGCTGAGAAGCACCTCTGCTTCTCCTGGGTCTGGATGGGAGGGCTCAGTGAGCTGACCTGGGGTCTCTGCAGTGGGATGAAACTGTGGAGTCTGTTTGCTGCTCACAGAACCACTTCAGTTTTCCAAACTCTTTACATCTCCTCTGTAAGTCCAGGGGGTTTGTAAATGTGGTTGGTGTACTGGGCAGGAAGGATGTCTCTCTTCAGGAAATCCTTAGTTTTTGGGTGGTAAGGAAAAGCCCCCCGACCCAGAGCAGTGTCAGCTGAGGGTATGGAGGGATGGGGCATAAATAAGAAAGTATGTGGGTCTGCTTTTCAATTTTCTCCTCTCTCTCCCATACAATCTTTCTCCTTTCACTTTGGTTGGCTTTTTACTGTATTTTCAATACTTTATTTCATTGATTTGTTTCTACATTCCTTCTCCTAGTACTACGTGGTGGCCAACCCTGTTCATAGTGAGGTTACACAGAATTACTCGAGCAGGGTGCACAAAGATCCTTAACGAGGCACAGTTTTTATTGGCATGAATCAAGTTCTGCCTTTATTGTGTTTCCCCAAAGGGTTCTCTTTCAGCATATTCAGAGACAAACCACAAATTCTGTCATTCCATGTGTGTTGGTAGAGACCTCAGTTCAGAACCCTGACCATTTTCATTATGGATACACATGGGTTATGCAGCATAACCTCATTCCCCTGGATCAGCATGTTCATTTTACTTCCCCCAAGCACCTCTGAGAAACCCACAGAGCCTTTAGAACTGAGTTGCAACTATTTTTGCCTCCGATTTGTGTACCCTCTCATTTGCATTAGCGTGCCGGACGTTGAGCTGTTCAGTCTGATAAGGTGTGGCCTTCAGCCACATGGTGCATCACTCATTGAATCCTGGGAATGTTTAACTTTTTCTTTCCCCTTCCACCCTAGCACCCTCCCTCTTCCTCCCAGATGCAGCTGCAGTCCATGCCCAGGACACGTGCGGTGAGACTCAGCTTGTTTGCCTTTAGCTGTCTAAAGTCTCGTATTCAATCTAAGCAGTCCAGTCGTCGTCTTATGGTCAAACTGGGAGACCAGGGCACCTCCGTCAGACACTGCATCCCGTGTGTCTCAGATGCCTCTGTCACACAGGGCAGCTCAGCCTGGAAGTCCCTGTTCTTTCCATGATTGACTGACTTAAAGGTGATAGTTCAGTTTAAATTTGTCTCTGACACGTAGAGTTAGACGTGACCAAATCCGTTCTGTGTGTGCCTACGGAGGTCTGAGGATCCTGCCCTGATTCGTGTAGTGTTTTGATATCCATGATCTCGTTTCTATTAATTTTTTCTCTTATTTGTCTTATTTTTCCTCCTTGTCACATTTCTTCCTGGTTCCTGCCTCCTCCTCTGTCTCTTCTCTCTTTCTTCCTTTCCTTCCACCAATGTCTCTAATTTTGATAATAAATAAATAAAGCTTATTTATTAAGGGAGGAGGGAAAGAAAACATCTATAAAATCTATACTCTAAAAGATTTTGTGACACTTTACAATATCTAACATCAGAGGGATGATTATACCTGATGGCAGAAAAAAAAATGCAAACAGCACTAAAATACTGACTTTTCTAAGAACTGCTCACAGTTTTTCATCACAAACCCGTGTGTAAATGTCCCCTCGTTGGGTGGGGAGCAGCACTTAATTCTTGGCTTTTAATTTCCAAATCAAGTCTGTCCTATTTGATAATTCTAGTAAAGACCAAGTGCTCTCACATTGGTCTGTTCATTAGAAAAAAACCCAAACATTAAAAGAATCAATCGCTGTTGAATGAAACAGGGCATAAGCAGGAAAGGAAACATGGGTGGGATTTTTTTTTTCCATATTACGACAGCAACATTAAGTATCTCATTGATGAATACAACCCCCTGCAACACCTCAGGACTAACAGTTTTCAAAGGGATTTTTAGATGGTTCATTTTCAGGGTCTGTGCCTGGAAATGCTTTCATAAGCACTCCTTCTCAGCACAGGCTGAGCAGCCCTCTTGTGGCAAAAACTGCTCTGAGGAAATGTGTTTCAGAATGATCAGGTGGTTAAAAAAAATGAGCGAGATGCTCAAAATCCAGAATCACTTCTGAAAGTCTCAGTCCCAGTAAAATTGAATTAACTCTAAATTTTCCCTCCTTGATTTTGGTGAGTTTTAGCTGACAATTAATCCCCAGCTCAGCTCTGCGAAAACCAGAGGTGGTGCAAAAATTTATCACAGAGGTGATGCTGTAAAAGGAACTCTCATTTTCATATTTACATCCTCAGCATCATCCAAGGAATGAATTCATTTTACAAGTTGAAACCTGTTTACTCTTTCTATTTCCTGGATGTGTGCACAATACTATATTATTTCCAACTCTTATACTGTAATATTTAATAATAGTTTTCAGGTTTTGATTACCCCAAAGTAAACAAAACAAAACTGTAGTAATGGGGATTGATTTAAATGAGTTAAAAGTGGGGAGAAGTCGAATATATTTTCAATTTATTTTGTTTTACTGTTCAGTTTATAAGCTCCATTTTCCATCTCTGCATAGGTGAACACAAAGCTTAGACTGTGCCATTCTAGCAGAGAAACAGAAACGGATTTTGGGCTGTTTGAACAAAATCAGATGTTTGCCCTGAAGGCAATTGCTTTAAAAATCATATTATTTTCCTTTATATTTAATGGAGATAAGTTAGGGTGCTCAGTGGTGTTTGGTGTGCCCTTCATCCCATCCTAAAGTGGACACCTGAAATAGGTCAGGTCTACCCTGACCAATAACTTTCTCTCTCAACTGCTTATTCTCTCTGATGATTCTCCAGGGACCAAGGATGTCCACTTCACTTCCTATACTTCCTATACTGTGAACATTCCTGAGGTGAATCCCACTAACCCAATCACGTGTTGAAAACAAACCAAAATCTCCCTTTGAAAGTCGACAAGAACTCGCTGTTTTCAATTCCCTAATGGGTTTCAGCCTATTGTAACAGAAATAAAATCTCTTACCAGTCCCTTCCCGTGTTGTTTCAGATTGCCCCTCGTGGTGGCTGATTTAAATTAGCCTCGCTCTGGCTAATTGGGAATGTAACCATCCCATTTTCCATAGCAGCTCTTCCTAGGATACAACATCCAGAGATCACGGTCCTGGTACACAGTTTATGTGCCCTCTGCTTTTATGGCCACACTGCCCTGGTGTGTGTGCCAAAAAATAAGTGGTACCTGCAAATTGCCAGCCAGACATGCAGTTTCCCCTCTGAACTCCCTCCCCGTTGCCAAGGATGATGGATGAAAAAGTGCTTTGGTGTCCTTACTAGAACCCTTTGCTAAAAAGAAGGGATCCACTCTACCCTGGGTACTCACACAGGACAATGAGGAGCATCTGATCCAACTTCACCTTAGACCAATCACCATCCTACAAGTTTATGTTCCCCTCTGACTGTTCTCCACAAGCATGCAGCCAACTCCCATTTGATCTGATGTTCTGTCACCCTCTGTGCAACCCCAGCCTGCCAAGGTCCTGTGTATTTTGGATGCCTGACACTTCCCAGGTCGTTCAATCTTTGCTTTGCCCGTGAACCAACACATGAATCGCCAGCAACAGCCAGTGCACTTCAATTTTTTATTTTTTCCTTTTTTAATTTATATTTTTGCTTAAGCCAAGCAGCTGGTTTGTGCTGTAGCTCCATTCCGTGGTGTCTGCTTTCCATCCCTGTGACCATGTCTCATGAAATGTGTTGAAAGTGACCTACCTTGGCCTGTTCACGAGATGCTGAAAAAAATGCTAATCTTGTCATATTTAGCAGCTGCGTTCAGAAATGCTACTGTAAGCCTAAGAGGGCTAACCAGCACTCTTGCAAGATGTCAGAACTATCAACCATTACCCTGTAAGTGTTCGCACTCCTGTGCCATTACTGTGTTTGTGTGACGCATGTTGCGATGAAATGAATGGATAAGAGCAGAGGGGTAGCAAGCACAGGGCGTTCTCTTAGTTCCTTCAGTTCTCGTTGCATGTAGAATTTGGTGTTCTTGTTCTGTGCTTTTGCTGATGCACCACAATGGAGGATTTGAAGGTTATTTTAATTTATTTTTTTTTAATTCCTTTTTTGGTGGACTTATGGCTGATGCTCATTATGGTTTTGGGGGTTAATAAGAGCTGCTCTTTATTGTACAGCGAAGAGGTGAGCACCTTCATGCTGGGAGTGTTTCACCTGAAAGTTTGCTAGAAAAACAGGGTCAGTGGGTATAAAACATCTTTTGTCCATTGAAATGAGGGAATTTATGTTAGTGAACACCGAGGGGTGAGGAAATGTTAAGGTTAACCTAATATCAAAACAGGTTGTGTCTAGTCAGAACTCACAGAATCATTAAGCTTGGAAAAGACCTCCAAGATCATAAAGTTGAAGTCATTGTCAAATATTTTTCTTTGGGGAGTGAGGTATCTAGAAGAGTGAATAAATGTCATTCAGCCTAGAGAGTGGGAATTAATCCCCTTCCCATAGTTCCCCTCACCAGATGGTTCCTCCAAGAAGCCCACAGGTTTTCATAGAACCATTAAGGTTGGAAAAGACCTCCGAGATCATCATTTCATTTTGTTTAGATGAGCTCTATCTTTCAGAAATGTATTATGCAATATGTTTCCTGATGATCTGAATTTCACAGCAATCATATAAGTTCAAAGCAGCACTCTCAGAGATGTTCTGACACGCAGACCCAACACTCCAGGATTTTGCTAAAGAATGCTTTATAAAGTAATTAAAGAGGTTGGTTGTAACTTAACTGCATAATTAGTTATGTCCTTTTAGCTAGGAAAAAAAAATGGAAGTGAATTTTCTCAGTGCTTTTACATCTCCTCAAGATATAAATAAGAAATAGACCCATGAAGATGCTCAAAATTTTCAGTCAAAAGACTGACACTGTGCAAACAGAAAAACAGAGACTAAAGGAACAGTCAGCACATGCATCTTCTACACTGACAGAGACCAAGAACAGCCAGGCAAAACTAGGACTTACATTTAGGAGGAGGTTTAAGTTCACTACTTAACCAGCACCCTGAGTCAGCACAGAGTGCACATTGGGCCTTTTGCAGATACACAAATGTCACACTAAGTGCAGTGTTTCAGAAAGGTGAGACACTGACAACTCTCTGAGGTGAAATCCTCTCCCTGGTCAATGGCAAGAAGAGTTCAGCCTAAACAGGAGGTATTTAAACCTGAATTTTGGAAGTCTCAGCAAGCTTCCCTGTTTTTCATGTCTTTAATATGAAGATGTGGTTTGTTCAAGGGCAAATTAAAGAGCTGGGATCATTTGCTGTGTTTAGGTGTTAACTCAGGTCTTTTGGAAGTGATTTTACAGGACTAATTAAGTTTTTGGAAAATACATGGGTCTGTCAGGGAGACTAATTCCTGAAAGTCATGTTAACTATGTTTAACATCTTTGTGATAAAATAGATACTTCAGTTTACTAAACATGAGCTATATTAAGTATTTAATTACTAATGGTCTCGTGTCTTCATGGTTTGCTCTTTAACCTTCTATTTGAAGTATTGTCCTGATGATTTTTTGCACATATTCACCACGGAGATGATGAATATGTACATTTGGCCAGAAAAATTGGATTCCTCTAATCTAAACTTCACCATTTGTCTGACAAAATCAGTTCACATTTCCTTTATGGTCAATGGACAGATTTAGGATGTGATAAAAACTTCCTTAGGGGCAGATGATTTGTCCTTTTGAGTAAGTGCTTTTTACTCTTCATAGACAATAAAGGGGATGTAAGTTTGGATTTCATTTAACTAAAAATAGATGTCATCATTGCAGATATCTCATAACATGAAGCCAGGCTATATATATATATATATATATACATCAGTAGATGTATTCAATATATACCCACGTGGTTATAACAGGTCACCTCCTCTTAAAGAGGCATCCGGAGCAAGCAAGAACTAGATCTTAAAAGTGCATTTTCCCCTGCATTCAATTTAGGGACATTATTTTAATAATTTCATAATCAATATCTCCATTTTGTATGGCCAGGCTTTGGTGAGATGAGTGTTGCTTTACATGACCACAGACCTTGATGTTCATGTTTGATCAAAGGATTTCATGTAGGACTCTGCTTTTACACTGAACAGCTCTCTCACTTAAAGAGGCAGGACTAAACAAGGCTGATCCCAAATTTCCTTTCTCAATTCCTTCTGGAGCTTGAAGTCCCCTCATCTAGAGAACACAGGTTTTCTGATGGTCTTCATTCATTCCAAATGGCATCAGCAAACATCCAGCTCAGCAGGTTCTGAGTCCAGGGAAATATCTTCATTACATCCCTTTCACTGGAGCTGGAAGAACCTGGTTAGACCATTTAGGACCCATTTGTCCTTGTTCCCTGTTGCATACTTGATTAAAGTGTTATTTTTTTAATCTGATCTACAGTTACTGTGTTTGTTTAATCACAGCATTAATTAGTCTTCTAGAAATCTGTTTTAAAATGTGAAGTACAAACACACTGAAATCCTCAGTGGAAATCCCTGGAAATTCTGCTCAGCAATGCAATGGGATGTATATTTAAATTTCCAGTTCATTCCCAGTTTTGTCCCATGTAATATCCACAGACACTTCAGCACTCTCAATAGTGTGGATGCACAATGGAACACATGGTTCCTTCAAATACTGAGCAGAGTTAAAAACCTTAAAATACTTTCTATTGCTTTTAGTATTAAGATATCTTTTCATAATGCAGTATAGGAGTGAGGGAAGACAGGGGCCACCACTATCTGTGTCTGTTTGTACCAACACTTATGGAAATGTCCTATTCATAGCCAAGATATTGGAGCAAATCTCATGTTTAAATTGATTTTAAGGAAAATAACAGCGGAAAAATACAATGTCAGCCTCAACAAGAACTGAAAGGCAACCTGTTGTTTTTATAAAAATAAACCTTAAGGCTTTCCTCTATCTGTTGGAATGTAAACAGGCTTTTCCTAGACCTTTTGGAAAACCTTATCCCCTAAACAATCAGTTTAATCCCAGCTGAGTGATTATTGCCCTCAACTTTTAGATCCATCCCTCAAGTTTCTTGCCTGTCTGAAAGAGTGTGGGAAGAAAAGAGGATGAATATCTTTGACTTACACTCCTGAGCATTCCACTGAATCCTTCAACATTTTCATTCCCCATAAACTTACACATCTCACAGAAACCGTTTTAAGCCTTTTTTCTTTTTCTCTTGAAAAAAATCAATTCATCATCATCCTTAGAGTCACTGGTATCTCTGCTTTTTCCTATCATTGAATTCTGCTTTTCCTCTTTATTGATCTTAATAATCTATGAACCTCAGAATGTGCTACTTCTTACATATAATGTATTTGCTTTATGACTTTCTTGACAGTAGTGCAGACAGCATTTCAAATAACTCCATTATGGCATTGTATTTCAAGATCCTACAAACTAATTGTATGATTAATCAGGTATAATTAATGCCAGAAAAGAGATACTAGAAAAGGACTTCCTCTGCATTTTTTTCCAAAATTAATCTCCCCTGAGTGCAGTGAGATAGAACATGCCAATAGACAATTCTATCCTGAGCTTTAGATCAAAACAACATTTAGCCTTTTGTTGTTGTTGGCATTAATCCTGAATATAAAGGATAACAGATTTTGAGAGATGATACTTCTCTGTCCAGATTTACTACCTTTACTTTGACCTCATTTTTTAATTCCATGACTCATTTAAGACACATTCTTTACATCCTTTTTGGTTTATAGAGATAGCAGTGCACTATATATGTCGTATATACTTTTCCTCAGTGTTTCTTTTCATTTTCATTACCCTGAATACAGGTCCGTAGAGAAAAAGGATCAGAAGGGACCCCAAAAGCTCTCTTAGTCCATTACACTGACTCACTCCTCTATAAATTAGTTATTCTTGAGATTCCCAAAGTTGAACACTCTGTATGATCTTCATCAACCTGTTCCAAAGCTGTTCCTTTCTTTTTTATTAAAAAAAACAAGCATTTGGCCAATGTCTAACTGGGTAACTCACAGGAACTGTGTTCTCTGGTTTGTGGGGTCTTTCACCCAGGCTTGAGGTTTGGTGTCCATCACACTCAGGTGTGTTTAGTAGAGTCTCAAGGCAAGAGCTGGGATGTTTTTAGCCCTATTAGTGCACAAAGTCTGACTGAGAGACACCAGCAGTGCCTGGTGTCCCCTTTGCAGTTCAGTGGTGGGGATAACATCGTATGTTCAGAGTTCTTTGAGAGGTATTAATTAAGTTTTCCTTTTCAGTAAGACCGACACATCATTCTGGGGTGTTGTTGAGCATGAAGGAACAAATTCCAATGTGTCTGCAATTTACCACAGAGATAAAAGCAGAGTGGACATTTGAATTTTAATAATTATGAAGCTCTTTGAAAAATCTTCACAGCTTTTTGCCTTCCTTTGGCCTCCATCTGCCTTCTTAACTTACTTGGATGCAATCCATGATATCTTTCCCCTTTGAAAACGTCCTGGAGGTCACTTTGTTTTTAATAAAGGACTTGCCTTACTTTCAGATCAACATTTACTTTCTCTTTGCTCCTTTTTTTTGCTGCTCAATCAGCAAATGACACTGACCAAAACATGCCCGAGTCTCGGTTGGCCCCCTGTTCTTGGGGAATTTCACCAGTTAAGTGTTTCCAGGGACACACATTTATTTCCAGCCCTTTTGTTTGTATTTACTGAGTCTGATCTCCCTCTGAAACCTCTCTACTCTGAAAATTAGTAAGCAGTGGAATTGCACTTAGGTTTCCAACAGTATAAATGAGACCAAAATCAAGACCTTGAGGAACAGTTATGAGAATGAGAACAAGAACATAAAGGATTTTTAGCTTTATTTCTATGGCTGTTGTTTCTTTAGCTTTATTTCTGTGGTTGTTTTGGAATTCTTTTGCTATGCAGAAAAAAATTCACACACACACAAAAATCAACAAAAAAGGTGGTTTCAAACACTCCATTGGGATCAAGCAATTGGGTGAGAGGTTTATAATTGTGTTGTGGTAGCAGTCTGAATCCCTAAGCAAGATTCCCCTCCTCGGTTTTGGCATGATAGGAAGAAATTCCTGCCTATAATAATGCAAATTAAAATAACAGAACAGAGCATTAAGCATTATTAATGTGCTATTACTGGAGCATTGGGAAGAAGTGGGAGCAAACCACAGTGTGTGTGAAATCCCTCTTTGGGAGCAACTGGGAATGTTGTATATTTGTTTGTATAATTATGCAGTGTATGTATTTCCCAAAAGTCAGTCAGCAAAGCATTTTCTGTGTTTTCTTCTTTAATTAAAGCCCAGGTTGTTTATTGCAAGGCTGCATTGAAGTTCTTTCCCTCTCTTGTAACAGGAGACTGGCTCGCTCAACTCTGCTGCTCATCCCCTTGTTTGGAATTCACTACACCGTGTTTGCTTTTTCTCCTGAAAATGTCAGTAAGAGGGAGAGACTGGTGTTTGAGTTGGGACTGGGATCCTTCCAGGTGATTACACAGTGAATTCTGGGTTTGTTAGAACAAAATATCTGTTCTTTATAAGCATTTTGCATGCACAGTTCTCGGTGTGTGTCTTTGTTCACTTATGTGGATGTTTTGTACACCAAGATTTTGGGGTTGGTTGCTCACTTGTTTTAACTCCACCTATTTTCTGTAATTCCTTCAGGATTTAAATTCCTTTCTTTTTTTCTCTTCTGTTCTCCTAGGGTTTTGTTGTTGCTGTTCTCTACTGTTTCTTGAATGGGGAGGTAAGACTTTCAATATTTAACATCCCTCACCCATCACCCTCATTCCATTTCCTTGTGGGAGTAACTGCTATTCTGAACCTTCGCTCTAACTCATCACCTCCCATCCTCCTTGATGCCTTAGGCTGAATCTCACAATTCTCAGAAAAACAAACAAACAAACAAACAAACAAAAAAGAAACAAGAGGATTTGTAATGCCTTTATTAAACCAAAACTTAGGCTGTGCCAGAGGTGATGGCTCAGATTAACACTCCCTAACTGGGGGAGGCAATGCACTGCTCTCTTTGGAAATGTCCAAACCCTCCCAGTTGCAGGATTTTACACTGGTTTCATTGAATTTTGCACTGGTTTTGTTAAACTTTGCACTGTCCTTGTCAGGCCGCTCTTCCAGCCTGTTCAGTGCTCTCTGTAAGGTGACTCTTTCTTCTGACATGCCCAGCTCACCACCCACTTTGGTGACGGTGCTTTCAACCCCATCATTGAGATTGTTATGAAGATGTTGAGACCCTGGCACAGGTTGCCCAGAGAAACCATAGATGCCCCATCCCTGGAAGTGTCCAAGGCCAGGTTGGATAGGGCTTGGTGGAAGGTGTCCCTGCCCATGGCAGGGGGTGGGAATGGATGATCTTTAATGTCCTTTCCAACCATTCCACGATTTTATGTTAAGCAGTGTGGGTCCACTCTCAATTCCTGGAGGGCCCCACCAGTGATGGGCTGCCAGCCTGAGTCAAAAACCTCGCTCACCCCCCTCTGAGTGTGGCTTTCTTCCCACTTTGCAGATAACTCTGTCTCCAGCTTGCCCAGGAGAAGGCTGGGGCAAACAGTGTCAAACCCGCTGCTGAATTCCAAGTTTTCAGAAGTGCTAGGTCTCTCTTGCTGGCACCACCCAAGTGTTGCCACCTTCTCTCCTTCCAGCTGGTCCCTCCACATACACAACCCAAGCTATGCCAGAAACCCCCTCAGACCCTCCCCAGGTTCCTTGCAAGCCTCACGCTCCTCTCAGCACGTGGCACCTGCTCCTGCTGCCAACCTCACATTCCCACATTTGGGCTTTTAAAGACTCACCTGTTCTCATCTGCAAGTTGACATTCCTCTGCTTTTGCTTATCCAACTGAGTACCTGAGGTAACTATTTTCTAAATTAATGGGGAAATTATTCCCTCCTCAAGGCTGGCTTAAGAGGGTTATCTAGATTCCATCCACTCTCTTCTCAACTGATAGACATCTATTGTGCAGTCCAACACAAGTCTTTTTCTAAAATCACTAAAATCCCCTTCTTTTCTTCTTTCCAAGGTGGATAAGTGCAGTAGGTGTTGTGTGAGGGGGTGGTTCTTAGCCAGACCAACACACTCAGATAAATTAAAACCATTTTACCTTTTAAGACATTGGAGAATGATAATTAGGAAATGTCTTGTGCCTCACTTAATTTCTTAGGGCAGGAGAAGGTCC
The DNA here is from genome assembly GCA_013396655.1 of Campylorhamphus procurvoides. Taxonomy (NCBI): domain Eukaryota; kingdom Metazoa; phylum Chordata; class Aves; order Passeriformes; family Dendrocolaptidae; genus Campylorhamphus; species Campylorhamphus procurvoides. Next base: position 136,368 of record WBMV01008979.1, on the reverse strand, counting down.
ACCTTTGGCATATTGATTACAGTGTTCAAGATGCAAACTCTATTTCCTTTTCACAGGGGTAATATAACTCCATACTCCACCTAATCTATAATTATCTATACATCAACCAAAATAGAAGTTTAGAGGTACTAGAAGGAGAATATCCAAGTTTTCCACTTGGATTTTTCCTCCCCATAGCTTTTGTCCATATAGTTGAAGTGTTTATCATTTTGGCTTATGATGATCCATTTGAACGCTTCTTTTAGTCTAGAAAAATCTCTTAATGACTGTTAAAGCCAAGAAGAATATCTTTGCCACAGCATCATATTGAAGACTGGAAAAATATAGTGGGAAAATATCTCTACATCTTTCCTTGTTCTTGCACTATTTCATTCAGAAATGTGCTACAGGTCACTGTCAGGAATGAGTAACAGACTAAGTAAATGTTGGTCTGAGCTCATGTGATCTTTCTCATATTAAATCTTTACTATCTTATCTATACACACAAGCTCACCCAGCTGGATTGCCAGGAACTTGGTGATGAATGAAAAGTAGAAAAGCTATGGAATTATTAGCATATTCCCTCACTGAACTTCTAACCACGGATTGTTTTATTCTTGGTGGTTTCCTGTGGGTGCCCATCAAATGCTCTCAAGAAAAGGGGGTGTCACAGGTGTCTGTTCATCCCAGAGCTGGTGTCTGCTTTGAGGTGATCTGAAAGCAGGAGGCAAAGTTTTCCTTGGACATCCATGCACTAATGGGAGGTGGGAGACAAGCTGCCCACATGGCCAGGCTGTTTCAGTGCTGTCCATACCTTTTGGTGGCTGGTTTCTTTGGCTCCTTATTATGACTTTGGTAGAGACCACTGATGAAAACACATTTTTCTTCGTGTTTGACTTAGTGTTGACCTGGTCTTTACGCACCTCTGGGCTGATCCCAAGTTACCTGAAGTCAGAGACACACATCCTGGGCCGTAGTTCCCACTACACACCATGGAGAAGCCACTTCAGATTTTGTTGAAGTGAGCCTTAAACAATAGCCTTAAAAATAGTTCTGTGGAATTGTGGGGTTTTTTCTAATCTTGATAATTTGTCAGCATGTCCTCGAGCGGCTAAGTACATAAAAAATGACCTTTTGAAGTTTCTCCCTAAAGGTGCAATCAGAAATAAAGAGAAAATGGAGGAGCTGGAAAGTCAACCGGTATTTTGCTGTGGATTTCAAACATCGTCATCCTTCTCTAGCGAGCAGCGGAGTGAACGGGGGGACACAACTCTCCATTCTGAGCAAGAGCAGCTCTCAGATTCGGATGTCCAGCATAAATGCGGAGAACCTGGCGACATGAGCAGCTAAGGGAGCAAATCCAGCATTGAGCAAACCAAAAACCGTCCCTTTAACAGGAAAAAATGAAACAATAGTTTTGGTGGTGGTGTAGGTCTCTCCTTTTTCCTCTCCTCTCCTCTCCTGAAAAAGCGAAGGAAATGTGTACATATCTCTTTTTAACAGTCACTGTAAATACCCAACTGTACTCAAGGCCATTAATGGGGAATGTTTCAAAGACAAACAAGAGGCCAAGCCCACCCACTCAACTATTCCCATTTCAGAGCATCTGCAAGTGATCCGTGTCCGTCCAAAGTAACAAGTGATTGCTGTGCAGTTGTGATCCTTGGTTGCCAAACTGGTCCCAGTCTGTGAATGGACATGGCTGTTGTCATTTCCCAACTTGGTTTCCATTTTGGGTTGGATTTGCTGATTTTTCCCCCTCCCCAGTCAATCCTGTCTTAGCCTGTCCCTGTGTTTTGGCACGTGAATTTCTGCAGTGTTTCTCTTTTGAGTCTTAGGAAGGAGCTAATGTGCTTGGGTTAATCAAACCGGTTCTTTGAGGAAGAGCTCTGGAAAATGAAGTTCCTGGCTGGATTTAGTCAGATGCTCCCAGTGGACCTAAAGAAACAGCTGTGCCAATGTGAAACTGCCTCTCACTACAGGAACTTCAGGCGAGAGCAATGGGATCCTTTGTCTTTTTCTGTACCCAGGGACACTTCTGAGGTTGCTTTCTGTTCTAGCCAAGCTGTGAATTTTCTAAAAGGGCCCTGCAGTTCAGATATATCTCCTTTTTTGGCATCGATTGATACATTGATCATTTGGATTCTCTGAATAACAAAAATAACCATCCCTTCCCTCCCACCTTAAGAGCAGAAGTCAGTTCCAGGGTGGCCTTTCCTTGCAGATGGCCTTGGACCCTCTGCATCTTGTGGCCAGAGGTGGCACTGGTGGTTTTGGGTTGTGTGGTGCCACTGTGACCTCCTTGACTTCTGTGTGTTGACTCTTCCCTGCCGGAGCACGAGGCACAAGAACGATCTGGGACCTTCATCCTGGAAGGTCAAAGTCACCTGCAATGGGTGAGCAATGAGCAACTAAACTGAACAATGGTATGGAAGGAGAAGTTAGAGACTTTGGAGGACTTCCCACACCTGGCAGTTTTGTCTCCTTTTGGACATTCTGTTTGTTTAAGCACCAATGGTCTTACTGCTTTTCTTTGGGAGGAACTAGAATGTTCTTTCAACCTTTGCCTTGTAGTTAAAGCCACGACTGGTACTTATCTACTTCAATCCAATGTCAATGATGTCAGTTCTGAAGAGTCTTTATACAGAGCATAAAGGCTTTGAGGACCATCCTAATGCTCACTTCACTCTGGATTTATGAACTGATATATATATATATAAAATATATATATATGTGCGTGTACGTGTATGCATATATTAAAAACAAAAATGGAAAGGACACTTTAAATGTGAAGTTTTGAACTGAAACTAATAATAACCAGGAAATTCAAACTTCAGGCTTGCTCTTTGGTGTTAGTTGACATGATCATGAACTAAAAAAGAACAAACAAGCAAACAAAACAAAAAAAAAAACACAAGAGTGAAAGACTTGGAATTTTAGTGTCAGCTGAGTGCGAGCTTTTAATTTCACTGGTTTTTGTTAGTTTAAGTAAAAAGAAAACAAGAGTTTTAAAGTCATTTTAAGCAAAAGTTTTTAAAAATAATTATTTTTAAAAGGAGAGAAAAAGGTCTTGAAAAGGTGTGAAAGGAATATTAATTATAATAATGCTCAACACTTGTAGTGCTTTATGGGATATAATCTGCTCTCAACTGTAGCAGTCTAAATGAATGTAAAAATAATTGGAAATAGAAATATTGACTGAGGTTATACTGACATGGGATCGTGCTCTTATGAGATGGTCACACCTGTCATGTGAAATCTACCCTTGCACAGAGGACCAGTAAAAGTTTAAACCACTTCCAGTAACCTCCCAATTTTTAAATGGGATTTATATGATCCAGACACCTTTTTTCCCCATGTCCACAGGACTGATTTGCTGCTCCAAGAGCAGAATTTGTCCCCCATCCCTGCGAAAGTCCCTGAAGTCTATTTTTAACTGGTGGATTGGCCTTTCCTCTCTCATGAGATGCTTCTACAAGTTATTTGAGAAAGTTTCCCGAGGATCCATGCACTTTTTGGTCTGGACATGTTTTAAATCTAATGTTAAACGAACAGGTAACATTAGGTTTGTATTTTCTGTAGTATGGGCTTTCACAAATAATATATTGACAATACTGTATTAGTTTTTAAAAAATTATCCAAAGCTAACTTTTTCTTGAATGACCAGTAGTCAATTTTCAAGCATTAATAAATTAGAACTTCTGAGAAAAAGATGTTGAATAACTCCCTCTAGCTGGAGACTTTTTGCCATGTTTCAGTCCAGAGCAAGAAGGTGTTTGGATCTTTATTTCTTAATTTATTTTTGTTGTTGTTGAAGATTTTTCTGATTTACTTGTGGATTCTGTTGTTTCCCTGGCCATCCTGCAGTGCTCTGCAATTTGAGTTGGTGGATCTCAGCCCAGTGCCTCGTGGGCAAATGTCCACATCACCAAAACCACCCTGCACTCCTGCACACTGGAGACCAGAGGTCCTCAGCCAAATTAAACTCAGTACATTGTTAGAAGAAGCCCACTTTGGACTGGGATTTGGCCTCAGCACATTATTAATTAGTCCTATTAATTTTAGTGGTCTCAGCAGGAGAATGCAAGGATGGAATAGCCGGAAACTTGGACTTGCCCCTTAATTCCTCGAGCCAATGCTCAGGAGCAAGACAAGGTGGAGGGATGTGGAGGGGCAATTTCTGCTGTTGCAGACCTTGTTTCTTGTTCAGTGAACAAATCAAAGTCTTTGGTACCTTTCACCAGCACTGAATTTACTCGAAGAAATGGTATCAAATATCAAATATATCATACAAACAACCCCCTTCTGTCATGGTTTGCTTTATCTGAAGTGTCAATGCCCTTACAGATGTGGCTTTCCTTGGTCACCTGAACTTTCTCAGCGTTGCTGGAAAGGTCCTCCTTGAGCTGTACATAGTTTCTGCAACCAGACTCTGGTGCCATGGCACAAATTAGCTCTCAAGAAATCTCTCTGTTGAATGTAAAGCTGCAGATGCTGCCCAGGCACAGCCACCACTCCCAGTGGCTGTCCTTCCAGGAGGGAAGAAACCAGCAGGTGGTTTGCTTCTAGGTGTGTGTAAATATCAACTGAGTGTGACAGTGCTTTGTTTGATTTCTCACTGTGAAATATATTTTGGAGTAAGAAAGGCTGTGCCACTCAAAGCAAAACACAGTTAAAAGAACAACGAACATGCAGTGCTCCTTGAGCCATTTTTTTTTCTACCATGTCCATAATGTATTTCTTGTCTAATTTCCTTATTTTGCTTTTCTAAATGTACAAAAACTTTCTGTGCTGCAGCTTTTGTGACTATTTACTGTATCTAACCACTGTTTGATTATTGACTTGTCAGTGTGGAGTGCTGGTACTGCAGGACAATTAACATCCCAAAATGAAAGTTGTCGAGGACAAGGCTTGTTTCATTGCTGCATAGTGACTTCACCTCCTTTTACCTTCACCTACATTTAGCTTATCTGCAATTCAGAGCCCAGGTAAAGAAACTCAAATGCTTAGTTATGGGATTTTTTTATTTCATAGAGGAAAAACACCCAAGTTCCTCTGCATCATTTAAGTATTTGTGTTTGAAAACCAGGTGTTTAAATGGGGTGGTGGGAGAAGGGACAGATATGAAGGCAGGTGAGTCCAGAGTAAAATGCAGAAGAGGTGCAGTTTGGAAGTGCAGTTTGGACCCTACATTTGGTGTCTGGCTCCTCCTTTTCAGCATCTGTCTATCCTTAAAGGTCTGTCTTGTAACTGCAAGGCCAACCAGCCACCAGAACTGGGCATGCAGTGCCTGTGCTGGTGATTGGAGATCACGTTTGCAAAGGTGACTGTCCCCAGACTCTCCATCATCAAAGACCAGTGTGACATACCTTCCAGAAGGGAATGCAGGGCTGGAAGTGACCTTGAATGACCATGTGGTCCAACCTTTCCTGGAAAATGGAGTTTGGATGGGGTTATTTAGTGCCCTGTAAGTCTCCTCTTGGAAACCTCCCCTGATGGGGACTATGCCATGTCCCTGGGGAGGCTGATGCCATGAATGGCTGTTCCCACTCTGAAAAATTTCTTCCTTATATCAAAATGAAACCTCTCCTTGTTCCCCTTGTAATTTCCATGTGGATCCTTGTGAGCAAAGAACCTTCATCTTCTTTCTAACCACCCTTTTAGTACTGGAATAGTGTTATGAGGTCCCTGCTGATCCTTCTCTTCTCCAGGAAGAAACTGCTTCAGTCTTCACTGAGCCCATTGTCCATCACTTTGATCACCTTCATGGTCCTCCTTTTGACCTTCTCCAGTCTGGCCACATCTTTCTTGAACTGTTGGGACACAATACAGCGTTTCCTGCTGGAAAACTGACCCGGGAGAACCCAATCCTTTTAAGCAGAAACAGAAGGATTAGTTGCCATAATTGGCCTTGCCCGTGTCATTTGGTAAAATTGTGGCTTTTCATGTTTTTTTCATAGGAATGGTGGATGAAATTCTGCAGTTGAATGCCATGATAGCTTCAGTGCTTGCTTCTGATTATCTCAGAAACTCAGGTGTTTCTTTTTTCCTAATCCCATAGACAAAAGCAATCAGTAATTAAAAATAAGGAAAGCCAAAGTGATCAAGAACAAAACATATTTACTCAGTGCGAGGGAAGCTCTGTAGTTGCCATTATTTCATGGTATAGTATTCCCATTCCTAAACTGATCACCTCTCCTTTTAAAATGCAGTAGGTTTTTCCTCCTCTTCCCACTGGAAAGTTATTGTAAAACTTTTCTCTTCTGGCAGTTAGAAACCTTTTCCTGAATTCCAAGTTGAAATTACTCCTGGCTCTCTTGGGTTCTTTATCATACTAATCTTGCCTCCAGTTTCCTTCCCTCTTCCTGAGATACAGTTTTATTTCAGATGAAGTCTGTGGCTTGTCTTTGATCATACATCTGAAAGATAAGACTAAAAATAATTTGTTTCAGCTTTAATCTGAATTTGGGCAGCAAAAAAAAAAATATGCAAGGAATCAAATACAGATGTGGCTCCACTGAAAACATCAGGAAAATTACCTGAAAAAAGCATGCCAAGCACTGTGGGGGAGAAAAAGGAAAGAAAAGGAACAACAAAACCTAAGAGAGAGATTTCCAGTTCTTGAAAGTCTGTAAGTGATATTTGTTTTTTGAGCAATTTTCTTTCAGCCAGATCTGAAGGGAAAATAATTCCAATGTTTTCCCTTTCTGTTTTCAGTTAAAATCTTGCAAGGAGAAGCTGTATCCCTCCTGTCTCAAGTCAAAGGGATGGGACACACAGTCAGTCAAAATCCTGCAGGAAATCACCATTGAAATGGGCTAAAATTGTGTCAGTTTGTGAGGTTTCAGTGCTCGTGGGGCTGACACTGTTACTAAACCCCTGCTAAATCTGGTCTGCAAACCATAAAAATATCCAACTTCACATCGTTTCCTCCAGCCCAGCCCTGACAGAAATTAGATATAAAAATTTCAGTTGTAGCACAAAAAGAAATAAAAATGTCCAGAGTGACTTTGGCAAACAGTGGCAATAAAAGAAATGAAAACTTCGTTAATTTAATTGGCTTATTTGCCTTGTTATTTGAAATTGGTTTTGATAATGTTTCAGAAACAATTGCTGATGTCAGAGGCTTTTAACCTGTGGTCTCTGAAGACTTTAGGGCCAAGAAACTGTTTCTGAAGTGCTCATGGAAGATGATTAAAGAAAATAAGTCCATTCCTTGTATGTAGCAATAGATGCTTGGAGGGCTCCTGAAGGGCTTTCATCTTACATGTCTTATTCAGAGGCTCCCACGGAGCTAAAACTTAGGAAGTTCAATAAATTAAGATTTTCCTCCGTGGTTTGATTAAGTGATTTCATGATATTAAGACTTTCTCTTCTTTTAAGAGATTTTTCTCATGTGGAAAAGGCTTCCAGATAAATATATGTTTATATTATCAATATTAAGCTTAGAATCATCTTCTATGTCATACAGTGAATGTGCCCTCCAGAGAACTATTAGAGCATGGAAGGTCTGAAGGGAAGCAAGACGTGATAGAGCAGGATTTATGGACACCACATGGGATCCTGCTTGGCCTCCAGCTGCCAGACAAGATTAGAGACTCCTCTAGTTCCTAGGTCATATCTCTGAGCTCTCCGTGGATATCTAGGAAAAACATAAACTCCCTGAGTGGGATTCAGTTCCAAACTCAGATATTGGATTTTATTATCTCTGTGAAGGCAGAGTCTCTTTGGGTCCTGTTTCTACAGCTGCATAAGGCAAAAAAATGCAGCCAAATATCAATTTTTAAGTAGCTTTCTTCTTTAGGAGTTAAATAGCAAGGGCTGTATTCGGTATGTGTCCCTTTCAACATCTGGCACTTCCAGAATTAGGGATTCTGGCTCATAATTAAAGTCCTCGTGGCCCAAAGCGGAGCACCAAGGGGATACCCACACCCTTCCACTTCAGACAGCAGCAGGGAAGGTGTTTTCCTTTCATCCAGTTTCTCCCCTTTGCAGCCACAAGGGAGAAAAGAGCAATTTCAGAGTACCAGCATCAAACACATTTCTGCTGTCTACTCAAGGGCGAGATGATTCACACTTTGCAAGCGTTTCTTTCCACCAGGAGGTCGTGGTGGCCAGACTGGAGACAGATGTTGGCACTGTGGAAGTCTGGATAGAGCTGAATTTACCCTGGCAACTTTGCCTGGTCACTGTTGTTCTGTTTCATGCATGCTGAGAAATAATGGCCTTGAAAAACTTGGGGGGTGGCCTCTGTTGGGTATTACCAGCCAGCCTGGGGGGAGATGTTAAGGACTGAGAAAGAGTAAGTGGAATTTTCAGGAAGTCTTGTTCTCTCTGTCAGGTTGTGTCCATATGACCAGCACTTCTGTGTCCAGAAACAAACCATAGTATATAGTGCACATGCAGTGGACAAAGAAAGAAAAAAAAAAGAAAAAAAACAACATAAAGGTTAGGATTTTACCCTCTGCTTTGAGCAGTCAGGTACATGCAACCAGTTGAGAATGGTATTTAAGAACAAGTTAGGGAGATGTGGGGGATGCAGTTGCAGTTAATGATGCTCTGATGTTAAGCTCCGTGTATATCTGTACTAAAGAGCTAAGTTCAGCTAAATACACGTTGTACTTTGTGTATGAAAACACACCAGCAGAGCTTGAACAATGTTTTGAACCTCGTGGTCTTTCACCTTCTTATGATTCAAATTGCAATTTCCCATTGGCTTTCTTTTGGGGAATTCATCCATGTAAACAATTACTGTGTGATATGACACTGTGTGATATGACACTCTTCAGTGTCTCAAACTACTTAGGCTTCTGCATATGCCTTTCCCAATGGACTTTGTGCTTGCAGAGAAGTCTCAAGAGGCCTTTGTGTATCAGTATAATCTGTAAAAACAAATATTTGGTGTGTTCATTCTCTTTCCCTTCTACTTGTCAGTTTAGTGGCAATGCAACATGCTTTAGCTCTGAGAAGTACCAAGTTATTGGATGGAAAGCTGTATTTTGGCTTTTGACTGTGTCAAGGTACAAAGTTACTGGCCTCTTGGGTCAAATATTGACCTTTTTTGGTCAAAATTGGTTTAATTGGTAATGGGATCTGGGGTTACTCAGCTTTGTTATGAGGTGGAAACACAGATATCAATTGCTGCTTTCTAACCTTTTTTGTGTTATGAGAAATTGTTTTTAACATGTATACTGCTGTAGATGACACAATAAATGTATTATCATTTTGTATAAGTCTGTTCTGATATAAAATTGCACCAAAGAGAACTTTTTGTCTGTGAAGTTATAGGGTAGTGTATTTTTTCCTGAAGCAAAAGGATGGAGGGGGATTTTTTGGGGGGCTCAAATTTGCTTCCTGCCCCTTGAGAAGGAGTCCCTGGATTCTGCAGTCACCAATACAAGTGCAACACACTCTCCACTGCAACCAAAAGCCCCTGTGCCTCTGAGTCTTGACCCACAGGGCTTTTGGGACTCACATGTTATTTGTAAGGGATCTAAACAAGAGAACAAATTCTGTTGTCATCAAAAAAAGACATTGCCAGTTGACAAAGGTGGAAAAAGGTTGGTCTCTCTAACTCCTGATATGCCTTAAGGCTTCATTTCATTCATAGTCAAAGGGAACCTCAAGACTTTAATCATTAGGTTAATTTTTCAAATATCAGAGACATTCTCACCACTGAAACAGGGGACTGCACAGAAGGTGACCTCTTGCTGTTCTTTTCCCTATCTTTACCCTCTGATTTACCTACTGGAAGCCTGTCTGTCCCTCAGGGATCCTCCACTGTTATCCCCCCTCATTCTTAGGCCAAAATACAGATATTTGGAGCTTTGTCTTTTGGTAGGGAAGTGCACACACACTTATGGAAAGTGAGGTCAGAGATGTGTCAGGGGGCTGGAGATCCCCATCCTACAGCACTGCTGAGACAGGACAGGCATGAAAAGGGGTCGGGTTGGGGGGCACAGGGCAGATAACAGGGATTTTGTTTTCTGCTGTGTTTCAAATCCCTGTAAATACCCTTTGGTAATCCTTTTACATGGATTTACTGGGTGACCTGAACTGGCCTCAGCCCCTTCTTTTAGGGTGTATGTTGGGGCACAGGACGTGTCTCCCCTTCCCCCACATGCAGAGGGGCTGCATCAGTCAGGATCTTACTAACCATGGAGAAAACCAAATGTAAAACAGAGAATTTGAAAAATAGCCTGATTTCTAAAAGCTACACCTAGCCTAGGTTCTTGTTTTGGGGGCTCCTTTTATAGTTAAGAGACAGAGAAAAAAGAAAAGGCAGCTCCACAAGTATTTCAGCTCGCTCTAGAAGCCCTGTGGAGGTACCCATTAATTTAAAGACACTGTACCACACAACAGCACATTTTTTCCAAAAACCTGGTTCAAATCATCTACAAGGTCTGTCAACACAGCAAGGAGCTTGAATTTTCTGCAACTGAAAAAACCTTACTCAGATCCCCCACTAATTCTTGCTCTGGGTGCATCAGGCAGCCTTGGGGAAGTTCTGTATTGGCAAAGCAGGTCAAGCTGCCTGCTGGGAGGATTTCTTTTAATCTGGAGCCCACACAATCAAACTTTCTGAAAAGATGTGCTGACACTGCCAGAGTTAAAATTCTGCTCCTCAGGGAGAAATTTCAGTTCCCTGGACAACCTGGTTTTGCTGCAAACACCAAAAAAAACCCAACTGAAACAGTTGGTTTCGATCTTTCCAGGTTGTCTCGTAGTTTGTGAAGGAATTTAAAAATCCTACTCGAAGAGTTAAACTGAGTAAAAGACACCAGTGGGTCAGAGGAAGAGAAAGCAGCTTCTCCTGGCTGATGTAATTCGGGGATCCATTGCAGCTGCCCTTTGGAAGTGATTTCAATCCCAGCCAGGAGGGGCTGTCAGAGCAGGGCTCATGTTCTGGATTGCACACATCCACACAGGCCAGCAGCATCCCCAGCTCCAGGAGGTGGCAGTGGCTCCACACAGAACACCCAGCACTGCTAACTAAACACAGCTTCTGGCACCCTTTTGCTGCCTTCCCAAGCCTTGTGGGAAGGAAGATATCCCTGAAGGGTTCCTGACTCACCCACACTCCATCATACACTCAGGTGTGTCATCCAGAAGGGATCAGCAGCCTTTTCATAGCCCAAACATCATCTTTATCCACAGAACTTTTGCACTCCCCAGCATTATTAATCTTCTCTTTTTAATAAGGTCTCAAATGAAATGTCCAAACTGACATAGATTAAAGTTTCAAACTTACAACAGCTCACATTTTATAGCTGTACATCATATGTGTTCTCATTACCATGCTCAGCAACAACACAGACACAAAGGTTACATTTACAAATAAAAACGATAGGGAGGTCAGAATAGACAAAATTACTGCTGACAAAGAACACAGAACTCATTGGGACAGCTGGGTTAAATGCCTGATTAATAAATAACTCATTTGAATCATATTTATAGAAACATGGACAATTTATCTCTGCTCTAACAACAGAACTAAAGACGAAGCACCTGAAATCAACAAAGAGATTTCCACAAGTCAAATGTCTAAATAATTTACCTCAATAATTAGCCAAGAGCAGAGCAAATTGAGGGAACTGGGACTTTTTTTTTCTTTTTAAGCTAAAGTGATACTGCAGCTCCCAGAAAGCCAAAATGTACATGAATGGTTGTGGAGTCCAGTATCTTGTGTACCCTTCTTGACTTTTGGAGAGGTTGAGGTAGAGTCCAACTCAGACCTGAAGAAAGAGGAAGGTCATTCAAAGAGGGGATGCAAGGACAACATTGATCCATATTTTCCCGTGGACAAGAAAAAGTTTGGGATCCTCTGACCTAATTTCAATATCAAGCAGATGCTGTAACCCACTCTTTTATTGTTGTGGCACCTTGAGATTCCTCTTAAAGGTGGTTGCTGTTCCATGGGCAGGTTCTTGGCAAGTTTCTATGCTTGATTTCCACTAAATTGACTCAAGCTGTCTCAAAACAACATCAGTAATTATTAAGGCAAAGTTTGGCCACCAAATTACTCTTTCAAATGAAGATTAGGAATAATGCACTTGAAAATTGGGAATTTTGGGAATATGTGACAAACATACTGGGCCTGGGGGGAGTTCATGTGGGTTCTTTTTTTTGGGGTGGAGGGTGCTAACCTGCTGATTCACACTATCTCCAGGCCTGGCTTTTCACAACAAAACAAGTGGATTTTATATCCAGAAGGAGACAGAGAACAGGGGTTGGGATATGGAGCTGTACCAGGTGAGAAAAGCAGCTCACACCCAGGACAAGGAATTTACAGAATTCACACTGTGGAAAGCCAAAAGGATCCAACTGGCCATCCCTTAGGAAGTACATTCCAATGTCCCAGCTGGAACAATGTCCCTCAGACAGTGGTGACACCATTCTGGTACACGGATGTTTTCCTTTTGGGACTGATTCTTTCAAGCAGTGATAACTGAGTGACGTAGTTGACAGGACTGTTCTCTCTGGACAAAGTCCCGTGTTTGTGTGAGAAGGTCAGGTATTCTTGATACTGCCACTTGCACAGTTGTTTCTTCAGTTCAGTCTGAACCTACACAAAGGGAAGTTAGAAACAAAGAAAGAAAATTAAAGCCTAGTGGAAATTGAAGGTTAAATATGTCTACCTGACTACTTAGCCCAGAGGCACAAAGGCACCCAAAAAAGTCAGGATTAATCCTTAACACATTTTTAGAAGAACATGAACTGTGTCCCTATTTACTTTTGGAAATAAACAGACTTAATTTTAATAATTCAGAGCATGATATGCAGAAGTCCATGTGCCATCAGGGCTCCCTGAAAGTCACTGGCAATATTTATCATTGTGCTGGCCCCTATTCTGCCTTTATTTTCTCTGTCAGCCACACAGACACCCCAGCCCGTGTGTAACTTCACCTATGGACACAACACGCCCTCTGGATATTTCAAGGCTAATAAATAAAAGAGAGGCTTCCTCCAGCACTCCAGTATTCCAGTACCACCCCAGCAAACTCAAAGCCCTTCCCAATTCTGTGTACATTCCCAGCCCTCAGCTGCATCCCACAGAAATAACACCTTTCTTGGCAGCAGCGCAGTCTCTCACATTGTCACAGACACTTAGAACTGAAAAAACACACACACGCAGAGAAAATAATCATTATTATTTTTTATGATAGCAGGGAGCCAGAACAGATGCACTGCCAAGGGGGAATGGGTGGCCAAGCTGCTCCAGGAGCATTTAGCCCAAGCAGCATGGACACAAGCCAAGCCAGCTTAGTCTTGGGGCCAGAGATCACACCCTGCCTGTCCCTTTTTAACACCTCCTGGGTTTGTGTGTTGTGAGATACAATATGCAAGCTATTCAAGGGCTGTTGGCAAGGAGTGTGTGGGTACAGAAGGCTGGTGGGAAGTAGAGCATTCTGTGTTTATGGTTATCTTGGAGGCCCTCTCTCAGAACAGCACTATCATTAGAAATTGTTTTCCTGAGTAACAAAGGTATTTTAGGCATTGTTCACCAATGGGTTGGATTAACTGCACCTATATTTAGCCTGTAGCATCCTATGAGGTGCTGGAGTGTGTCCAGAGAAGGGTAATGAAGCTGGTGAAGGGTCTAGAGAGTCACATGAGGAGCAGCTGAAGGAGCTGGAGGTGTTTAATCTGGAGAAAAGGAGGCTCAGGAGTGACCTTTTTGCTCTCTGCAACCACCTGCAAGTAGTTTGTAGGTGAGAGTCAGCCTTTTCTCCCTGGACAAGTGAGAAGGTGAGAAGGAATGGCCTCAAGTTGTGCCAGGGGAGGTTCAGGTTGGACATCAGGAGGAATTTATTCACCAAACGGGTTTTTAAGCATTGGAAGGGGCTGCCCAGGGAAGTGGTGGAGTCCCCATCCCTGGAGGTGTCCAAGGAACAACTGGATGTGGCACCGAGGGCTCTGGGCTGGTTGAGAAGGTGGGGATCAAAGGTTGGACTGGATGATCTTGGAGGTCTTTTTCAACATTAATGGTTCTATTATTCTATGAGAAGTGTCCAATCTAAGCTAGTGGGGAGACTCGAGCCACTGTTAATTGGTGATTCTTCTCATCTAACTTCCACCCTTTTCTGGATGAGATGTATTCTTACATTTTCTCATCAATTTTGATTCATTCTGCTCTTTCGGGGAAATTGCCAGCAAATTTAGTTCAGTTTTGAAATGATAAGCTTGCTAAAATGTAATACAGGGAACTTATGCAAATTCTGACAGTGTTACAGAACCAGGAAAGAAAGTGTTTGAACTAAACTACTGACTGCACAGACCACCTTGAAAAAGGGAAAGGTGAAAAGGAAAGGGAGAAGGAAAAGGGGGAGGGAAAAGGAAAAGGGGGGGGAAAAGGAAAGGGGAAAGGAAAAAGGGGAAAGAAAAAAGGGAAAAGGAAAAGGGGGGGGAAAAGGAAAGGGGAAAGGAAAAAGGGGAAAGAAAAAAGGGAAAAGGAAAAGGGGGGGGAAAAGGAAAGGGGAAAGGAAAAAGGGGAAAGAAAAAAGGGAAAAGGAAAAGGGGGGGGAAAAGGAAAGGGGAAAGGAAAAAGGGGAAAGGGGAGAGGAAGAAACTCACTAGGAGAAAATTAAGAAATTAAGGAGCATCACAAGCTTTCCATTGAGACATCATCATGAGGGACATCAGACACAAAGCAGAGACAAGTCCCCTGACAGGAAAGTCAGCAAGCATTTGTGAAGGGTCATGGCTTCAAAGTTTATTTTGGATTCTCCTGTCAGAACTGGATGAATATAAATAAAGTCAGCAAAGGTACCAAGGGAAAAAAAAAGACATGGGCATGTCATGCTTTCAGCAGCAGATCAAAGCACAGATCTGTTCTGAAAATAGGAAAAGAAATTAAAAACAAGAGGGGGTTATGAGTTTTAGAGGTTTTGGTAATGTCATGTACTTGTTACTCACCTCTGCGTTAGAGAAGCAATATAGAAGAGCGACAACAAATCCCTAGGACAGGGAAGGTAGGGAGAAAAGAAGCCAAAAATCAGATTTAAAGCATAGAATCAATGACAGACATGAGGTTTCATTCACAATTTGAGTAAAACATACAGCAAAAAATTTGGTATTTTTCACTTTTCCATTGGAATTCAGGGGATGTCTTCATAATAGAATTAAATTCCTCAAAGGACTGGCGATATTATATGCATATTATTGCCCCTTTTGGAGACAGTAAGGACTAGCTTCCTGTTTATTGTATCCCACAAACAAATTGTCCCTCAGATAAGGGAGTGGGGACATTTGTCTTCTTCTAGTCTATATTTACATTAGTGAATAAATGTATCATAAAGTGTATCACACCCAGGCTCTGGCCCTCTGAAATCCATGATCTTGTTCTGTAGTGGTATAGAAAATAAACAATGAAATATTGACATGATTCACTGCTCCTAAAGGGTAAGGGCAGAGCAGGTTGTTATGTATTATCCTTATTTTTCCATTCCTTTTTATTATATATAAAATCACTTTCAATCAGTTCACCTTAACCCATAGACTGGTCTTTGTGACACTCTGCCATTTGTTATTCAATAAAGGTAGATACTGTATATTTTTGGTAATTATTAATATAAAGTCTGACTCAGAACTCAAAAGCACTGTGAGACTCCAAATAATAAGGGAACAAGAAGCAAAAGAGCTGGTGAAGGATTAAGATGGAACGAGTGTGTTGAATTTGGACACATCAACAAAACCTGCCAGTGTGGAGTTACAGCTCAAAGCCCTTAGGGTTGCTAAACCTTTGCTCCATCTTACCTGGAAAGAGCCCAAGCCCAGCTCAATATAAAGACGAGCTTCCAGCCCAGTGCTCTCAGGGAAAAATGCAAACACAATGTAGTGCACTCCAAAGAGGGGGATTAGAAGTAACGTGGATTTAGCCAATCTCCTGGAAAACCAAGGGTGGAGAAACAATGCAGAGTTAGAAATATGGAATCAGGGATAGCAGTCATATATTGGGGCATGTTTTAATACAAAGGACAGCTCCATGAGAGAGGCAACCACAGCCAGAGATTTATGGAAAGGTCCTCTGATTGCACAGAGACCCCTATTGATTGTAAAGGAAGGACTAGGTTTGGTTCCCAGAACATCAAGTTACTGCTAAGAATTTAAAGGAAATTTAACTTAAATTTCCATCTTTCTCTGCGTGGCCATCTGTGGAGAAAGGACTGGAAGCAAAATGGATTCATCAGCTGACATTTAGCATTCACACTTTCAGCCTGGGTCCTTTTACAGGCATAAAACTTTCTATTTTACTTTCCTCATTGTTCCCAAAACACCCACCCCACCCTTTTTGTTCTGAGCAAAAAGAGAGAGGTGATATTTGGGATGAAAAAGAAAGTTCACATTGTTATTTCTCCCGGGGATTTCTCTCTCTATTAGAAGAGGAACATTTTGTGCTTCTGCCCATAAAATATTTCTTGTATCAGTAACAGGTCAATATTGAGAGCCAGAGATACTCACACAAAGTGACTCGAATGGCTCCCTCCTCCCTCTGGAGATTTCAATTTATGGACTAGAATTCTGATGACATTAATAAATATAATAAAGTTAATCTGAAAAGACAAGACAAGATGTGTAAATTTGCTACAAACCAGGACACAGACAGCTGAAAATCCCCAGTCACAGGAGCTGCACTGCTCTAAAGCAGCAGATCTGCTCTCAGCTCCAGCCAACAGCATTAGAAATAGCAATTATTTTTCCCACCAACATACAGTTACACATAAAATACACTGAAAATGATGCTGAATGAATGTAGACTACATATCTCAATCTCATTTTAGGTCTGATATTAAAGCCTTCCTTGTGTTTCTTGTCAGCACCTCATGGATTTTACACAGTCTAAAGTCCCTCTTGGTCCCTTCATTGTTTGTGACAGGGATTATAACAGAGACTCCTAAGAGACTCAGTGCTCCCTCCCTAAATTTAGGTGGTTTCAATGGAGATTTTTTAGTGCCTTAAGTTTACACCCCAAGGACTCATGTTAAAAATATACCAGATAATTATCTATATGCAGATACTCAAGGCAAAATGGAAACAAGCATACTAATACAGTTATCAGGATGGGGCCCTTGATGATCCATAACACCACTCCGTTCTCATCATCATCCCAACATCTGAAACAAGAAACAAAACCAGACTTGTGACCTGCCCTGGGTGAGCTTTCCACAACACACAAAAGCTGGCACAGAAAAGGAAGGTTTAAATAGCAACACTGGTACCCTGATACCTCTCTAAAGTCTCCAATCTACAGGAAATTTATTCTGTGAGAAGCAAAGATCGAAGAACCAAAGCACAGTCGAGAAAACACACATTTTGTATTTTCAAACTTCCTGCTCTACATCATTAATCTGAGCCCTGAGCAGGCAGGTGTAAAATGGCATCTTTTCCAACTGATTATCCCTGGAGAAACCTTCAGGACAGCTTTGAGTAAACAATTTCTATATCTGGCCCTCATAATAAAAGATTAAAATAGAATAAAAATCAAATAATTAAATGGAAATGAAAGAAGAAACCACTTAACAAGACATGATGTGTTTGTTTGGGAGGTCCTTATTGGGAGAGATCAGTGTTAGTAATTTATGGCTGATTTTGTAGAGAAGCAGTGATTTTCTTAAAATATAATTATTTCAGAGCCTGGCTTTAGGGAACTAAATGAAATTTCAATAGTTATCATGAAACTTCCAGGTTTTATTATCCCACATATGGACATCAAAATCAGAGGAATTAAATCTATTTTCTCATTTATTTCCATATAAAGTGTAAACAAGAGGCACAACTTTGGAACGTGGGTTGGGTTTTTTTTCCCTTTCTTTTTATTTTTCCTCCCCAGAAGAACAGAATGCCATACAAAATAGGATATCCTCATTCCCCTTACCCAAGCTCTGACTTACCCAGTGTTTTGCTGATGGATTCTTGTGAGGACCCAAGCAAAGAGCACAGCAGAAGGAGCTCCTGCACAAACCAAAAGGGAGCACAATAAGTGGTTGGAGTGCCATGTCCCATGGAAATTTTATGCCAAGCAGGTTGGATGTACATTAAAGTCAAATGCTGGGGCAGCCAATGTTAAATAATTTCATGAAAGAACTTAATTTGCATGAAAGAAAAGGGAGAAAAGGGCAGGAGAATTCACAGCAAACAATGGATAACAGGGGGTGATGTGAAATTTAGTTTTAATAAATCAGTTTAAATATGAATTGCAAGCACTTGTGAAGCTGAAGGAACCACTTATTTAGCTGGAGCTCCTTTACCTTGTGAATTGTGAACATACAACTCTTTGTACACTCAGTTTTTGTTCTAAGGAGCCTCCACTAATCACTCCATACTCATCAGATGATAAGAATCCCATGAAAATTTAATTAAATCCAGGAACTGGTGATTTCCAGCCTCGCTTTTTTACTGCTTGTCCTTCTATGCTTCTACATTTATGACCAATATTTTTTTTAAGAAGGCCTATAAACTAGAAATTGCTTTTGCTCTCCTGTGAAATTGAATTTCCAAAGACCAAGTGACTTTCAAAGCTGCCACAAGGGGGTCTCTAATCTGAAACAGATGACATTTTCACTGATAAATCTATAAAAATATGGGTAACAACTTTTTCAATACCATTTGAGAACTGTAGAAAAGGTCCAGAATTGTCCTACATTTCTGCCCTTTGTTCAAGTCCTTTGAGCTGGGACCATGTTCAATTCAAGTTCTCTGTTTAATTAATGAAGAGAAATATTTACTTCCATATCACCCAAGATCTGTTACCCCTGAGATGTCTCTCACCTTCCACTGGTTCCAGAAGGAAATGAGGATTACTACACTATTAATTGAGTTTTTTCCCTTGTTATCTCAAGCTAGCCATGATTAATTAAGATGAGAGTCGTTTCAGACAGTCCTATTTGAATAGCTCAGAAAAAAAAACTAATTACATTATATAAAGTCTGAGAACCTGAATAGAAAGGATAAAGTAGTATTTACTTCAGGATAATTTGGATTTCACTGCTATGCCAAAAGAATATGTCATTGTAACTGCTCAATTTGGGTGCTTCTATTTTAGGTGAGGCAGGGGAATATCTGAGAGCCACTATAAACAATCCTCTGCAGTGAAAGACATCCCATGTATTACACATTCCTAATCTGACCATCAGAGATAATTTTAATTGCTGTGAAACCTCAAACAACTTCTTGAAAGCCAGAAGGTCTCTGAAAGAAAAACAAAACCAAACAAAAAGAAAAAAAAATAGAATTGATTCCTAAGCCTGAACTTACGTGATTTAAGACTAATCTATCGAATTCTGCTTACTAAAAGCAAAATGCCAACTTCAAGTTAGTCACACAAAGGTCTTTAGTCAGTGCAGGAAGACAAAGTGCTCCTAGGATGTCACCCAGCCTCATTACTCATCATCTTGGGGACTGGATTAATCCGCAGCCTGACTGGTGTGAGAAACCAACGAGGTAAGAAAGGCAATGCACTGGTGAGCTTTGGATGCAGCAATCCTGGATAAGGGGGTGGTGGCACCTTTGCCAGGCACCTTTTAACTCAAACCACGTATTTTCTCTAGTTCTGGCAGGAAACAAAGGGCTAAATGAGAGGGAGGAGCACCCACCCCAGCCAGCACAGATGAACCACCACACGCACTGCCTGTTGGCCACAAAGGTGAGCAGGAGCAGTGTCTGCAGGTAAATCCCTTCCATGAGAAGCCAGAAGAAATTGGCTAAAATGCTGAACTGGAAGAATGCCACTGCAGCCTTACAAGCAACCTGCGAGGGCAGAGCAAGAGAAACCTGTTAGGTCAGCTCTCATCATGGCTGATTTCTCTCCAAAATTCAATGTTACTGCACAAAAATAAAAAAATTCCAACAATACTTCAGTAGGTTTGGGGTTCCATAATTTAAATTGATTTTATTTCATTTTTTTTGAAAGGGAAATACAGGTTTTCTCTTAGATATTGAATTCTTTACTGGTAGAAATTGTTACAGCTTTATTAGAGTCAACAGACATGTACCTTAGATACTGAGTACAACTATAGGATTTGGTCTTTTGGCTTTATATAGTGTTGTTTGTTTTAGTACTTCAGTTCTAGCAAGCTAAAGTGAAATGGAATTAAGAAATCCCAAGAACTGAATGCTAATTCAAGGATAAAAGAGAGGAGAAGTCCAGTACCGTTGACATTAGGCAGTGGTCCATAGTCTCATCTGCAAACAAAACAGCATCTTTGGTGAAAACAGCAATTGCTCTCAAGATAAAGGAGACAAACAGGTGCATGTGGATGTAATTCCGTGTGCAGTGGAATTTTCTGACATGGAAAGAGAAAATAAAAATTGTTCTTCTTCAACAGAAATTTCTCACGCTCTCGTCAAATCTCAAAATGCAATTAAAAGCAATTAAATGATCTGTTTCTATTTGACAGGGACAGACAGGAGGGGGCAGAGCAGTTATTACCTGTTTAAGCCAATAAAAATTCCAGGAGAATTGTCCTTCAATCACCACACATTTAAAGGAGAAGCAGAGAGTAACTGGGACTCCTGGGCAGTATTACAATAATGCCTTTTAATTATTCTAAATAACATTTTGTGTTGAACAATCTTGCAAGAGGCTCAAAAAGCTTTTCAGCCCCTTCTGGTCCGAGAGAAAAGGAGGTTCAATGGGCAGCAATCCCACAGGGAGAGATGGCTGACAGAGGAGTTGCCTTGCCCTAAACTGCACCAGTGGGATGAGGAGCAGCTGGGGATGATCAGCCTGGAGAAAAGGAGGCTCAGGGGTGGGGGGACCTTCTTGCCCTCTACAATTCCCTGAAAGGAAAGTTGTTGGTGTCTTCTCTCAGATAACAAGTGACAGGACAAGAGAAAAAGACTTCAAGCTGTGCCAGAGGAGGTTTAGATTGGATATTAAGGAAAATTTCTTGATGGAAAGGGTTTTCAAGCACTGGCACAGCTGCCCAAGGAAGTGGGTGAGTCACCACCTCTGTGGGTATTTAAAATACATGTAAATATGGCACCTGGGGACATGGTTGGTGGTGGCCTTGGCAGGGCTGGGTTAATGGTTGGGCTTGATGAGCTCAAACATCTTTTCCAACCTAAATGATTCTATGACTCTGTTTCCCTGGATTACCCTGTCCACACTTTTACCTTGAGCTGAAGGAATCTCCTTCAAGGTTTGGACATTCCAGCCTCATTGTCCTCTGTAAGGAACATGATCTTCGAGACTGCCAACCCACCCCAGTCAGGAATCTGCTCCTCTGCTCTGCACTCCTGTCTGCACAGGGAGTTTAACTCTTGTCCAAGAGCATTGGGACCAATCACCCCCAGGATCCATTTCCTAATACCCAACAGTATCAAAAGTGATATTTACATTTATTTAAGTCCCTTTCTATGGCTCTCTGTTATGGAAGCCTTTGAGACAGGGGCAGGAGAGTTTAAATCACCTCTGGCTCCAAGCTATAGTTATGCTAATGCGATATAAGAGATATAAGGTTGGCCACTTCCACTGTATGGTGTTCCTAAAGAGACTAAAACAGGGTGCCCAGGCAGTCTGATTGTTTTAACATCTGCAGAGAAATGGTCCAGCACAAGTGCAGAAAGACCCATCACCATCAATAGTGTTATGTCTTAGAATTACCAGAAAATAATAATTAAAGAATCCCACAAAACCAAATTGCAGAGCATCTGAGAGAAATTAGGGTGAGACTGTCTTAAGACAACCTGAAAAAGAGCCCAGTTGTATTTACCTGAAGGCAGCAAAGACAATTAGAGCTGTAACGAGCGAAGTCACTGATGCTGCATAGCCAGCGGTGTAGACACGCCAAAATGCAGAATAATAGGATTTCTGTAGAGAAAAGACACACAGCCCAGTCAGTGCAGGTGGTTCTGCAGGATGAATGCTGGTGGGATTAGTTCACCAGGACACACGTGGTTTTCCTTTAAATCCTACTTAACCTGCCACAGGAGATGGGTTTCACAGCCCCACAGGCTCCTCTGACCCCCCTGTGCACGTTCAGTGAGGAAATGTTAACTTGGTTAAGTAAGTACATTTTCTCCTGTTGGTACTTAAAGACTCTGGGGCACTGAAACCTCCTGGTGGGTGATTTGTGAATCTGTCACTTCAGACCTGGACCAAACTCGAGAATTATTGATTTTCATAAACAGCTATAGCTAAAAGAGAAATAAAACTTGCAATTTGTAGGTGAGGGAACTGAAACACGGAGAAGCAGTTACATCAGATTGTGGAGGGAAGGAAGTTGAAGCCAAGAAAATCACCTCAGTCAATCAGTTCATTCCATTTCTGAATACTGTAATTCTTTACAGTTCATTTGTTTTCAATTTAAACGTGTCCTGAGAAAAACGAAGCATATTTACTTGGCTTTAACTATGCACATTTTATTCTGATTGACTACAGACTCACCTAATTATTTTAAATCCCAAGAAACTAAATTCTCTGAAATCCAGGCAAATTTTCTCTTTACAAATGCCATGGACACTTTGTTCTCTAATTGATCCAAACTCTGTTTATCCAAAAGGCTGCAATTCTAGGCTGAGACAGGAGATTAGCAATTTCAAGTAGAGCCATAAATAAATCATGTAACCCTGACAAGATAGGAACCATCCTGGTGTTGCTGAAATAGTCCTAATCTTTTATACAGTGTTTTCAAGACACAGATGGAAATTGGAAAACAGGTTCCTCAGTTGAATAATGAAGTATTTCAATTCATTTTATCTGGTTTTGTAGGATAGATAAAAACACAACTCTATATACAGAGGACATCACAAGTGCTCACTGCACATACAAAACACAAAGCAAGTGGTTCTCTTGGAATATAATTGGGATTATTCTTACTCCAGAATACTTGTCCCCTTCTGAATCTTACAGCCCTTCTGAACTTTTTACATGGTTTCCAGTGTCTTTCCAGAAGGTTTTTAGCATTTTTTTACAACATTTATCTTTCTAGATTTCTGAAGCAAATTGTGTCTAAACTTCCCAAAGATTTAGACCTGAACAAGTTTGTGCTTGAGCTTGTGAGCCTGGAGAAGCAAATGTTAACTCCGGATAACACCCAGAGTGTTAGTGATGACAACCTTCCTCATCTTTGTGTGTCTTGCTTTGGCTTGTGAGAAATGACCTTTTCCCACTGTTGAGTCAGGACTGCACACTCACAGGGAGTTATATGAGGTAGTATTTTCTCTCAGAGACTGGAGGAAGTCCATGGGCTCTGCAAAACAGCTCAGCAGGAGGAGGAGGAGGCAGAGAAATGCCCCATCTTGTCCTTCTGCAGGATGTGTGAGCCTTGTCTAATGCAGACTGGAGATCAGGGGCTGGAGACATCCCTATTTCTCTTGTTGGAACTGCCCCATTTAGCAAATGTCAGAATTCCAAGGCTCTCTGTTAATTAATTAATAACCTTCAGCCATGAGCCATGAGCCTCACCAGTGAGGCACCAGTGAAGTGTGAGGCATTCCTGTTCTGGGGCCAAGTAGGATGGTTAGGAACATGGAAATTAAAATCAAATGGAGATGTGGCTGTGAAAGAAATCCTTCAGGAGCTTAACTGAGCACCAGTGATGACCATCAGATGGGAAAAATAGAGGTTTGCTTCCTGCTCCATGAACACCTAAATATAAAAGTCATCATATCACAGAACCATAGAACAGTTTGGGTTGGAAAGGATCCCTAAAGATCATCTAATTTCAAGTCCTGTACCATTGGCAGGGACACTTTCCACCTGACCAGCTTGCTCAGGGTCCCATGCTCCACGGCATCCAAGAGTTCCCTCAAAAAGGTGTGCATTGACCATCGTGTTATGAAGTCATGGAGGATTTTTTCTGACTCAAATAAAATCTGGGGGAGAAAAATCAACAGGAGAGGTACAAAGGGACTTTCCCTGAATAATTTCCTGCAGAGGGGTTGGCAGGGCTTTCCTGGGAGATGGGTGAATGATGAGAATTAAAACCATCTCTGTCAGAGAACCAAAGTCTTTGTTAGGAAGACTGAACAAACCATGAGTTTACTCTTTAACATTTAGATGGAAAGTACTTCCTGCTACTCGCTTCATATTAACCCTAATTTATTAAACACGCTATAAATATACCTAAAATTTTTGAGTTTAGCACTGAAAATGGGTCATTACCTGATTCTGACAGCAGTCAGATGTGTGGAGCTCCTCAGCTCCCTCAGGAAAAGGTGCTCTGGAGATGTTGAGAAGCAGGAAATAAAACACTCACCTGATCCTCAGGTCCTTTACTGGAACCTTCATCAAATCCACAGGCAACAGTGTATGGTGGGAATGGTTCTGACCAATGTGCCTCCTGTGTGCAGTTCCTCTGAAGGAAACCTGGAATGGGAAACCAGAGCAGGGAATTCATTCTGGCAGAGTGCTGGTGGGGGTGTTTTGAAGAGCAAGATCAAAATTTCTTGTTCCTACTTTGATTCTCAAGCTGGGGACTTGCAGGTCTAGGCAAGCTCAGCAAGTTTAGCTGTAGGGTTACAATATTCTGTATAACAGCTGAAAGTTCCAAAATTTGTTTCATATGGGAAATCACTTTTGTAAATTCAATCCTTACATGGAGGGAATCAAATGACAAATTTGCAGCATATCTGGGGATTGTGGACAAAGCTCTGAGCCACCTGCTCTGTATTGGGAACCAGCTAGAGGTTTTGAACTTGGTCCTGCTCTGACTGGAGGACTGGACCAGATGACCTCAATAGGTCCTTTCTAATATTAATTACTTTATGACTTTATAAATCAGTGATTCTACAGCATACTGCTTTTTAAATTTAGCAACATAGTGACATTGCCCATCATTTTCAGACCACCAAAGAGATAAGACAATTCAGTACAGCATAAGACAAAACATTGACCACATTGTGAATCAGGAAAATATGCAGGAATCTTCAACTATTAGAATTTATTAAAAAAAAAAGGATAAAAAGAATAATAACAAAGTCTTGCCATGGGTATTGGTGAATTCTTCAAAAAATCGTGGACAGGGAATTTTAACCACTTCCCCAAAAGTGGCTCTGGGCCAGCAGGTTAAACCATCCCAATCTCTGGCGCATCCTGTAAGAAAAAAAGAGCCTCTAAGTAAAACCACAGAGAACTTCACACAGTTGATCCTCCACTGGGACACTGTCTGTGGTTTTCCCACTAATTCACTTGCAAGAAGAACCCCACCAGGACGTGAAACTCTGCAAGTGAAGGAGTGTTTTGTTTTCCTTGAATGCATCCTTGTGCACTTGGCATTCCAGCTGGATCTTCTCCCACCTTATCTCAGGAGAGAATGTACCTGAAATTCAAGCAGACACAATCTGAAAGTCAAATCAACTGGAGCTCTTTCCATTGTCAAAACAAAAGCCACAAAAATAAAAACACTGAATAATTACTAGCACTTGAGATTTCTCATCAGTGCTTACAGAGCAGTGACTGAGAAACATCAGGCTTAAAAATTAAGCCTTAACACCTTGATTTCATGCTTAAAATCTACCAATTTCACCTGGCTGAAGGAAACAAGGGTTGAAGCCCCAGCATTAGGTAACCAGTGGTATTTCTGCAAGGGATTTAAAAAGGATTAGATTCATCCCAATCTAGAAGAACTCCTCTCAGCATGACATCAAGTGACCATCCCTGGGAGTAGATCTGACTGGTTGGCATCCATGAGGTCCCCCAAACCAGAGGCTGCTGGCCATGAGTCCCTTTAGAAGGGTTTTCAGAAGTTTGAGTTAATCACAGTTTCGTCACAGATGCCTCATATTGAGACCTCCAGCTGCTGGCAAGTGGGTGTGGGTGCAGCACAGAAAAATCACCAGCACGTAAATGTGCCTGAACCAATATAAAAAAGCATCATTCTGCAGGCAAAACTAATCTCCAGGCAGTCATAAGGTGGATACAAAGCAGGGCAGGAGTTTGATTTGGGAGGTGTTGTTTTCTTTCATGACTCCTCTCTGCCTCCTCTGTGATGGATGACAAGGCAAAACTGAAATTGTCAGGAGCTGAAATGTGGAAGCAAATGTTACCTGTAGCTGAGCAAAGCTGCTCTCTGGTTTCCAACAGGATAGTCCAGAGAAACTCCCCCTGCATTATCCTCGCATCACCCTGGGGAGGATGAAATCCCTGGTATCCCCTATTTGCCAGACGGGGAAATAGAGGCCCTGATTCATTAGCTGTGATTTTAATTGCTTAAAATATGTCAGCTAATCTTAGCCCTGCTCCCTTTGTGATCAGGGGGAAGAGACAGTGACTTCCAGGGCGTGATTCATCCCCAACATCGGCGGCTCCTTTCTGAGGACAGGATGAATCACAGGCTGCAAATCCTCGGCTCTGGATGATGATTGTACCCTAAACCAGCCTGATAATTTTCAAATTAATAAAGTCAGGGAAGAGCAATCCCACTTAGACATGCACTGGCCCACCCACATGGACTTAGCTACTGAGGTGGTCCTCCTAAGAAGGGCTACAGTAGATTTGAGGAGCTGGGTGTAAAAATCCATTTTATTTGGCCATATGGGGGTTAAAAATGAGATTTGGGTGACCTTGTGTAGGAATGGAACCTGAAGGTTTGAAGTCTCAGGTTTGGCTTCATTTCTTCACTTCTTAAGTTTATATCAAAGAATTTCTGAGTGCAGAGAACAAAAGGGGATTTTCCACAACACAGTTTTCAAGAGTGTTGTGGGTGTCCAAGTCACCTGAGATTTCATGAAGTGCAGTAGGAGTTGTGTCAAGTACTGTTGACATCATAGATACTGAAGTCTTGTTCAGTAACCCAGGGCTGTTTATCTTTTAGGCAGTGAAGGAAAAGAAGTGTCACTTAAAGCTTGATTCATTTGAACTCCTTTGCACACCTTCTTCAAAATGAGACATTCTCTTTGCTGAGGACACTCATTAGACAGTGCTCTGTACACCAAGAATAATTTGGAGCTCCTTTAGATTAAAAACTCTGCAACACAGACTGATCCCAGCACAGCTTCTCGGGGAAGTAACTCCACTAACTGGGATTGTTCTGTTTGCCTCACTGAGTTCCTGAAAACCAAAGTATCATCTATGGACTCTTACTAATTTTAGTCTAGTTTTAGAGAGATAAATTGGTTTTCTCTACTGTTTCATTTCCAAAGATACTAAAAGCAAGGCTGTAAATACCAGAACAGGCTCTCATTGAAGTTTTCCCATCTCTAGAGAATAAGAGGTGGAAAGGAGAGCTTTGAGAAGCTCAGGGTTGACAAGGCTGAAGATTTTTAAACAGTTTGACAGAACTCTCAGGGATTTTTATTTCCTTGAGTAACCTTTGCCACAAAGAGGGTTCAAAAATCATGTCATTATCTTTGTGTTAAAGAGGAAGAGACTTGGAATGACATCCTGTCATTTTTTGTGGTGGATTACTGTGTGTTGCAAGTGCAAAATATGTCCAAGAGGTCTTCTGGACTTGATTAAGTGTGTGGGGTGGAACACCCCCAAAACAGAGTAGGAAAATAGAAGAATATGAAACATGAGAGTAATTGGAAATACCACAGAATAATATATAAAACAAAGGAAACATCCTGGGGATTGGACTCTAATTCCCAGTAGGCTGCTAAAGGCAGATTTCCAGGTGGCTGCAATTCTTCCTTCCCAACCAAGTCCACGAGGCATCTTTGTCTCACAACTCCTCTGCTGAGCATAAACATTTTATAATTCATGGAGCCAAAAAATTGATTCAAATATTTCTAATCAAAGTTGGCCAGAACAAAATAAGACTGAGCTTTTGAAAGAGTTGGAAGATTCTGAAAATTCACTTTCAATCATTCCAAGGTGTGTCTCCACGAAGTCAAAGCCCCAGGACGGAACACCCTGCACAGCATTTTAAATAGATTTTACAGGCTCTCTTACATGTTCTTCAGTTGTCAAAATTTATATCTGAGCATGTAATAGATTTCAAAACACCACCACAATCAATCTTTTCAAGCAAACAAATAGTGTGTAAAACTGTGGAAATATAATATTTTGGAGACTTTGTGATTTTTTTTTTTCCCAAGGAATATTTTCACCAGTTTGGAAGGATTCCCAACAAAAAATAATCCCAACATGTTTTTTCATGTCCTCTGTGGAAGTTTCTTTGGAGTTTTGGATTTATCTAAAGCACACACCAAACGCTTTAGTAATATAAGACATTCCAAGTAGGGTTTCCCTCCCCTAATTAAATTCCTAAACTTTCTATAGTGTGAATCAAATATAATTCATAATTCAATAATTTCATTCTGTAGTCAGAAAGAGAAATGCTACTCCAGAAAATTATTCATCTCATTCCAAAGTGTCTAAAATGCAATGAAACAGGTTTTAGGGACACCCACCCTCCTCTGTGTACTCCAAAGGAATCCAAGAACCCAAACCTGACTTGAACACTGAGCCTAGAACGAGATGAAACAAAGCCCCAGCTAGAGAAGAAAAATTTGGATTAATTAAAAACCAAAGAAACTCCAAGAATCAAACCTTGACTAAATGGTATCTGTGGCCCTGAAAAGGGAATTCCTCCAGGGCTTGCCCATCAGAGCATTACCTTTGAGATCAGGAGACACAGATTCGTTCTGTCCCAAGCAGAGAGCCTCCTCTTTGAGCACCTGCTGGAATATCTTGCATTCAGGATGGATTCCCGCAGCCTCGGCAAAACACAGAAAACCTCAGCAAGTTCTGTCCCTCCCAGAATGAGAAAAGCCACGCTTATTTCATATTTTGGGGTATAAGAATGTGAAAACTCCAGCTGGAAGGTTTTTTTCTGCCAATAGGGTATGGAAGTGGCAGGGGGAGGCTGCGATCCCATAGAGTTGGTAATTGTTGTCCATGTCTGGGTGAAATAATTATTTCCCATAAAATAATAATAATAAATATACATGTTGATTTGATTGTTTGTTTGCCTTGCTTTGCTTTTTGCTGTTGTTTGGTTTGGGTGGTGTTTTTTTTTAGTTTGGTGGTTCTCTCTTCGTGTTTGTTTTGTGTGAGTTGTTGTTTTGTCACTATTTAAAGATTCTGGGTGGTCAGAACTAAGTATTACCATAATATTCCCAAGTATCAAGTTTTCTTTAGAGCAGGAATTAGCCCTAAGTGAGATGATAAAGCCTTAATTACCCTTCAGGAGGGTTTGCCTACTCTGCTTTGATGCTGAGAATAACCCCGAGATTACAGTGCCAGACAAATCACTCTACTGAGAGAGCACCACTGAAGTTCTTTCCTTCTGAATGCAGTTGGTATAATTATAAAAAAATAGAAGTAATAAATAGGAACAGGATTTTCACATGCATTAGAGCTTAAGTAAGAAATACTGAAGTCCAAGAATTTAGAGTAAAAAAGGAAAATGATAGTCTTGGCCACAGTTTAATCTGAATGATTTATTTATCAGCATTTTATCTGAGGATGCTGCACACACCTTAGACAGAGGCACTGCTGTCATTGTAACAGATGAAGAAATGAGAAAATATTCATGACTTGTTTTGGAAGCTTAAGGAATTATATTTCTCTCACAGGTTAAAGTACCTTCATTTAAACAGCCAAATGGATTTCTAGACAGCAGTTGTCAAATAGGGTCTACATTCATCTTCTCAGTGACTTAGTGACACTATTTTGTGTCATTTAGATGTTTTCATGTATTTTGGTTGTCCCTCATCTCCCCCTCCAGTGATTCCCATGTCCCCTGTAGTCCTGCATCACACCCCCTGTGACTGTGAAATTGTTCTTAATAACCCAGAACATCTCCAAATTATTTCCTCTGCCAGAGCAATTAAACTCTGAGACAGAAACCACAATGTCTACATGTGGCCTTGTTATCTCAGCTTCTCTTGCAGCCCACAGGGTGTCTCAGCTACCCAGAAATGGTTAGTTCTGTTTGGGGTGTTACGAGGTGTCTCAGCCCTCTCCTGTTGGTCCTGCATTCATTTTCCCAGCCCCACACAGAAGCCTCAAATGCATTATTTGATATCTCAGGTGTTTCTGCACACCCATGTTCAGGTAGCAATTAAAACCAGAGTAAAGAGAGGGGAGAAAGCAACAGGAGTGTGTTCAGAGAGCTGAATCCTACATCAAAACCACCTTTGGGATATCAGGATCTTCAAGACGTGAGGAGTCTCCCATGGAACAGAGCAGAGCTGTGGGGCTCAGCTGGTAGTTGTATTTGCAGAAATTGGGGACTGAAGCCTCTCTGAGGCATTTCTGAGGAAGGCTGTGGGCTGTTTGGAACCTCCAATGACTTTGAAAATTCAATACAGATGCAAACGTCGCTGCTGTATTGCCTTCCACTCTCAGGAAGGTGATTTATTGCCCTGCAAAATGTTTTCAGGGAGAAGGGCAACCAGGACTTCCTTTAGTGGAAGTCCTGTAAAATATTACATCTGCTGAGGGGGAAAAAGGAGAACACAACTTTATCTTTAAAAACCTTTAAGAATTCTGCCTACATTTGGGTTTTTAAGTAGTATAGAAACACTTCTTTTAATTATGAGGCCCCAGAGATGGTTCCTACATGCTAATATTAGAACAGAAAGAGGATTAAGGGCACTGTTTGAAAAGAAAGTTAAGACGTGGCTTTTTTCATGCATTATATTCCTCCAGTGGGTAATTCAAAATACATTTTTATAAATCAGCACAAGTGACTCTTAAAATAGTACTTCTGGCTCTTCAACCATAGTAACAGAGTTCTTAAATGAAATTTTTCAGGTATTAAGAGGATCCCTGCTCATTGCTTTATATTTAAATTTAATTTCACTTTGCAGTTTGCCTACATAATAAATTGATTATTTGAGTAGAAGTACCAAAAGGATTGTGACATAAATCTCTCACTGTTTCAGTTCATAAAGATGGATTCAGCTGGCCAGGAAAGAACCAGCCCTCTACTTTCTGGAATTTCTGGACTCTGTTTCTCCTAATAAACTTTGCATTTGGAATATTATTAGTCTTGATGTTTAAAAATCACGACAACTTGACACGATGCTCTACAACTTCC
Source organism: Campylorhamphus procurvoides (assembly GCA_013396655.1). Lineage (NCBI taxonomy): Eukaryota > Metazoa > Chordata > Aves > Passeriformes > Dendrocolaptidae > Campylorhamphus > Campylorhamphus procurvoides. The sequence goes on along the minus strand of WBMV01008979.1, from coordinate 105,457 downwards.
CACCTGCATTGAGTCCTCTGGTAAAGGGCTTAAAAACAATGACCAAAATGAAAGCAAAACATGAAATTTGAAATGTCTTTGAGGAACAAGCCCTGGGGAGAGACGGGCTAAATTAGCTCCCACCTCATGCCCGAAGTGCTGGGAAGGGTGGGAACACACATCATTAGCTGTGACAAATTTCAGAGGAGGAAGAGCTGTTTATCTCCACAAGTCAATTTGGGAGACACAAGGTGGAACAGAAATGAGGGACTGAGCTCCCCACGCGGTCCATCCAACCCTGAGGAGATGTGTCATACACACTCCCTGCTGCTCAGAGGAGGATGCACCTCCTCTCTTCTGTCCTTTGGTAAATCTCCACTTGCTCAACCAGACCCTCAGGGACAATTTTCAGCAGAGCTGGACAGAAATCAGGGCAGTGTCTTCATTTACAGTGCCTGGGGGAGCCCCTACCCTGCCCATGAAGAAGTGGGGCTGTGTTGGGTTTACACATAACAGAAATTGCTGTAACAAATCAGATCCTGCTCCTTGGAGTCCAGATTCCCACCTCAGAAAGCAGGGATAAATCCCCAGAAAACATGATTTTATGATTTATTCTAGAAATCTTGACCAGCACCTAATGACACTCAGAGGTTAGTTAGGTTGCCCAGAGAAGCTGTGGCTGCCCCATCCCTGGAAGTGTCCAAGGCCAGGTTAGACAGGGCTTGGAGCAACCTTGGCTAGTGGAAGGTGTCCCTGCCCATGGCAGGGGTGGCACTGGATGGTCTTTAAGGTCCCTTCCAACCCATACCATTCCAGGAATCCACGATGCCATTGGTGAGACTCCATCCAGCCCCACTGCCACTGCCAGACAAGGAATTAACCTGAGTGCTCACACTGTGTTTGCTTCTGGGCTACTGGATTTGGGGTGGCTGTGACAACAACCACAGGAGCCCCCAGGTTTTATTACGGGCTGGTGCACAGGTTAAATATTACTGACACTTCAATGCAGCTGCAGAGGTCACCTACAGACTGTCCCAGGAGAAGCAAAAAGAAGGCTGATGGTGTTAACTTATAAACATGCAGCCTGACTGGAAATAATCCCAGTGTTGGAGCGAAAAAAAGAAGAAATGACACCTATACAAGAAATTGAAAAGAGTGAAGATGCTTCAATTTGTTGGTTTTCCTCAGGCTTTAAGAAAAAGAAAGACATTAAACCATTTTATAGTTAAGAAAAGCCTTCTGGGTAGAACATTACTCATGATTTGTTGTCTATGGCTTCCTTATTTTTTTGTTATTAGTCTCACAATGCCTTGAGGGAAAAGTGCAGGTTGTTGCTCTAATTTGCCTACAGGGGTTGGGTGATGAGGCTTTCTACAAAGCAGGGGCTCTGCTTTTGGGGCAGGGACATGGTGTTGCAATTTGGGAGGCATCTGCCTCTCGTAGGAAAAGAGCAGCTCCTGCTCACCTTAGAAAAGCACAATTTAGGGAACTAACCAAGGCAGAGCTTTCTGTGCCAGGAATGTCCAGTCTGGCACAGTGTTTCCTGCCATGGGAAGTAGTGCAAGAGGCTGATTTAAAATCCATTCCCTGGATCAATATTTCCCAGTATTTAGGCAATCACCTGGCCTGACCCTGGAGTCACAGCGGGGCTCCTTCACCCCAAGGCTTCCACACAACATTTGGAGGTTTCATGCCCTCGAGAAATGGAGCTTTGCCCTGCTGAGCATCACAACACAAAGGGCTTTTTGCTGCCTTTAGTGTTGCTGCCCAGCCAAAATTCACAGGGGCGTTTTAACTCTCAGTCCCAATCATTATGCCTGGAACATAATGAACATTTAAAAAATTACATATGGCAGGCATGAACATAGTAAAGAACCTAAAAAAGTTTAGAAATCCAGATTTTGGGCTTGCACTTACTTTTAGACTTCATTTTCTTGACATCTCTAAGGTTATTGCATTAAAACCTTAAGTGGTGTATTCACAGAGAGCAAGTATAAAAGTGGGGTTTATATCCTCTATTTATTTGTTTCCTCAAATCTGAATTGAAAATCAAAGTAAAGGCACTTTGAGCTTTGATTTGCTTATGCTGGACAACAGGAGATTTAGCAAGAACTGGGAAGAGTTTTTTTAGCAACAACTTCATGCCATACTTCGTGGAATTTAGTTAAAAGCCATCTTTGCTGAGAGCCCATCCAAAAATGGTGCCCCTGAGCTCTTGTGTAATTTAGATGTCACCCAAAAGATCTTCACTCATTAAGAAGTCCATTAGCACTCTTGGGGAAAAGAAGGGACCCTGTCCATTCTCTCGGCAAACAAGGGAAGTGCTTCAAAGCTGGGCACTGAATATATTACTCACCTTTGAAAAAGCAACTCAAGGGCATCAAAGAGACACGAGGAAATTGGCAACACTTTGTCCTTTTGACAATTAATCACAACTCAAAGAAGTCACTGAATTCATTGACAGGATGAGAAGGTTTTGAGAACTCAAAGGCTCTTTCCAGTGATCCAGGTTAGCTTCCAATGCCATGCAATCCTAAAACCTCACAAATAGGTTTTGTGCCAAGAACATAAATCATTTACTAAGAATATTCATCACTGTTCTTTCTGCCTCTATCTGCAGCTTGCTTTCATGTCTCAGATCTCATCTGATACTCTCTGAAATCATCTTTGTCCTCCCAGTTCTCACTGCCTGTGCTTCCCCTGTTCTTCAGATTTTCTGATCTGCCCCTGATGCCTGAATATTTCAGCTCCCTCTCATACAAATTTGTCTGCCATTCCTGCCACCCAGATTCCCACCTCGAAGGATTAAAACTCACCCGGTGTTCTGGAAAGCACAACAAAGACAACTCCTGCACCCCCTGCCCATTTTGAAGTGTGAAATGTTCACTCAGTGCTGAGAGTTGGCCAGTGATGCCAAAGACATAGAGCAGAGGATCAGGATACGCTCTGAGATACATGAATTTTTTTAATTGACATTTTGATGGGCAGTAAAGGCTTACAGGATGGAGGGAGGCTATTGAGAAAAAAAATGAAGACAGGTTGAGTAACTGACAAAGAAAACTTGAGCGTTCCTCATAAACTCCTCAGTCTGTTGAACGGATCTCATCAAAGTCTTCCATAAGGTCTGTCTCCTTCCATCTGCTCAACTCCTTTCTCCAAGAGACAAATGGTAATTAAAAAGCTTTGAGATTGGGAAGCACAGGTCACTGAAGCCAATTCTCACATGTGCTTTGAAGGGATCGGGGGCCAACCTCGAGCTCCATGAGCTCTTGGGCATTTCCCAGCTACATTTACAGTCCCTGCAGTAAAAATCTTCCAATCCAACCCCTGTCCTACCAGTAATTCTGGGATCTTTATAATGATACATGCAGTGTAATGTTCTGTCAGAAAACGATGAGAAACTGTAAAAAACAAAGATCTCTTATGCAGTAAAAAAGTCAACTTAAATTTTACGGGCTCAATTGTATTTTTAAAAATAGCTGAGCACCCCTCCAGGTTGTTTCAGCAGTACCCAAGCCATGTCTGCCACTCTTGACTCTGAAAAGCTCGAGGTCACCACAGCAGTGACATGACTGGTCACCAGCCATTCATTGAGCTCTTAGGAAAGTCCTGCCCTCAGCTCCCAGCTCTGACACAGCCCTGATCCCAGCAGCTTTCAGCCCCAAAGCTAAAGACTTATTTCCAATCTTTCTCTGCCGCCAGTTAAATAGATTATTCCAGGAGTCTTTTGGGCTGAAAATGACTACCTAGAGGATATTTTCCGTGTTTGTTTTCTCCCTCTAACTCGATTACCTATGGAACAAGAGAAGCTGAGACACTGATTGCTTTACAGTCATTTAGAGGAATATCTCTTCAAGATTGTTTTGAAGACATTGGGGTAATGCTTGAATGCTCCTCTGTGTATTGGACTGTATTTATCTGACTGTATTTAACTGCACAACCTTATGCAGAGCAGCACTTGCTTTACATACATATCCATGTATATCATTATGTTTATTCACTCATAGGTATTCTTTATGAGACATTGCAGCCATACTAATTTATTTTGTTTATAAGCCCTATGTAATTAGTATTACCTTGAGGAAAAAAAGGAATTTATTAGCTCTAGGCTAATTTTGGTAGGGCATTTAATTATCACTAATGCTTGAAGAATAACAGAACCCTAATAACTGACAGTCCTCATTTGCTGCTATTGCAAGTATTTCTGCAAATTAAACATAAATTTCTCCCCTTCAGTACCTTTTTTGCCTACAGGTGGGATTCATGTCATCTAATCCCAAAGAGCTGAAACCCAGAAATCAAAATCCATCAGCAAGTTCACTTAAATGATCTGTATTTTGGAGTGTTTCCATCTCCTCCCAGTAGTACTGAAAGAGGCTCAATGAGTAGCTTTAGACAAGATTCCTAATTTGAGACAGATCATTTTAGATGATTAATCTAACCTCCCCCATCAAGCCTCCCTTAATGACCAATGAAAGCACACAAGCAGTTCCAGGGAAGGATTCCTCCTGCCTTTCTGAGACACCTGCTCGAGGACAGAGTGATTCCCTGCACAGGATTGTGTCTCCCTCCATTAACTCCCTCCAGGCTCAAGAAACACCTAAATAGGCTGATCCTTCCACACATCCAGAGCTTATGGAGGAGACTTCAAGGTCTGCAGGGACCATGCCAGCAGAGGCAGCCTGTGTGTCCCCCCAGCACAAACCAGCCAATATTAGCCACAGCAGAAATTTAGACAGCCAGCTGTGTTTCACTGGGAGCTCAGCATATTGCCATGGATTTGGATCTAAATATCCATTACCACAAGAAACCTTTTGCTAAAGGAAATGTAAAGCTCAATGATAACCCATCTGTGTTCCCATTCTCACTTCCATTCAGCAGATCAGACAGCAGGGAGAACACTGAACCCAGAGTCCTTTCTGTTCCTCATCCTCTGTTTTCCAGAGTCTCTGAACATTTTAAGACAGGAAAAGGCATTTTTATGCATTTCAGCCCCCACTGCTCTCTGTTCCTTGTCACTTAAGAGCAAATGGCAATTTTTAATGTCAAGGACTCTATTCTGCAAGGCACAAAGTGTATCCTGCAACGTACAGCTCCCCGTGGAGCTGAGAGCAGGTAAGAGGACCCAGGTTCACAGAGGAAGTTTCCAGGATTACCCATCTGGTTTAATTTCATGTCTGAATCATGAATTATTTGCAGAATCTGCACAAGAATTATTTCTCTGCTCTTTGGAATATGAAAGGACTGTTTAGTCAATAGATCCTATGAGTCTCTGGCCTTCCCTTCCTGTTTAACCCAGGGTGCAAACCTACTCAGGAGACCTATTTGGAGCCACAAAGCCCCCTGATATTCAGAACAATGACTCTTACATGTAATTGGTGTTCATATACCACTAATGTTTTGAGGCCAAAAGCTTTGTCTATAGAGCATGCAGTTTATAGAATTTCTTTTATTATGGGCACAGTCTGCTGTAATATGCTGCTCCATTAAAATGATAGATGGCAGCCCACAGATGTGCATGATACATCACTCCAAATTAGCTCCACTCTGCTGACAGCTGCAAGAATAAGTTGTTCCTCTAATAGGTACAAAAAAGCCAGTCCAGATGCCAAAGTCGCTCTACCTGTGGCATTCGAACACTTTAGGCTGACTAGTTTCCCCTGAGAGAAGAGCATTATACATGGTAACAACTACACTGGCAAGGTTTTTATACCCAGGACCTATAACCCATCCCTTGCACATAAATCTGTGTAAATACAGAGGAAATAGCAAGATGCAGAGGACGGGCAGGTGTGAAAATTTACATCCCATCCCTCACCTTTGCAAACTACAAGGTCAGGACCAGTGTACAACCATCTAGGCTCACAATGCCCAGCAGAGGAAAGCAGGCCCTAGGGAAGCATTCCTTCCAGGTGTCTTTCTCAGGACAGGATGAAATGTCTCCTGGTGAGGTGACTGTCTCCCTCCTGGCTCCAGCAGGAGCCTGACTCCCAGCCCACACCAAACATTAAACTGTGAAATGACTAAAGTTTGCATTAACGAGTCCCTGCTAATCACACCCATAGGAAGGTGCCCAAACCCTTACCTGAGGCTGAACACTGGAGGGGAAAGAGGAGATGTGACTCTGCTTGTACCTGCAGGAGCTTTTGCTAACCAGCCCAGGCAATGCCAGGGGTCCAGTGGGGAGATCTGGGAAGGATGTATATGCCTGAAGGGCGTTCCTGTGCCCATGCACCTTCCCTGGTGTGCAATGTTACAATCTCACCTGCTGCCTTCAGAGCACAGCAGGCATGGGGCACTTCTTGCTCCTCCTTGGGGGAATCACAAGCAGGTGCCTTCAGCAGTGAAAACACCTGAGCCCTCCCAACGAGGTGAATGCCCCAAATCCAGCAAGGAGGAATTATTCCTTTCTAGTTATTCTCTTCCATCTTCAAAGTTGTCTCTCTCAGGACAACTGGGACAGCAAGCCATCCCCTGTCCCTCTAAAGCCACGCTACAACTATTCTGATTTAGGGATACTTTTCTGTCCTTTGGAAACTGCAATTCTAAGGAATGCAAATGAAAAAAAACCCCACACTTATTAGTAGCATTTTGAGGGTGGAAAATTTTAATGAAAGGAGCTGGGTCGAACCTCTAACTCAGGGATATTTTTTCTTTCCTCTCCTCCTACATCTCTGTCCTTAATAATAATAATAATGATTTATTTTTCTTTCTTTCTACCTGCTCTCTATCAGTAGAAAAGTTCCCCTGCCTCTACAGACTTCCCCCCATCCGCAGCCCCTCTGGACGCAGCTGCAGAGCCATCCAGCTGTGGCCAGCGGTGGGCCGGTGCCAGATGTGCATCCCCCCCGCGCCCGGAGCATCCCCGCGGGCACTCACCAGCGGGAGCAGCAGCCACCACAAACTTCGCATCCTCCGCAGCAGCCGCCGGCTCCTCCCGCTCGCTCTGCCTGCTCCGGTGCTGCCAAAAGCCGAGGCTCAGCCCGCCCACACCTGCCCAAGACCCGCCCCGAGAGCCTCGCACCCCTCCCGTGGGTGCCCGACATCTCCCCCCGGGGCAGGGCTGGAAGCGGAGGGAAGGTTTTCCAGCATCCCCCTGGGATATTGGGACCCACCTCTGGTCGCCCACCTGCAGGACTGTAGGGAGCTGGAACCCCAGCTGGTCCTTTTGTTGTGTATTTGGAAGGTGATGATGATGATGATGATGGAAGCAGAAATTGTCTGTTCAAGCAGAGATGCTGAGTTCACCCCTTTCTACTGGTGGGGCCACATGTGTAGCCAGTGGCTGCAGGTTTTCCAAGGATCTGGGTTTGGAGTGGGTCTGACAGCGTGGGATTCCCTGGGGACTCTCAGAGAGGGAGTTTCTGGGGTTTGGCATCCCCCTTCTCTCAGCTGGAAATGTCAAGAATTTCCCACACAATTTCCATGTTGTGTTATGAAGATAACCTTGAGTGCAGCTTTATTTCCTTATGCTAAGAAAGATAAAGCTTAGATTATTGGGGGGGAAAAATACAGTAAATTTTTAAATGTCAGGGTTCCCAAGACCCAGTCACCAGCTCTGGCTTTTACCACATTAAATACTGCACCAAGCAATTTCCAGGACGTGGGAGAACTGAAATTGTGGACATGGCAAAAGCATTTTTCTCTTGACAAGTTTGAAGTGCCCTTTCATATCCTGTTTATCATTCATTATTTCCCAGTGGTCTTAAACACACAAGTTCTGTATAGTCAGAGGAGAGCCAGGGCTTGTCTAAGTCACCCCAAAATAGACATCCAGTACCATCAGAGGAAATAAATATTTCTGCAGTGTCATCTATAAGTGTATAGCTCTCCTATAAGTCCTACATCTGGTTTTCCAGCTCCACCCAGATATTTCAGATATACAAGGGCACTTGGGGCAGTATTTTTCTTACCTGTGTTCAATAAACTGAGTCATGTCAGTGCTATCCCTATGAATCTCTCCTGTTGCCCCTCCTGACCAACTCACTCTGTTGTACAGAAAATCCAGACATATTTGTACTAAAATGCTAAAATGTCTGTGTTTTGCATCAGGGTGTGCCCTAACTTGGTCTTGCAAATCAAAGGAATTTGAGAGTGAAATAAAATATTATCCTCAGGCTCATGTTAGAGAGGCAGTCAGTTCTACAACCTGTCCAGAATCAGGAGGACAAAGGGATGGGTTTGTGGGATAACCTTTGTAGCTTAATTCTTATTTAACTTTCTCTTTTCTACATGTCTGTCTTTCAGTAGTGCACAGTGGCATCTCATCACTCACCTACACAAATAAGCCTCAAAGACACCTCCAAAAATCAACCTTGTTATAAAATAGTGATTAAAACCTAAAAATGAAAAAATAATTTGAAGTCTGATTTTGACTTTTTTCCCCATCTGTAATGGATAAGTTAAAGCTCTTCCAATTCTCACCAGTCAATAAAGTGGTTTTCTCCACACTGGAATAATTCTTAGGATCCCACTACAAGTCAGACACCACATGGTACCAGGATGTTCCTAATTCTAGTGCAAAGGAAAATGCAAAATAGAGGTTTATCAAACACCCCCATGGTGGGAACAGTTTATAATTCCTGCTGAGCATTACTCAACGAACTTGATTATACAAGATCATGGAGTAACAGAATAATTTGGGTCAGAAGATGAAGATCTGGCCCCAAACACCTCCCCTCAAAACAGGCCAAATTTCAAAGTCAGGTCAGGTTGCTCAGGAATTTGGTTGCTGTGTTTCAAAAAAAAAATACTCTCAGAAATCACTGTGAACACAAAAACACAATGGAGTGAACCCCAGTGTGACATTCCAGTCTACAATATTTCAATTGGGTTCTATTATTTAATGCCTCCAAGGTCACTTAGATGAAGATTTTTAGGTCATCACAACCAGTCTTTCAGTTTGGAGCAAAACCAAGTGGGAACCACTTTTTTTGGTAGTTTTTTTTGTGTAGTTTCTTGATATGAATATTCATAAGGAGTGCTTAGAGAAGACTTTGCTTCATTGAGCAGCCTCAGCCTCTCAGTATTTGCTTTCTCATGTATTTTCTCTTCCCCATCTGTTTTTCCTATCTGATCTGCAGCTGATCAAAAGAATAGACCATGTTGCCATCCTTGAGTTTTAAATTAATTAGCTGGAAATTCCTCTTGTAAGGGTATTTTTCCATGCTAATAAAGAAAACAAAACCTGTTCTTGTCAGGTTTTTGTAAGATCTCATCATAGTTAATATTAAAGTTTCTGAGTCTGCTTATATCCCTTCTTTACTTTAAACAGATCATTTTATAGGCCAAAGCCTGATTTAGTCTAAAACCTAATTGCTGTTCTTCATATTCACTTGCTTTATCAATTCTACTCTGCTATGTCTCTGTATGTACCAAAAAAATGAAAGATGAAATAATGCAATCATGCACAAAGGAACTCATATTTCTTTCTCATAATATTTGTGTAAGCATTGAGGAATTTTGCTGCTTTTTGTCACAAAACAGTTCCTTGCCTGATAAGCTGCCTATAACTAAGCATTATTTTCTGTTTCTCCGAGAATTATAGGGTAACTATCAAAGATAAGGACCAGCTTTGTTTTGTTACTGTTCTACAACATCAACCTGGGCTCAGAATATCTGATGGGCATAAAAATGTCCTCTTATTAACACTGACAAGCCATTGGAGTGGGATGAAACCTAATCAATGAGGCAACAGACCTGAGATTCCTCCTAATCCCTATCATGGATATTCTGAATCAATTGATGCCATTAAATGAAAATTACTTGACATTTACTGAGCTGCTTGGAACCTTTGTAGAAGCTGGAGAATGGGTTTTCAATACCATATGTTACCTGGATGAGGCTTTTTCACCACAAAACTCTTTCTCAAATGCATTTTCTCTGAGTTCCTGCACAAGCACTTCCTTAGACAAGAAAAGTAGGGTGCACCAGCCCCACATTGCAGCAGGAGCCATCAGCCAGGGGATAAAGGTGAATTTATTGACATCTCTAAGCAATCTCTTGGTAAATCTGACTAAAGGTGCAAAACAAAAAGCCCTGGGAGTAGGGGAAGAGGGCTGCAATTACTGACAGTACATAATTCAGCGGGTGGATAGAACACGACATTACTGAGAAACATATTGTGACTGTAATTAAAACCCAAACTCTGCTGGTATTTAAAAAAGGAGGGTATAAAAAAAGGATGGAAGCTTTATTCCTGGGGGTGATCTCTGTGGGATGTTTGAGAGAAAGGTGGGAAAGCAGCAGGATAAAACAACTGAAGGAACGGGTTGGTTTGGGGATACTAAAAAGGTAAGGCACGAAATACCAGACAAGTAGCATGAGGATAATTTCTCCAGTCATATTCTCTGTAAATTCTAGCTGTGTTATTCACTTACTATTTTTCTTGGATAAATTTGAGTCCTGCTGTGTCCTGGGGCTCTGACTCCCATATTCTGTTGGCCTGACTCCAGGGACATCCCAGAAATACGGGCAGCAATCATGGACACTGGGCTTGTGTGAGTTCTGTCCTACATCTCCTGTAAACTGAATTCCATCCAAGTATCTGAAACACTTTGGTGGATTTGAAAAATATATCTGATTTGTACTCATCTATCAGAATCATATTATTTTTAAAAATAAGCTCCTTTAATGTTTTTGGTATTTCTACTTTAAAAAAAACACCCAAATCTGTCAGTGAATCCTCCTCTGTTTCTATTGTATCTTATTTGTGAATAAGAAAGTTGTTTTTTCCAACCTAAGGGAAGTTACTTTTCCCAGTGACACACCATGCAATCTTCATTCCTATTAATAGTCTCTAAAGAGTTGACAGACCAGCTGTTCCTGGCCTCAGAAATAGTTTTATGCATTGTATTATTCATTTGTTTTCCTCTGGCCATTTCAACTCAGTCATTTCTGGTCTATTTTGTGGTTTGTTTGTTGGTTTGTTATTTTGTTTTTGTTTCATTTTGTTTTGTTTTTGGGGCTTTTTGCATGCTAAGAAGAACAACCCTGATTTTTATGCACTAAAATACAGTTTTAAGACCAAGTTTTATCCCTTTATAAAGGCCAAGAAAAGATCCATGTTTATCCTAAGTATAGGCTGAGCCTAGAAAACAGGATATAGATAAACACGAGGGACCTATTTTTAACAACACAGAAATTCAATTAGTGCTGTATTTTGGTCTCTGCTTCTTTATGTTTGAAAGAGAGAATGCTAAAATCTTAAAATAGTTTGGATTGGAAGGGACCTTAAAGATCATCTCATTCCATCCATCCCTGCCATGGACAGGGACACCTTCCAGTAGCCCAGGCTGCTCCAAGCCCCATCCATCCCAACTTTTAACATTTCCAGGGATGGGGGAGCCACAGATTCTCTGGGCAACCTGTGCCAGGTCCTCACCACCAACAGGGCATCTTTTTCCAGACCTTTCCCTCTGATTATCCCAGTTACTCCACTGGCTGCAGCGGGGGCTCATCCCCCACCCCACTTGTCTCACCCCATTTCAGACACTAAGAATGTAAATGCAAGCTGATTATCCCGAGTTATTTTCACAGTCACAGACACCACTGGATGCAATTTGCCTGGCAGAATTTAGGTGTCTCCAGAGGACAAACTAATCAGTTCCTCAGGGCTTCTTCCTCTCCACCACCTCTAAAGGAGAGTGGGATGATTGCTCAGATGTGGATATTTGCTTTAGGAGTGAAAGTCCACACACCACACACATTAGGATGGAAGTACCTAATGCAGGCATCTCTCTGGATGGGTAACCTGGTAAATGAGCTCCTGCTGTGGTTAATTGCCAGTCTATACTAATTAGCTAGGTTACCCTTCCAGTTATGGGAATGACATGGAAAGTTCCTGCTGGAAACTCATTTGAGCTGTATCGTGGTAGGAGGTCCTGAGTGCTGAGCCATCATGTCTCTTCTAAGTGGCTTCAGGGGGAGTTGTGAAGTGGAGTTTGTTAAAGATGTGGAGATATTTGGGGATCAATATGTGGGTGTGGAGGCACAAATTGCATGTTTAAGTTTCCACTGGGGTCAACAATCACCTAAAATGGAACCTCCATTCAGTCCTCTGATGGCTCTTTAGCCTCTGCTGAGTGTATTGGCTAAGATCTCACTTTACACACTTCAAGGCTCAATTAAATTGCTCGGTTAGAGGAGAGCAGCACCAAGTGGGACACCTCAGTAAGAGCAGCACCGACTGGGACACCTCAGTAAGAGCAGCACTGACTGGGACACCTCAGTGAGAGCAGCACCAACTGGAACACCTCAGTGGATCTTACCAGTTTATCCAAGTGTCTGAAGGGAGGATGGACCAGGCTCTGCTCAGCAGTGCCAAGCAGTAGGAAAAGAGGCAGAAACTGATGGACAAGAATTCCCACTTGAACATGAGGAAGAACTTGACCCTGAGAGTGACTGAGGACTGGAACAGGTTTCCCAGAGTGGGTGTGGAGTCTCCCTCACTGAAGACACTCAAAGCCATCTGGGCACAGTCCTGACGGAGGTCTCTATGGAGCTCTGCTTGAGCAGGGAGGTTGGACTAGATGACCTCGTGTTGTCCCTTCTGGTCTCACCCATCCTGATTTTCTCTGATTTAACATTCCCAGGAGGCTGGCAGCTCTGAGACATGGGCACTGAAGGTATGGCAGGCTGGGGCTACCTGGGCAAATGGAACTAGAGTCCTTTGTGTGGATGAGTGAGTCCAGCCCTGAAATCCAACAGGATAAATCCCAGCCAGACTAGATATCTGATTTAGGTTGACTTTTAACATTCATCCTTGGTAAGAGGAAGCCCTCACCACGTGTTTCTCCAAGATGAGTTGAATTACAAAGCCAGGCTTCACTCCTTAACCTGGACCTGTTCTCCACACCATCACAAACCGTGGTTGTATCACCTGGTGGAAGATTTCACCTCCTTTATTTGCAATCACTTTAAAAAAAATAGGCTTTTTCTGAGAGGGGATTCTCACAAGATTTTTGTTTCTTGCAAGGAACAACGTAACTCAATCTTACATTATTCACAGTTGGACTGCCAATAAGAATTTATGTCCATGACTTCAGAGGTCCACTGAGATCCCCTTAGTAAAGAGCTCAGAAGAAAAGCTGATTCTTCAACTTTCTAGGTGTGGTAAAGCACCCATTAATAAGAACATGTCATTTCTGCAGTGATTTTAAGGATGCATGGATGTTACTACAAACACTATCAGAAAGAAATTCTGGAAGGGTAGATGATAAAAGCAGGCTTGTGACATGAGCTGTGTCAGGAGATCTCTGGGATCTACAGAACTTTCTGGACCTGGCAAGCCAGAGTGCTCTGTTTCCAAAAATTACAGTAGAGCTGCTGTTGCTGTGCCTTCCTGTGTTGCTTTTCACATTAAATATGAGGGAATGTGGTTGGCTCTGTTCTGGACACACACCAAGAGACAAACCTTCCTCTGAACCATGGACAAGAGACTGTCCTTCCACCACTTGATTTTTCTAAGCAACAAAGTTCTTAAGGTGCCCCAGTTCTTCCTGTCATTCAACATGATCTTCTCTTAGCTTTGTGGAAAGATCATATTGCACTCAGTTTAACCCAAAACTCAAACTGATGGGAAGGGCTTTCTGGGAATTGGAATTTATGGGTGGAAAATATTCCCAGAAGTTTCCAAAGTCTAGAAGAAGCATCATTTCTGTGAGGAACAGTGTGAAAAAGTGATACCTGGGTGTGACACAGACATCTTATGTGTGGGCTGAAGAGTTGGCCAATTTCTCAATAGTCATGGTATATCATAAAAAGAGCCATCTGGGAGGGATGCTAGATGGCTCTAAACTGCACAAGAATTGATCACATTAGCTCAGATTTGCACACAGAGTAAAATTGCAGTGTGTAAACACACTATTTTTTTAATTACTAGTTATTAGAAAAATCATGTGAAATATCTGAATAGAAATAAATACAAGGACACGACTCTGATATATATTCAACCACCTATCTTCCTTAATTCATTAATTCATCCCTGATCCTAGAAAGTATGAGGTTTTTCTCCTTTTCTGTCTTTAAGTTTTTATATTGTATATAAGTCCAGCTGAGCTTCTCATGCCATAGTTTTATTTGTAATGAAAGAAGAAAAGAAGTCATGCTCAAGTATGACTTTTTAATGAATTTTTTCTTGTTTTATTTTACCATTAGGCCAATTGATCCGGTATGCAGCTGACTATATTTATAAAATGAATCGAATGCATAAATCCTTTATGTGTTTTACCCACCGGAGGCTGATTATTCTGAGCGCTGGCTTTTCGTAAAAGGAGAATGAAATCATAACAGGAACCAAAATCTTTCCTGTGAGGGAAATTTGGTGTGCTCAAGGCCAAGCACTGCAAGCCATGTGTGGGGGGAAATGAGTTGACTCAATTTCTGGGAGTGCAAAATGCTGTAGCTGAAGATTTCTGAGTCAGAACCCTCAGATGAGACACGAGGATGAAACTTTCTTGTAGGTCTTCCAGCTCAAGGTGTAGTCATCAGAGTACTGCTATTTGGCCTAAAATGGAATTACCTCAGGAAAACAGGAGGGCCATCAATGTCTGGGATTTAACAGAGAATTCTTTTGGTTCTAAGTATGACATAACATGAGTGAAGTGCCTTCAACACACATACTTGGCCTGTGGAAGGAGAACTTTCAAGGCCAGGTTGGACAGGGCTTGGAGCAACCTGGTCTATTGGAAGCTGTCCCTGCCCATGGAAGGGGGATTGGAGATAGATCGTTTTTAAAGTCCCTTCCAACTCAAACCATTAGTGATTCTGTGAGCTCTGGAATGTCTCCATTTACACCCATTCCCTTGGATGAAAACCTTGTATTATTTTCCTCTGCAGTCTCTCTTCTACTAAAGGGGTGGTGGGGAGACCTTCCCCTAATGTCAAATACCCAAAGGGAACATACCTTGACAAAGTTGTTCCCACTTCCCTCCCCACCTTTCTTTCTCTTTCCTTTTCTAGAGAAAACATTTTCTTCCCAGAAGGATCAAACACATACATTTAAAATCTCTTCTAAATAAAAATCTTATAGATGTCAAATGATTTTCAAGTAGCTGCTTTTAGATATGATGAAAACCAGATATGAAATGATACATCTAAAATTAGAATCCAAACTAATAATCAGTGAACAAGTCCATTTATTAGTGGGAGAACTTCTCTTCATGAAAAATCCATGGCAAGCATAGTATAAAACCTTATTTTTTTAGGGTTAGGCACTCATTTCATGTTGACTCAAGTGTGTTGGCACCAGATATTTGTCACCTTATCCTCTGATACAAAAGTGCAGGAGGAAATCCATGAACATTCCCCAGGCATAGAACAATGAAACAATGAGCATTTATATTAAAAAAATTTGTAAACTTGCAAAAGTTTAACTGGTTTGCAACAGTCTCCATCATGGCATTCACAATGAAGAAATCTTGATTGGATCCAAAGTGAAGATATTGTTTAAACATTTGCTAAATCATGGAAATGTTGAATACTAGAATGGTTTGGGTTGGAAAGGACCTTAAAAAGCATCTTTTTCCACCCCCTGCCATGGGCAGGGACACCTTCCACTAGCCCAGGTTACTCCAGACTTGTCCAACCTGGCCTTGGACACTTCCAGTAAGTCAAAACACCACCTAGAATCAAAATTCAGACTGTAGTTATTGCTTAAGAGAAATCCTGTTTTGAGCAAACTTAACATTTCAGCAGGATACTTTTTGTATTTTATTTCTGTATCTGCTACATTTTTGTCATTTAACTTTTTCTGTAGTAACTCAACAACGTGATATAATCAGGGTAAGTGAATGCAATTTTGAGGGCCACTTGAAAATGTATATTTTGAGAAAACAGCAGCAGTGGAAGCAGAACTCCACAGGAGCTAATTCTGCAATCAAGTGACAGTATTTGAATCCTGTCTATGAAATGGACCATTGATGGATTTAGTACTTTTAGAATATAAAAAGCCAACAACATTGATTTTATCACAAGTGTGTGGGGAAGATACTGTTCTCTATGTAGGTTTTTGTAGAGCTTGCCCTTAGTTCCTCTTATTTTTTTTAGGCATTATTGTAAATAACAATAAAACTGTGTAGAGAAATCCTTCAGCACATTAAGAACAAATTTTTTTTCCATTAAAAAAAATAATTAAACCATAAGGGGATTTTCTTTCCTTGAGACAGACCTGTGCAATAGTGAGTGTATTGCACAATCACAGTCAGAGAATTAGGCTGTTTCCTACAGTGAAATTCAATATTCTATTGAAAAATGAGAGGAAATCCTTATTGTAAAGCCCCAGGAAAAAGAGCTGCATGAAAAGCACCTCAGCTTTAGGATTGATCTGTACCCAGGAGCTCATGAAAAGAATCTCCATAAAAACTAAGAGCATTACCAGTGATTTACACCTGGGAGAACAGGAATAAGCAACAGTGTGAATGCTCCAGGAAGCACAGAAAGGGGGGAGTTTGAGATTAAGAGATTTCACCTATTCAAAGATCCTTCCTCAGTTGTAAAAAATTCCCTTTCTTCTCAAGACTCTTTTGTTTGCCTTCCTCTTCTTTCTCCAGCAGTATTTCAAAACCAGTAAAACATCTCTGGAGTTATGGGAGTCAGGCCAGAGAACACAAATCCATAAATTTCCTCTTGAACAGGGATAATTCCATTTATATTTTCTGGTGCTGAGCAGTTCATCATTTATTCTTATTCACTGAACCCCTTTTCCTGCTACCTGATTTTTTATAAAGAGGTTTTAGATCTCCCAGATTAATGATTTGGAAAATTGGTGAATAATTCTTGCATACTGACAAAATAACTTTGATTGAAACTACAGGCACGTGGTACTCTTACATGCTCTGATTATCCTGATTTAACTTTGATGCAAAAATTAAGGTGATTATTTCAGTATTTGGGCTTTTTTCTGTGTCTGACTGTCATGTGCAATACTCATCTGAAGAGATCATGAAAGTGATGATTTCAATACATTTTCTTTCTCTCCCAGGGAAAATTATTGTGAGAAATGAACTCAGAAAACAAGCCCAGCACAAAATCCCCACAACAGTGGTGGTGAAAAGATTCTCTCCTGATGCTCTGATCCATAAGAAGAGTCGTGATTTACACACAAGGCAGCTGAAATACCAGAAATTGAGGATGACCATGATACAAATAGATGAAATAACCCTGAAATCACACACCGCCTTTAACAAATACCTCCTTTTAGTAGCAGTCAATATCAATTTGTAGGGCCAAATGGATCAACAGGCATCCAGAAGGGAACAGCTGAGCCTAAGACGTGATTGAAGTGATTGGCTTGGGTAACAAGTCATTAACCTGGGGACAAATTTGGCTCAGAACATTTTTTAGGAGCTGCTGAGCTGCAGGTTGCTGGAACTCAGCCAGGTATTCCTGGAAGAACCACTGAGTGTTTGTTGTGCTCTTAAACCTTCACTGAGTTTTCTGCCATGGCCCCAGAGGAAAGAATCAGCTCTTAATGCCTCTGTGCTGAGCTGTGCCACTGCTTTCCATGCTCTTAAACTTCCAAAAGAATCAAACAAACTAAAAAAAACCCAACTCAACAACCAACAAACCGATGTATTTTTTTCATTTTATACATTTCAAGACTGGAAGGTTGACTCCTCTATTTAAATAAAGTGTTTTACAATAATGCTTGCCATTAAGACATCCTGAATTTTTCTCTGAGATACTATTAAGGAAATAATAAAATAACAACACTCCTATTTACACTTGCAGCTAAATCTGAAAGTCTGGCTGGAAATATTAACCAGCAAATCAAATTACACAGAAGCAGAAGGTGGGCGAAGATAAATGAATAAAGCGACAGAGTTTTTGACACTGTCAGTTTATTCTTAGAATTGCTTTGGGGGCAGGGATATGAATCCTGAAAAGGTACATTATTACCTCCCCAAATCTTTTCTTGGAAGCTTCACCACCTTAATTCAGGTTGAAATGGTCAGGTGATTAGTGGGTTGTTTCTGCAGCCTCCTATTACCAGGATATAACTATCAGTTGCAAATATCATTCTCTTCTGAGAAGGCCAAAAACAGCTCCCGTGGCCTCTGGTAATTAATAGATGGCAGCGAGATTGGCATCAAGGACTTCAGTGTTTCCTCCTAATGCAGGGCTTGTTATTCCTGTTGTTCCTCCTGCCAGGGAAGGGCTTATTATAGTGGAAATGCTACTAAGGTAGAATCACCAGAATTAAAAAGATATTTCATGAAACCCAAAGCAGCAAGAGGAAGATTGTCCTCTTTTGTGTTGGTTCAACGTGAAAATACTTTGTGGTCTGAGGGGATGAGGGTTTTTTTCCTTTAAATATACCAGTGAACCAAAAAAAAACCCAACAACCCAAACAGGTCAGAACAAGCAGGAGCAGTTTGCTTAGGTTTTATTAATTATCTGGTTTTTAAGTAGAGTTGGAAAATCATGAAAGGCCAAAGGTAACATGATAAATATCAATATTTTAAAAGAAAAAAAAAAACAACATAGAAACCCTTTCTTTAATGGAGTTTATCTCCTCATTTCTCTGCAAGGCTAGATCAACAAAGTAGGGGCCAAATCCTGAAAAGTGTTAGAACATAAATATACTTGTGTGCACAAAACAAAGACAAGTCAAGTTCTTGGAAATGTGTTTTGAGCTCAGAAAAGTGCAAGAAAATAGTTAAATGGTTGATGAACATGAAGGTGCTACAGGAAATCACATGGACTGATTTCAAAACTGATAAGAAATCACTTTTATTAAGGAACCCACTACAGAAATGTGGGAACACCAAGAAATGTCTGTGTAATTCACACTGAGAAACTCTGTAAATGTTTCTATGAGGTCAACTCTTTAAAGGTCTGCTGGTGCATAAATACCAATGACAATTCCACGACAAAGGGAAAAGGAAGAGACAAAATTAAGTCAGAAATAAAACATTTCTAGACAATGGGGGTTTTTCTGGAGCAGAGCCATCATTTTTTGTCATCAGATTTTAGTGGTTTTTGGGCTTCTGGCAAAGGGTGCAGGAAGATCATCCATGGAAAATGTTCACTCACACTTTGAATCCCACATTCGTACCCAAGGGATATTTGGGGAGACACTCTGTGGTCTGTGTGTTGGTCTTACTGTCCCTTAGGGTATCAAAGTCATTCTCATGGAATATCCAAAGCTAGATCTGAAGGCAGTGGAATTAGAGAATCCAGCAGAATGCCACCAAGGGAAGGCATCCTATAATATAAATCCTATAAATTAAGTGTCTTTTCATCCTCACCCCACTTCCAAAATGACTCTACTATGTGCTTCAAAATTAGATAATAAATTTTTCAAGCAGATACAACTTTTTTTCTCCCCCCAAAATACATAATTTTGCGTGTGTGTCTGTGAGTTTTATGAGGTTTTTTTTCTTAGGAATAAGTTCAAATGTTTCACTGAAACCCTCCAAGTCAAAACAAAAAAGGAAATATTCCTACAACGAATCTGACAAAATTCTCTCTTTTATTTTTTACCCCAGGAAACTACTTAAAGAATAATTCAAGAGCCTTAGGCTGGACATCTTAGCCCCAGTGGAGACACTGGAGGACATCCTGCCTCATCTCCAGCTGCTGCTCCAGAAGGTCAAAATCCAGGAGCAAAAGGCAGTGCTGCAATTATTGGGATGGAGCACATGAGAATGAAATCCCCCTGTGATCACTTCAGGGGCTGCATGGGGAAAGAAATGTGTGATCCCTGTGTGACACAACAGGTTTTCCCCCCCAAAAATGCTGAAATCCAACATCCCAATCCAAGCATTTTTGACAATGCAACAGAAGCTGAATAGGGTCGGACTTGATGATTTTGGAGGTCTCTTCCAACCCAGCTTGATTAGTTTTTTGTCCATTTAAATGAAAATAAGCAAAGCATGAACTCTTCAGCACTCCCTACTGAGGGAAAGACCAAAATTTAGAAACCACAGCAATCAGTGACAGTTCAAATTTTCACACATGTTTTCATTGCAAAAAATAAATAAATCCTTCACTAATTGCACTATCTGCATTGATTAGGATTTAAAGGACCAGAACAGTGATAAAGGGTGGGGTTTTTTGGTCAGGAAGCACAGCTGGAATAGAAAAAGATCACAGGGCACTGCTGTATAGGTCAGCAATTAAAGCTTCATCTGTGAAGAGTCATTTAGAGTTTGGTCTTTAATTTTAATAGTTTTTCTTTCAAATGCAGATTTTTGAAATATACTCCAAGATACTCAGCCCTGGGGAGGGGAACTCAAGTATCCAGCTCTGCTCCCATTGACTTCTGCTGTTATGCCTTCCACTGAAGGACTGAAGCTCTGCCCTTGAAGCAGAGAGCTCAGCCCCAAAGGTACAGAGCTCCTGTAAGAATCTCGGTATCTCCAGTCCTTGGAGACACCAGTTATTAGGACATGGACCCACTTGAGCAGATCCAGAGGAGGCCATGAAGATGCTCAAAGGGCTGGAGCCCCTCTGCTCTGGAGACAGGCTGGCAATGCTTGGGATGGGCAGCCTGGAGAAGAGAAATCTTCAGAGGGACCCGAGAGCCCCTTCCAGTGCCTAAAGGGGGCTTAGAAGAAAGATGGGGACAAACTTTAAGCAGAGCCTGTTGTGACAGGACAAGGGGGGATGGCTTTAAATGGAAAGAGTGTCAATTTCGATTATGTACAAAGAAGAAAGTTTTTTACACAACGAGAGTGGTAAAACACTGGCATGGGTTGCCCAGAGAAGCTGTGGCTGCCCCATCCCTGGAAGAGTCCAAAGTCAGGTAGGATGGGGCTTGGAAATTCCGGGTCTGCAAAGTGTCCCTGCCCATGACAAGAGGGTGTGTGAACGACATGGTCTTTCAGGTCCCTTCCGACCTAAACCATTTTATGATTCCTGTGAGTATCTCCCGTCTTTGGAGACATCAATGATCCCTTCCAAAATTCTGGGGCCCAAAAAGACCTATAGCTGCGCTGCGCTAACAAAACAACCCTTCCCGAAAAAGCAAACGCTCTTCTACCCCAGCAAAGAATCCTTTCAGATCCCGAAGGGTTTCCTTGCGGTTTTCCCCTGTTTTCCCGGCTCCCTGGCCGTGTGACACTAGATGGGGCTGCGGACCTGCAGAAGGCTCCTCTCCATCACTCCTCCTGCCCGCAGAGGGAACCCGAGCTCTTCGCAGGTCCGCTCAGTCCTCCCAAAACAAGATAAATTCGGGTTTGTGCCGCTTTAGTCCGGGATTAGGAGCGGTCAGACAGGCAGCAGATTTGATTCGATCCCTCTGGATTTACCATGGTCTCCGGAAGGGAATTTTTGTAGTTGGATTGTGAGCAATTTGGATTTTTGGTAGCGAGTAGAGATGTGGCAGCCAACAGGTGAACAGCGGGGAATTTGGGGATCTGGTCTTTGTAGGATGCTGTGGTTGAACCCCAGGGACAACTAAGGACCAGGCAGGTGTTCATCCCTTCCCTCAGGGTGGGATGGGGGAGAGAATCAGGAGGGCAACAGTGAGAAAACTCATGGGTCGGGATAAAGACAATTGAATAACTTGGAAAGCAAAAGTCCCACACACAAGGAAAGCAAACCAAGGAATTCATTCACTTTTCCCATGGGCAGGCAGGGGTTCAGCCCTCCCCAGGAAAGCAGGGATCCATCAGGTGTAATGGTGAAGACAAATTCCATCGGTCTGAGTGTCCACCCCTTCCTCCTCCTTTCCCACGTCTATATGCTGAGCATTTATATGGTCTGGAATATCCCTCAGGTCAGTTGGGATCAGCTGTCACAGCTGTGTCCCCTCCCATCTCCCTGTGCACCCCCAAAGTCCTCACTGGGGGTCAGAATGACAGGCAGAAAACAACTCAGCAAGCACGAAAACATCTCTGTGTTATCACCCCTGTTTTCAGCACCACCCCAAAACACAGCCAAACTTATCACATTGTGCTGGGTTTGGCTGAGACAGGTTTCATTTTCTTTACAGTAGCTTGGCTTTGGGATGCTTTCCTGGTGTCCTGAAATGCCAGATATTCTTCCAGCCAAATACTGAGCCATCCCAGAACTGTCCCATGTCGAAATAAAACTCCTTTAGCTCATTTTGGCTGCTTCTCTTTCAGCTCCATTTCTAGTTTTCTTATCATGTAGTTAAAGGAACTTGGTAAAAGATGGAGCAGCTTCAACAAGAGGACCACAAGGTGATCAAAGCTTCCAGGTACTGCCCTAAAAACATCCTGCATGATGCTAATAACATAAGGAATGGTGGTTCTACAGCAATGTTTAAAGTTTATTTCCCATTTCCAAAGTAAATTAGACAGATACACTTTCTCCTTATCGGATGACAAAAACACGATTAGATTAAATACCTCTGCTAAACCAAATACTTGGTGTAAATAATTGTCTGATATGTAAGCTATATAAAATATATGTCTCTGTGTGTTTTTATCCAGCTATATACACAGTTTGTACTTATTTGCCTTCCCTTGAAGATTAACTCTGCCATGTTTACTGCCTATTCAGTCACTAATTAGTAGATATGTTTGTGAAGAGAATTAATTGACTCTACTGCTCTGTCTATCACGATCATAAAGCCAGGCAAATATGACAGCTGTTCGGGAAACTTCTGATTTTCCTTTTGCTCTTTAGTACTGTGATTTCAATTTAATTTTCGGATAAACATGTGTAGGAATCCTCCTTTTGTAGTGCTCAGGCTTTTCTTTTCTCCCACTTCACATGCAACAGGTCCCTGCCTTAATGAGAACCAATAGGTCTCACTTTGAAAAGGGCATTTTTGTGAGTATCTTTGACTCACAACTCCATTGTGTGCTTTGTGTGTGATGGCAACATTAAAATCTGACCTTGTCAGGGGAAAACCATTACTCTACGTCTAAATGTTTCTTTATTCACTTGCTGATAAATTAGATGACTGGGAGGTCTTCCCCCCAGAAAAAACCAAAAAACAAAAAACTTTCATTTTTGTTTTCTATTTGGAACACATGATGCCATTAATCTCTTTAAATCAGCCTGGCTTTGGTTTCCAGGCCAGGCCAGCAGAGCTGGTTTGTACCAGTCCAAGTGATGTGTTATGGAAAGTCCTTTGAACAAGAAAATGAGTCAGGGAAACAAAGTGTCTGCAGAAAAGGGAAGGGAAGGGAAGGGAAGGGAA